>JAGFMF010011671.1:884360-981953 GCA_019455555.1 Galemys pyrenaicus
CTCTCTGTGGTGAATCCTCTCACCCCCCCACACCTCTGGCCTGTACCCCAGTGCTTGTATGCATAAATAAATAAAATCTTTAAAAAAAATTAAAAAAATTAAAAAAAAATAAAACCAACTACATGGGGCTCTATGAGATTTCTTCCCTTACTGCCCCAAATTTCCATCACAGCTAAAGGAAAGATATTCTATATTCTTGTTCCAGGAAAACCCTATCATTGAATTTCCACCATCCCTCCACTGTGGATCCTTGTTTACCTTCAATTTCTTCAGTCTTTTAAGATCTTTTTCCGGTTTTCTTTAACAAGTTCACATGGGCTCCATTCTAAAGAAAATTTTTAGCAGCACTACTGTGCCTTCAACCAACCATGCCCTCTCTTGTCACCAATTTCTTGAGTTACCAGAATTTCATTTTTCAAAAATATTATCTATCCAATTTTGTTTTAAAACTCTGAAAACTGACTTTTGTTCACAATTATCTACTTTCATATCGGGATCTATTTATTCATTCAGCAAATACTTTTGGAGCATGTATTATCCTAGGTGCTGGGAATACAGTAATAGATTTGATCTTACAATCTAGCAGGAGAGACAGCTAAGAAACAGTAAACAAATTAAAAATATTTGCAAACAATGAAATACACTATGAAGGAAATGAGCAGATAAAGTGATGGATAATAGCAAAAACAGCCTACCTGCTTGGATATAGTGGTCAGAGAAGATTTTCTGAAATGGTGGCAAAAATAGTCAATTATTCTAAAGAGACTACAAGGTGACTCTTTAAAGTAGAGCAATGAGCTCTATAAAGACCCAAGGCATAAAAAACACTTGAAACATTTCAGGAATTACCTGGTTCATTTCAGCGGGTATGACATAAAGTGAAGGTCCAAGGACTCTGGACCTAGACTTATTAGAGTTAGGTACCCATTGCCTGCTCAGTTCTGCTGCTAGCGTTTTTAGGAATCTCCTGCAGCAAGCAGAAAACATCATTTGGAAGCAGGAGTTAAGTTCAATCAAACAATTCCAGAACAGAGGCCCAACATGGAGGACCAGGGCACCCAGACAAAGCACAGTGTGGAAATACTCAGAGGCAGACCATAGTCAGAGATTCCCACAGACTGCATGAGGGAACTGTATGAACTGATAGCATAATCCCAACTATTGAATGTCAGTTCCAAAAAGGGTCTGGTAGAGCAAGATCAATGCTCTATTTGGGGAAGGGGAAGTAAAGGCAGAAGATGAACCTGGGCCAGGGGCGATAAAGAAGACTCAAGCGAGGAAATCACACATAAGTCTATTTCTCAAAACTGAGGTGACATGAAAACTATGTATTGAGTTTGAGGCAGAAGTCCAGTGTCTGAGCTGAGACTTAATTCTGAGTGTTCCTGTGTTCAACAAGAAATTCCCCTTGCAGGTCTCCCTGGTGGTGCAAGGGTTAAAGACACAGTGCTATTAAACTACTGCCAGCCACTGAAACATGAATTCAATCCCCAGCCAGGGAGCGGACCCACATGGCACAGCAGACCTCTCCTGTCTCACCCACTGCTCCCCTCAGCAGTGTATTTCAGTCAATCTGCCTGAACTGCTCCCCACTCTATATGGTAAATCCTCTCACCTCCCGCACTTCTGGCCTACAGCCAAGTATTTATATGCATAAATAGTAAATAAATATTTTTAAAAAGAAAGAAATGAAACTCCCCTTCCCTCCCATCTGAGGCTAGGATTGGTACTGAATGGGGTACAGATGGACTCCTGAGTCTGAGCTTTTGAGTTGCAGGGAGCAAGTTCTACGCAAGTTCAGATAAAAGAAACTGCTCTTTCAAAAACAAAAACAAAGGTCTCCTTGCATCCAGATCAGTATCTCCCACCACCCTTCAGACATGCCCATACCATATTTACTGTTTCACTTAGTTTTATATGACTTAAAATCTTACAGTACAATACACCTTCCCAATGGTTTTTTTCTTAAAGATTTATTTATATGCATACAAGAACTGGGGTACAGGCCAGAGGTTCTGAGGTGGGGGTGAGGATTCACCAGAGACAAAATGAGGAGCAAAGCAAATAGATCTGAAATACACTGCTGAGGGGAGCAGTGGGTGAGACAGGAGAGGTCTGCTGCACCATGTAGTTCACCTCCCTGGCTGCCAATAGCTTCATAGCACTGTCATAACCCCTTGCACCACCAGGGATGCTCCACAACCCCCTTGTCCCACCAAACTGCCAATGCACTCTGTTCTACCTCCTCTGCCCCTTCTCTTCATTTCCACTGACACAATCCATTTGAAGACATATTCCCAAGTCATGTTTTATACTACCTTCACTCCCCATTCAAAACAAAACAAAACCGAAAAACAGATTTTTTTCTTACAAGTGCAGATTGAATCACATGAGTTGCCTTCTGGAACACCAGTGGTTTCTACCACTGGCCAAGACAAATGTAAACCACTTACCAGGCATTCTGCCTCTACGCATACTCCAGGTTCAGTGGGAGTTTGGGAGTTTTGTTCCTATACTTTATGCTGCAAATAAATGAAAGCTATGCATGCTTCTTTCTCCCTCACTCAGTGAATATACTTGAATCCATCTGTGTGTCAGGCACTGTGCTAGGTACTAGTCATTTGCTGGTGAATAAAATAGAGAATGAGTCAAGGAGTTAGTCTACACCAATGGCTTTCAAATGTTCAAAGGACTTTTTGCTCAGAAATTCATTGTGTAAGACATACAAAGTAAGATTGTTCTGAATGAGATTTTGGGCTGCCTACTTTTTTTCTCCCACCAGAGGATCCTTCTTAGATTCTGCAACATATCTTAGACACCCCTGATGTGCATATGTTATGCTGCAAAATACACACACACAAAGACACACCAAACACTCATACACATATGCACTCTGAGAGTAGACCATAAATTTCCTTAAATTTGCCAACTACTATTTGTGTTGTTTTTTAATGATAAGTTCCTTCATGCAAACTTTATTTGACAACAGTTGGGCCCCACAAAAGATTTATTTTTTTTAAATTCAGCATGCATTCAATCAGCAAATTCACAGGTAGTTTAGTAATTCTTATGTTGCTGATAAAAAAGTGCAAACCTACAATATAGCTTCTGAACAAATCAAACATTTCTAACTTCCTTTTATATTATATACTACATATTCTAAGGCCCTAGAAAGTCTAAAAATTCTATACAGACACAGGTGAGACAGAGATAAAAATTAAGTTCTAATTGCTAAATGACTTGAAAGCACACAGTTATTTTTAATTTATATATATATATATACACACACACACACAGTCTTGCTTTTAATTATTTTTTATTTACTAAAATACTACTTTAAGAAAGATAGGTTGGGGCCTCCCTAGTAGCCTAGGGATTAAGTCTCAGCTCTATAACCTCTACAGCCTGAGTTCGAGCCCCGACCAGGGAGATAACCCCCATATGGTGCAGCAGACATCTCCCATCTCGCTTATTGTTCCCCTTAGCAGTTGATTTCAGTAAATCCACCTATTTTTTAAATTTTATTAATTTTTGCATAGAAGAACTGGGGTGTAGGCCAGAGGCATGGGGCGAGCAGTGAAAGAATTCACCAGAGACAGAGTAAGGAGCAGAATGGGTGGATCTACTGAAATACACTGCTGAGGGGCACAGTGGGTGAGACACGACAGATCTGCTGAGCCATGTGGGTTAGATCCCCAGCACTGTCGGGGTGAGTGTGCTGAGACTTAACCCCTAGGCCACCAGGGAGGCCCCCTTATAAATTACTCTTTTGTTAAAAAAAGATTTATTTATTTATGCATACAAGAGCTGGCATACAGACCAGAGGCACAGAAGGTGAGAGGATTCACCAGAGACAGAGTGGGGAGCAGAACAGGTAGATTGACCAAAATATACTGCTAAGGGGAGCAGTGGGTGAGGCAGAAGAGGTCTGCTACTCCATTTGGGTCCCCTCCCTGACTGGGGATCGAACTCGTGCTGCAGTGGCTACGGCTGCTTCACGGTGCGGTGCCCAACCCCTTGCACCACCAGGGAGACCCTATAAATTACTCTTAATGGAGAAAGAAGTTGTACTATTTGGTCACTCAGGTATCAATACCAATGAAGTAGCGTAGCTATTAGAGAAAGAAGTAATGGTAGGAAAAGGAGAGAAGGAGTGAGTTCCTTGCCTGGAACAATATGTAACATTGGATTCCAGACACTGTTCTTAGTACATTAGAGATGTCAACTCATTTGTTCTTCTAGAACAATGCACTACTATGTTAACCCTCATTTACCTATAAGGAAGCACCTATATTATCCCTTATTTACCTACAAGGAAGCTGAACCATGGAAAGATCAAGAAATTGACCCAAGCTCCTTCAGCTAGTAGCCAGGATTCAACCACAGAGCCCCAGGCTCTTCACACCATCAAACAGCCACACTTCAAGCCCTCCAGTCTACAGCACAAGATGACCCAGCACAGCACAAGATGAATTTTTGCAGATGCTTTTGTTCCTATGTTCTCAAATTACCAGTAAATTTCCTCACCTGAAATACATCTCCCATGCCAGAAATTATTTCATTAGTAAAACTTGATCAATATGTGTATGATTCCTCTTCCTCCCCATCTTTTCTTTTTTAAGATTTATTTATTTATGCATACAAGAGCTGGGGTATTAGAGTCGAGGGAGGTGAGAGGATTCACCAGAGACAGAGCCAGGAACAGAACAGGCAGACTGACTGAAACACACTGCTGAGGGGAGCAGCGGGCTAGGCAGGAGAGGTCTGCTGCGCCATGTGGGTCCCCTCCCTCGCCGGCGGCAGGGATCGAACTCGTGCTGCAGTGGCTGCGGTTTGCTCCGCAGTGCGTTGCTTAACCCACTGCGCCACCAAGGAGGCCCCGTTCTTCCCATCTTTGCTTTATGCAGAGCTTACCCTGGAAGCAGCATCTTGTCTCACTCCCTATATCTCCCTGAGATATTGTAGCATACCACCATGCATACAGTGAAGAACAAAGCTATTTTCTATGCTTAAGTGGTCTAAATCATTTTTGAGTCTTCAAGGAAATTTATTTTCGAACACCCTGGAAAAGCAAAGGTATGACAACTTAACAGCAGCATCAGCCAGGACCAGGGCAGGGACTGGTCCAACAGCAGGAGTGCAGCACACACAGGCTGGGTCTGCTGAATATAAGGGCGGGGGAGGGGGGGGCGGGGAGAGGGCTCAGTGAGAAATTTCACAGCTTCTGCCATCTCTAGGGCTGACCCTGAGAACAAAGTGGCCTCTCCCATGCCCACTAATAATGCTGCTCCACCCTTTAATCCAAAGAATCATTTTACTAGAAAATTAGAGCACTTTTACCTGACACTGTCAGTTCTATAGACATTGGACCTGATGCCTTGGCTGTGCCGGGAAATCACTAGGGGCCCTCTCTGGCTTGCTGGTCTCCTCCTCTTCCTCCCCACCTCACCTGATCCCAGTTTATTCAGCTCCAGAATATGTTCCCTTCCACCTCTTGAGAATCCCTGCCTTAGTTCTTTTGCCTTTACTGTCACCTCTGCTGGGCTGGCTCCCTTGCCACCTTCTCTGTAAGGGGCCCCTAAATAGGTTATTTGAAATGACAGACACACACCACCGATGCTCCATGTGCCCGTCCCTTGCTTATTTTCTTCCATCCTACTTACCTCCATCTACACACTGTATGCTTTACTACTTTATTTTATTGTCTACCTTTCTACACTAGAATGTAAACTCCATGGGGACATGAATTTCACTGTTTTACTCACTGGTGAAACTTCTGTGCTTATAAAATGCCAGGAAATGGTAGGCATGTCACAATTATTTTTTGACTGAATGAAGGTCCCTCACCTTTATTAATAATCCATCACCAACAAAGATACTTAAGTACCTGGTATGCACATATGTATAGATATTGATATAAAGATATAGATAAGATATAGAGATATAATATACATAAAAATGTATAAAATGTGTATACCTGTATATGTACACATACACCTGGACAGTATATTACATATATTAAGAATATGATTAGTATTAAGTACTGAGTGTTCTTGGAATAAAGAAGCCACATCTGGGAAATACAGTAATTCATCCTCTATTCCATCCATTTACTTCCTTTGATGTTTACTCTGGGGCACACACATCCTGAATATTATCACTTCTTATTCCAAGGATAAATAGATAAAAGCAGGAAATAGGGGCCTTTTGCGTCTTTAGTGAGAATTAAGTGGTAGTAGTGTTCTACCCACCCTGAATCTGGCCTCTGTCTGGGCTCCCATCTGCTGTCAGTACATTTGCAATCGCCATCTGACCCATCCCAGGCACACTGCCAGCCACCCGGCTCAGGTCCCCCTCACCAATCAATATGAGTAAATTCAGCACTGGCTCTACCAGGACGTTAAACAAAGTCACTCCTGCATTACCTTGGTAATAATCTCCTTAGATGTCACCCTTTACGCTACCCCACAGGATCCTCTTTTCCAGGGAGCAAATACTGAGTAAAAAGCTATCATGAGAGCTTGCAAATCAATCCAGACCTGGAGATTACAGGAAGCTGGGTTGCTGTTACATTCAGCTCCCACTGATGATTCCAGAGAATGGTCAGAAGTACCAAATAGGGTCAGGAAAACATGAGAACTAAAACTGAGAACACTGCTCAAATTAAGGTCCTGGGGAGAAGGTGCCAGAACATTCTACCTCGTGATCAGGAAATGCAGGAGAGTAACTTGTCTTTTGCGGAGACTTGGGAAAGAAAATTCAAGATAAAATAGAACATGACCTTGTGAAAAAGTCAAACTCTATGCCAACCCTATGTGTGGGTGTGAAAATGAAGTTGATCCTATCCTCTTTGTGCTGGAATTTTCCAGAGACAATAATATAAAAATGGCCCTGGACCAGAAAACCACTCAGACACCTGCTAGATACAAACTCAGTACAATGGACTACTGCAGAAAAATAATCCAAATGGAAGATAAGTTCACAAAAAGTATAGACCTTTGCAACAAAATGTTCCCTCAAGGGAGAAACAATAAGTAAAACAAACAGGTTTAGCACTGCCTCTCCTGCCTGGCCTGCTGTTCCCCTCAGCAATGTGTTTCAGTCAGTCTGCCTGTTCTGCTCCCCACTCTGGTGATTCCTCTCACCTCCTGTGACTCTGGCTTGTACCCCAGCTCTTGTATATATAAATAAATCTTTTTTTTAAAAAAAGTATTTTAAAGGGAACAATAAAGGTAGAATACTATAACAACAAACAGAAGGGTTGAGGAAAAAAACCAAGGTAACTTCTAGAAATAAAAATAAAATGATAAATACATCTGAGAATTGAAAGCATACATTTTACAAAAATGAATAATGTAAAAAAGTATATAAAGTAAACAAATAAATAGAACCATTAAAAGATGATCAGAGCTTACGTCACCCTGGCCCTCTCTGGGAGGATTTGGAAGTGATTTCATTTGCACTCGATAAAGGGAAACTTTCCCAGGATGTCAAAGGATAACACCCTGCCACAATTCTAGCAGTGGGGAGATAAATAATTCTCTTGAGAGGCTGGTGGCACTAAACAAAAGAGGAACCACATAGGGTATGCTGCCTACCTTCTGGCTTCTACAACTTCATGTCATATCGGACCCTCTGCCTGGTGAATGCATATGAGCCCTGGGAAAAGACACTTTAGGGTAGCAAGGGTAACTGCTGGGGCAGATGCTGAGGGCATAAACGGGTCATGGTGCTTTCTGGGTCAGGATGTTGGGAGCAGGGAGCATTATCTCATTTGTCCTCCTTGGTATTAAGCACCGTGAATAGGTTTGACACTGGAACAACTTCTTTCTTGGACTTTACATGACAAGACAGATGAAACAATGCATTTTTGTGGTCATATCTCTCACACTGACTTATGCTTGGAAATAAAATGCAAAGCTTTTTGTTCTTATCCATCACCCCTGCTTTCTGGCCAATTAACTAGCATAAACTGGCCCCTGGGCACCACTTTTTTGCATTGGTAACTTCCTTCTTCTGATGTTATTGCCTAACCTGAAACATTCCTCCAGAGTACCTGGCAAAGGAGAAAACAGCCATGAAACCAGGACTTCAGAATGGTGTGCAAAATTCTCTTACGAAAGCTTCCCTTTTTAAATTGGTGAATTAGTTCTATTTTTAGTTCCACTGAAAATGTAGTGTTTCCCAGTGACAACGTGTCAAAAGAAATACTACTGTTTTTGGTATGATATGCTTTGGGATTCATTATTTCAGGCTAATCTTCCTTCAATCACATATGCCAGAATAAATATTATATGATTTCGTACATGGTCTCTGGTGTACTCTAGCTCAGAACGTGTAGTTAGTCAACAAAGGGAGGCAGTTTTGCCAAAATTCAGTAGCATAAACTGTTCAAATGTTTACAAAAGTAACAACCCAGGGCCTCCCCAGTGGCACAAAGGGTTAGTCTCAGCACTAAGAGAATGAAGCTCTATGAGAAACTATGAAGCTTTCCCTATTTGATTCCCAACCAGGGAGATAACCCACATGGTGAAGCAGACCTCTCCTGTCTTGCCTGCTGCTCCCCTCAGCAGTGTGTTTCAGTAGATCCCCTGTTTTGCTCCCCACTCTGACGTTGGTGAATCCTGTCACCCCTGTACCTCTGGCCTGTACCCCAGTTCTTGTATGCGTAAATAGATCTAAATCTTTATTGAAAAAAGTGACAACCTAAACCACTAGAAATAAGGATATCTTAATCACTTAAAAGAGTAATTTTGCAGAAAAAAATTCTTCATTAAAATTGTTAGTTTAATCCCAAAGCAATCATATGAGATCCTTTCATCCATATTTCATAGTCCATTGGTACTAAATTATCTAAATGAATCTAATTGTCAAAATCATACAGTTAAAGTTGGTGAATTCCATAAATGGTGCTACAAGGAAAGTGTTTTAACTGTGATGATCAATTCACTACAAGGGATAGAGCGAATATAGAACATAAGAGGAGAGATCAATTATATTTTGTGACTATCATCCTTAATAAATGAGCACCATTATAAAACTGTAGAAACCATAGATACAGTCCTTAATAACAATTTAAGACACACACTAAAATGTATTACTTTCAAAATTTTACTAATATATACAAGAGTTTTGGGTTTTTTTTCTTCATTTCCTTCCCCATCTTCAGGGAGTCTTTGTTTCCAGTTTACTAATCTAATCTGAGCTGTAAATGATACTCTTTTTGGACATAAATAAAACTGAGTGAAAGCTCTATAAGGAAATGAAGATTGTCATTTGAGAGCAGAATGAAGTGATTCTGAGTAGAGCTAGTGAAATTAAGCAGGTAGGACAAATCGGTAAGTCATAAATATGACACCTCTGTGTTTATGCATGGTTTTGTGCTTAAAAGTTAAAATCACTGGAGACCTAACTTTAGTTTTTTAAGCAAAGTAATTTGAATGATTCCATGTGGAAATCCCCTCATAGAATAGCTGCATTTTATGCCCTGGATACATTGAGATATTCCTTAAATCATATATAGAGTCTCAGGTAATTCAACAAACCAATCAAAGGGGTTTAATATTTATAGTAATTTGTGGTAGAATTTTTCTTATATTAAGAGAATTATTTGGCAACCCAACATAAAAAATAATAGAAAACTGGTTTTACTGTAATTAAAATACACTGCTAAAATTACAGCCTAAATTATCTCTGAATCAGAACTCATTTTCTGCTATTGTGCAGTCTAAAGGGGCTTTACATAGTGAACCACTGTAATCTTTTCCTATAAGCACAGATTAGAAAAATGCAGCGTGAAGAACACAGCAACGCTTACTCTTGAAATGATGACGAGGTCTTAAAGAAATCAGGAAGAAGGTAAATGTGGCAAGTTTCCTCTCTGTTTGTTTTCAGGGCTGACCTATTGCCCAGGACTATGAGACTAGAGTTATTACAGTGAGTCATTTGGCCAGTCCAGGCAAACAGAAGAACTCCGAGAACCTCGGTATGTGTTACTTGTTCATTGGTACTTAGCTTTAAGGACAAAACTTTCAAATTGGATAGTGCAAAATGTACCAAAAGGGCAATTTGTGATAGCAATGAGTGATTCTGTTTCTTTGCACAACTATAGAAATTTTTATGGAAACCCCAAACTTACCAAATTCTGATTTTTAAAACCAATTTTTTCATTTGGAGAGACAATGTAACAGAGCAATTTAGTATAAAAGACACACAAAGAACTCTCAAGGCAAATCTGGAATCACAGATCACAGATTATTTTTATCTTCTGTGAAATATATTCAACTATACAGGCACACAAAAAATTGAGGTCTTGGAAAGTTATGATTTAACAAATGAGAAAATCATAAGCTTAAGAGTACTTTCCTTTTGAGTCCATTTTGTTGCTCAGTATTGTTTTCTGCTACAGATTCAAGTTATTAAAATTATGGTTTTTTGTTTATTAAAGAAAACATCATAAACCTGAAGCAAAACATTACCTTAGTATACCATGAGCTTAATTTACCCAGCTACTAGTACACAATCTATTTGTTACTTTCATATTATGTTGGGTATTCCTTGAGCACTATCCTTACAAAACACTTGCCCTGTCAGTGTACAGGCAACTAGATAAGGAGACACTCGATATGACAAGATAATCTGCTTACACTGGATAGGGGACTAATGATAAAATGTTTTTTACAGGAATATAGGCTTAAAAAATATCAGAAGAAACTTCAGGGAAATTAAGTTAACGTTATCTCAGGAGGTAGGATTTGGCTTTCGAAAATGTTGGCTGCCTGCTGAGGAAGGAATGACACCTTGAGACAACAGCTCCGCTTATTCAGGCCTCCGCCCTGAAGAGTTTGTCGTGTAACAATATTGACTCTAGAGTCACACTGCAACTGCTACGGACACGTCTCCTTAATGTATATGAAGCCCTTCTTTCATATGTGGCTAAACTAGTTCCTAGATCCCTAGGATCTATTAAAAAAAAAACTATTTAAAAAAACAAAGACCCCTGGGCCTCCCTGGTGGCGCAGTGGGTTAAGCAACGCACTGTGGAGCAAACCGCAGCCACTGCCACTGCAGCACGAGTTCGATCCCCACCCCCCCACCCCGCCAGGGAAGGGACCTTTCCTGCCTGACCCGCTGCTCCCTTCAGCAGTGTGTTTCAGTCAATCTGCCTGTTCTAACCCCCTTCTGTCTCTGGTGGATCCTCTCACTGCCCCCACCTCTGGCCTGTATCCCTGCTCTTGTGTGCATAAGTAAATAAATCTTTTAAAAAAAACAAAACAAAACCAAAGACCCCTGTTTCCAGCCTATTCGAACTCATTAGTAGCCTTTCACTTCAATGGGAAGTTCTAAATATTTATTCACGGCAAATTTCAAAGAATGATGTTCCTGTTACCTTCAGACATACACCATGAAAAAGGTCAGGTTCATAAAGAAATAGCTTAATTTCTGTATATTCACACATTTTAAGTTACTTTTCATTTCTCCTTCCTTACAAAGCCCACCTCCACCAGAATCTAAAAGGATTTCAAAATAAGGGCCTTTATTCTAGTAAACAAGAGATTCAAATGACTGTGATACTAGGATTCCTTCCAGCTCAGTATAAAGTATAAAACTTTTGACAGCCAGGAAGAAATAATAAATTGATATAAAACAAATGCAGAGAGCTAAACATCAAATTCTAAAGCTTTGGGATCCATCAGAATGGAGAAGCATAGAGATTTGAACACTTGAACAAGAGCTTTTCACCCAATGGCTATGGTCCTGCAAAGCGCTATTATCAGAAAGAATTGTAAATTTATGAGTGCACGTGTGTATGCATGGGCATTTTTCCTTCAGGGAAGGATTTTATTATTTGGCTAATCTCATTAATTTTTTTAACGATTTTATTTATTTATACATACAAGAGCTGGGGTACAGGCCAGAGTCCAGGGCAGTGAGAGGATTCACCAGAGACAGAGCCAGGAACAGAACAGGCAGACTGACTGAAACACACTGCTGAGGGGAGCAGTGGGCAAGGCAGGAGAGGTCTGCTGCGCCATGTGGGTGCCCTCCCTGGCCTGCGGCAGGGATCAAACTCATGCTGCAGTGGCTATGGTTTGCCTCATAGTGTGTTGCTTAACCCACTGCGCCACCAGGGAGGCCCTAATCTCACTACTTTTAAGAGTGAAAGGGGATATTCTTATTATGTTCAATAAAAGACTTATATTGACACTTTTCCCAAAAAATGGGAAGTGGTCACTTTATTCATCACCAAAATAGTTAACTACACTACTGCACCAGGGAATTTGCCTTTAAATTATTTCAACCCAAGTACCACTCATGAGTATTGATTTAAGACAATTGATTTTCACATGATCAGATGTATTCTTCAAGTGTCTGGCTATAAATCAAACACTTGAAAATCGTTCAAATGCTTTTAGGCCTATGGGTACTCTTCCCTAGCCCTAAACTTGCTCACTTGCATTTGACACTGCAAGTGGCCTTGTGCTCTGCAGCTCCCACTAAACTTGGATCCAAGAGCAAATCTCAGCACTGTTCTGCATGTCCTCATACTTTTCTGATTCTTTCTGTACTTTAAGAGCACCTCACCTTTCCTAAATAAATAAGCATTATCAGGGTTTGTTGCTAAGCCTTCCGCTCTGCACCCAAGAAATATATCTAATTATAGGACTTTAAATAAAACATATCAGTAGCTGAACCATAGCCTCTGATCCATGTCACAATCCAAAATTTTAGGACAAAGAACCTTGGTCCATTGGAGACATAAATCTCCTTTTTCACTAACTTGGAGAAGCAACATAAGTATAGTTAGCAGTTTCATTTAAGTCTATTTAAACTATTTAAATAGACTTTATTTAAAGAAACTATTGAAGTCTATAGTATTAAGACACTTATGTGAAATTAAAGAACACTTTTGAAATGATTGGCATACATAAACTTTATGCGTTTCTTATTTAAGCATTTATAAGCTATAAGGTTCTATTTTTAAGAATCAGAATATTTGTGACTTATTTTAAAAATGACTAGAATTATTTTAATTTGGTTGAAAACTGTATTTGACTACTTGTAAAATTTAAATGATCAATAGAACTCAAAATACCATTCAGTAATTTTGTTTATGACAGTTACAAGAATTGCTAAAAGGGCCTCCCTGGTGTAACAAGGGGTTAAGGCACTGCACTATGAAGCTATCCTCAGCCACTGCAGCATGAGTTCAATTCCTGGCCAGGGAGGTGACCTACATAGAGCAGCAGACCTCTCCTGCCTCACCTGCTGCTCCTCTCAACAGTGTATTCAGTCAGTCTGTCTGCTCTGTTTCCACTCTGTCTCTGGTGGAGCCTCTCACCCCCCACACATCTGGCCTGTACCCCAACTCTGGTATGCATAAATAAATGAATATTTTAAAAAATTGCTAAAGTTCCCAGATATGTTTCACTACTTATATTGATAAATATACCCTACTAGGCATTTTAAACAATTAAAGAGACTTATAAATACTGGTATTAACTTTATAAACATAGTTGAAAATACTTAAAGAAATTTCATCAACAGAGTTCATAAAGAGGCTATTTAATCTATTGAAGTATTATCTAATTTAGGTGAATGTAATTTGTTGAAATTTATTTTAATTAAACATCAAGAAACAGCTAAAGATCTGCAGTACAACATAATACTTACGGCTAACAATACTATATTGAATACTTAAAAATGTGCTAAGAGGGTAGATCTCATGTTAGCTGTTCTGCACAATAATAAAACAGTTAGATTTTCATTTTTATACTGATTGATGGCATTCAAAACCAAACTATTTTCTATACTTTGCATAAATGTACAAAAATTATTTATTTTTAAACTTGTAGATTTAGGAAGAACTAGGTTCTAAAATTTGAAGTTCCCAAGAAGCAGGAAACAAGAATTTTAGTACACAAAGAAACCCATCAGCTATTAAGACAAACACAATTTGGATTCACTCTTCCTATATTTCAAAATACTAATGCTACGTGTCTATTTCTCTAATCTAGAATTTGGGAAGAGTATATTCATTCAGCAGCGTGGCCTACAGTTAGATATATGTTTTTGAAAAAGCTCCTTTATTATTACTTTTTAATTTATGGAAGGAATTTATTCATGGTGTACATACATTTGCAAAGCCCATAAAACCCACCTCTACCACCACCTAATTTATCTGAAAAAACTCCCTTAGAGGCAAAGTTCTTAGGTGCATGAAGCTGTTCTCAGTTTCTTCTATGTAAGGCTTATCACTACTTAGTTTTGTGAACATAATGTTTCCAAGGGTTTCTCTATACTTCCTCACACCAGCAGGCAGGCAGCTTTGTAGACTTGAAAGGAATATTATGTTATCTAACAGCAGTCACACAATGGGTAGGTCTTCCCTTTATCCTATCAATTCTGTGTCTTTGGCCCATTCATGACACCCAGCTAAATGCATTTCCTTATTTTTAAAAGAAAATAATGAGAACAAAAACGGTGATTACCAGAGGAAAAGGGCAAAGGGCTGGGTAAATCAGGTAAAGCAGGTCAGTTGATGGTGGGAGGTGGAAACCACACTTTTGGTGATAATCATACTGTAGTATATACAGATGTCAAAATGCATTGTACACCTGAAACCTATATAATGCTATAACCCAATGTAATGTCAATGAAATTTAAAGAAAAAGTATTGGGCCTCCCTGGGGGCTCAGCGGATTGAGCGCCCCACTGTGAAGCATCCGAGGCACAGCAGCGCAAGTTCGATCCCCAGCCAGGGAGGGGAACCACATGGCACAGCAGACCTCTCTTGCCTCACCTGCTGCTCCCGTCAGCAGTGTATTTCAGTCCATCAGCCTGTTCTGCTCCCCACTCTGTCTTTGGTGAATCCTCTCACCTCCTGCACCTCTGGTCTGTACCCCAGCTCTTGTATGTATAAACAAATAAAAACTTAAAAGAAAAAGAATTATCTACAAAAATAAGAAAATAATCATATAGGTTCTCATGATGACAACCAATTTTTCCAATAGTACATGTTGGAAGTTGAAGACTATAATTAAAAAAGAATCAAATATTTTGCTGTTATGGAATATATTTAACATTAGTTAATAAAATTAATAGACCAAGACCTAAGTGCTCATAATATAGAAAACAAGTTAAACAATTGGCAATAATAACTAATATTTTCTGAGTGTTTATTATATGTTACATACCATTCTAACATCTATTTTTTTTTTCTAACATCTATTTAGTCTTACATCTATTTAGTCTTATATAATCTTCCACGGATCCCATAAACTAGGCCTATTATCCCCAGTTTACAAGCAAAACTAAACATGGAGAGGGTAAGTAATTGCAGATGTTACTAGAGTATGTGAGAGTTTTAAAACTAGATTTGAATGCAAACCAATCTGAATCTACGACCTGCCTTCTTGGCCTTAGGACCCAATACCCTAATACAGTCCTTCAAATGGCATACAAATTAGCAGAGAAATAGCCATCAAACCCTTTTCTAGCCCTATTGTCTACTAGTTTAAGATAGAACTCACTCCAGCTAGGCCAGTCCAAATATCCAGCAAACCTATATTTGGAAATTGTCTCACTGTCTCCATCTGAAAATTTTGCTTTCTACTATTAATTTGCCTACATTAGTAGATTGTAATCTCTACTTTCGCTGAAAAACATCAACAACTGACGTCTATATCACTCATCTGTTATTTATTGCATGCTAGTCTAGTGTGGATGATTCATTTTTAGCATAATTCTATCTTCAGTTCAGTCGTTCTTCAGATTATAAATCACCTTCAGGTAGGAATATGACTTCAAATTATTTGTTTTCCCCATGGTATGGCTTAATCATCCTAAATTGAAGTTATATATGTATGTGTTTGACTACCTCAGTAACTGCCCTATCTTTTTCATCCTCACCTCTCTAATGCTTAGCATCAGGCTTGCAACATAAATAAGTGATGGATATTTGGTGAACGGGGGAATGAGTGAATGAAAAAATGAAATACACAGCACATACTGGGTACTCATTAATTGCTAGTTAATATGACTGTAAGTCTCTAAATTTTACCCCGCAAATATGAAATTGTCTACTATAAAACCTGATTGAGTAAAAGTTTCTAAAATTATGATGACTCAAACTGAATAGCCTCTTATGTAATTGGGCCTATTAGGGTCAATGGTACCAAGCTTGCTATGAATTACTAAACATGATTTTAAGATAACACATTATAAAATCCTACTCAAGAAAAGTGAATCAAAATGTTATCTAGTAAAAGCCTACTTCTACAGCAGCAGGCAGATCCATTCTAACGAGACTGATCACATGACACACTGTTAAAGTAATGCAGTTCAATAACATACAAGAAAACCCCTCATACCTACCTTGTCAAAGTATACTTGTTTTATCTACATACAAAATCCTTGACAGATAGGGCTACACCACTAATGTGTGTATAGGCTATATTCTCATAATAACTTCCTCTCTGCCATACCTTATATGTTGTGACAAATACTGAATTTTTATCATCAATAATTAGACTCAGGAGTATAATTATAGCATTATTACAATTAATTATAACAAACTGGACATTTTCTTAATTACCGAGTGTTATGGGATGAATTGTATCCCCCCTCAAAATTCAAATGTTAGCATCCTAACCCCCAGTATGCAGATCATGACTGTTTTAGATAGAGGTCTTTAAAGTGGCTGTTGTGTTTTTTTTTTTAAAGATTTATTTATTTATGCATACAAGCACTGGGGTACAGGCCAGAGGTGTGGGGGGGCGGTGAGAGGATTCACCACAGACAGAGCAGGGAGCAGAACAGGCAGATCGACAGAAGTACACTGCTGAGGGTAGCAGCGGGCATGGCAGGAGAGGTCTGCTGCGCCACGTGGGTCCCCTCCCTGGCCGGCAGCAGGGATCGAACTTGTGCTTCAATGGCTGCGGTTTGCTTCATAGTGTGTTGCTTAACCCACTGCGCCACCAGGGAGGCCCAAAGTGGCTGTTGTGTTAAAATAATTCACTGGGATGGACCCTAAGCAAAGATGAGTGTCTTTCTAGAAAGAGGACATCAGAACACAGAACACAAATGGATATGGAGGAGTTAGTAGTGTATGCAAGTTTTAAACACATGAAGACATAAGAAGCAGTCCAAAAGAGGTCTCAAAAGAAATCAAACTTGTAGAGACCTTGCTCTCAGACTCCCAGCCTCCAGAACTGTGAGAAATCAGTTGCTGTTACATAAGTCACCCAGTCTGTGGTACTTTGTTACATCTGACTTAGCAAAGTGATCTAAGGCACCAAGTACTTTCTCATTTCTTAGTTCATTAAAGTCTCACTTCATACCCCAAACAGTCAAGTATGGTAATTGCATCCCCACTTTACAGTTAGGGAAACCAAAGTTTCAGAGATGTGAAATGATGTCTCAGACTTCAACCGCCATCCAGCACCAATATGTGGGACTCAGACTGGAATCTTCTGACCCTCAATCCTGACCAATAGGTGATGGACTAGAGGATACCCAGACTTTGGTACCAACATTATCCTAAACTAGTTGTGTGACCTTAAGAAAATTATTTTTTCCAAAATCAGACAAGATAGGGCATGTTCAAGGTGGTATGGCTATAGACAAAATTATCATTTTTCAACATATTTTTTTCATCTGTACCATAAGGGAACTGAACTGAATATCCTAGAGGCTGAATAGACTAGCATCTATATAAAAACTCTTTCCAGTTTTAAAGTCTTAGCTCAAATCACTGTTCTCAGTCAAACTCCCAACTGAATTATCTCCATGCACTCATTTAAAATTAAGAAAATTCAATATTTGGGAATCTTTTAATATTCTGCCCACAGAAATAAAAATTTATTTTATCTTAGAAATATGAGAATATAAACAATATCGGATATATAAAAAATATACATAAGAAACAAAATAGGGGCCTCCCTGGTGGCACGGTGGATTGAGCGCCCCACTGTGAAGCATGTGCTGCAGGGCAACACGAGTTTGATCTTGGCCAGGGAGGGAACCCACATGGCGCAGCAGACCTCTCCTGCCTCGCCCGCTGCTCCCCTCAGCAGTGTTTTTCAGTCAATCTGCCTGTTCTGCTCCCCACTGTCTCTGGTGAATCCTCCCACCTTCCGCGACTCTGGCCTGTACCCCAGCTCTTGTGTGCATAAACAAATAAAAATCTTTTTTAAAAAATTTTTAAAAAATCATTTCAAAAATTTGTTTTTATTATAAGGTTTGCATCCCATTAGTTTATGTTCTCTAAGATTTCTTCCATTGTGAGTTTCTAAGGATTAAATGCAGATTCAGTAGTAAAATTTAAGATTAAAATTTGGATACAGAAAATGAGATCAGTCTTAAAACCTTTAGTGAATTATTGATTAATCTTGAGTGAAAAACGGAAGCTGCAAACTTTAGTTTCCAAGCTTGAAAAATAAAATAAATTACTTCCTGCTTGCCTAGCAAGAAAGTTTACTATGAAATGAGAGAATATCTGTGTAATACCTTTGAACTCTGGAGGGAAACTGCTGCCTATATTGAGGTGCAATGTAATTAATAAAACTTCTCAGAGTCAGGGAATCTATTTTCAAGAACTTCCTCAATTTTGAAATATCATGTGAGTTCTTGATTTATATTTTGTCATACCCATAATAAATGTACATTTCATTTAACAGAAAAAGGGAAGTATATAATGAAAAATAATTTGCCCCACAATGGAGGATAGCTGCTTATATGACTGTTAAGTTTAAAATTGTGAATCATCTCCTGTGTATTTTCACCTAAATGAAGGCAATCTGCCCATAGGGGGAAAAAAAAAACCTACAGCCGACAAACTCCATCCAATCACCTAAAGACAAATCAGCCTTTAGGCAAATCAAATGTCTTCATTTAAAGCTTACCTGGCTTTGGCACTGGGCCAATTTTTTCCAACTCTCCTAATAATATATTTTGATCAGTAAGATATAAACTATTAAAATATGCAAACTTAAATTTACACCTTTGCACATTGTTTTTATGAACTGGGATCCCTGTAGCTCAGAAAATGCTTGGGAAAAGGAAAGTTCCTTCCGAGTTAACAACATGTGAATACAGGATTAGTGGGTGGGATTGGAGTGTTCTCTGGTGCATAAATAGAGGCTGGAGCTCAGCTAGCACACTCAGAAGCTTGGACTGCATTGAGGCTGCCTGGCTCGCCAGACAGGTGGGTGGGGAAATCCAGGTAAGTACCTGACAATAGAACTGGAATAGTTCCGTTGTTAGAGTGAGCTTTGGCCTCTGATTACTGTGTCAAGTTACAGGCAATCAATAGACAGAGACGTACAAAGTAGTTCAAGGGGCATAGAAGTGAGACTTGGAGAGAAAATAGTAGAATTTCCCCCCAGAATTTACTGGGACCTTTCTTTGGCCAGAGCTGGCAGAGTTCTGCATTCCTGAGCAGGTACAGGTGATGCATTTTGGAAAGAAGAGGATTAAGAGTTAAGGATATGTAGTTCTCAAGGCTGGGACAGGTCCAGTGTCTTCTATCTCAGTCACTGTGCCCTGGCTACCATCTACACTGCTGCTTCTCTCCCTCTGGGTAAAGTCAAGGTCCAAAGGACTGTGAAGCCTGGTTCAGATTGCCTGCTTAGAATTGCAATTCTGAAAAGTATAGCAAAAATTGTTTTCTTTCTCTGTAACACTATCTGTATTTCTTCTTCAGTCTTTTAAATTCATGAGATAGGCTGTAAAAGGAGAAATCTGACTGCTTTCCTGAAGCATTTACAAACAAGAAGCTGGCATTTTCTGCAAGTTCATTCCTTGGTCGTATAACACAAAGAGGAAGTACAGGGGAGCGAAAGAGAAAGAGCGTGCGATTCACCAAATTATCAACATTTTCCATGGTTAGGATTCTGTTTGCGTGTAGTTTACGCAGGAAGTTTGCAGAACAGTCTATTCATATTATGAAAATGCAATAGATTGAATCTCAGAAGTCAGCCCAGAGTAGGATGTTTGCCTAGCAGGAGTTACCTTACATTTCCTTGAGACCTACTGCCATACATACCTGTAATATATATACACATATCAATAGCTCCAATCTTTAAGCCATGAAGCAACTGCAACAGCAAATTGCACAGTAAGAGTTTTCTATGAACTAAATATATAAATGTTTTATCACCAGTTTGCTATTATTTTTCTAACATACATAGATTCTGCTTTATAATAAAATACAAAGTTCAAATGTTTGCTGATAAATTCCAAGTAGCTATTTGGCATGATTATGTTTGCAAATCAACTGATATTCCAAAAGTATAATTATTCTCACAAAAATGTTCAAGACATTTTTATATTTAAAAATCTGTTATTGTGGGGCCTCCCTGGTGGCGCAGTGGGTTAAGCAGCGCACTAGGAAGCAGACCGCAGCCACTGCAGCACGAGTTCGATCCCTGCTGCCGGCCAGGGGGGGACCCACTTGGTGCGGCAGACCTCTCCTGCTGTGCCCGCTGCTCCTCTCAGCAGTGTATTTCAGTCCATCTGCCTGTTCTGCTCCCCGCTCTCTGTGGTGAACCCTCTCACCCTCCGCACCTCTGACCTGTACCCCAGTGCTTGTATGCATAAATAAATAAATCTAAAAAAAAAAAATCTGTTATTGTACTAAGAAGACTGGTCGACCTGTAGGTAGCAGTCATGTTTCTGCAGAACACTAGTATACTGTTATTGCTACTGGCACTTCCGCATCTTTTTATGAATATAGAAAAATGAAAGTGTATCGGGTGCTTTTGGCTATTGCTTTTGGCTTTTTCAAGTGAGAAATTTCGTAGCTCCATACTATGATTTAAATAATAGTGGCATGTAGTTATCATCTGAATTGGAACATCAGTAATGTCTTTTTTAAATCAGCTAACGCTTAGCAAAACTTCCCACACAACTATCAAAACATGAGAAACTTTTCCCCTTAAAAATACTAAGCATTGACTGTCCACCCTGTTTCCTTTGTCAGGTTTGATTCAAAATTTATTTTATTTTTTTTTTAAAGATTTATTTATTTATGCATACAAGCACTGGGGTACAGGCCAGAGTCACGACGGGAGGTGAGAGGATTCACCAGACAGAGCGGGGAACAGAACAGGTAGACTGACTGAAAAACACTGCTGAGGGGAGCAGCGGGAGAGGCAGGAGAGGTCTGCTATGCCATGTGGGTCCCCTCCCTGGCCGGCAGCAGGGATCGAACTCGTGCTGCAGTGGCTGCGGTTTGCTTCATAGTGCATTGCTTAACCCGCTGTGCCACCAGGGAGGCCCTGATTCAAAATTTAAACCAATATTAGTTAGATATGTCACTACAAGCAATTTCAGTCTTTGTCTTTACAAATCCCAAGTCACCCAGCTTGCTAGTGCAACTCATTTTGCTAGCAAGTTTATTCTCCTGCTATCTCATGCATCTTAACTAGCTATTCACTTTGCTGTTTCTAGGAACCTCCTCCACAGAAGTGTAACTTTCCTGAAGAATTAGCATAGTAATATTGGAAAGAAAAAAAGTTTTTAACAAAAGACACAGACAGGGTTGTGTACACTGCTACAAGTCCCATAGAATATTTCTGGGCACTGAGTATATGCCTACAACTACCGGCCTCTAAAAGATCCACATAAAATCAAAGAGTTAATTAAAAGGAACTCGCATTTGATGTACTTTAGTCAATTCAGAGCAAATATGTAGAGACTGAGTAGATTTTACACTAGCTGATCGAGTTCAACTCTTCAGTTAAGTGAAAAATTGGCAGGTTCAACATGAAATAAGAAATCATTTCACTCAGATCTCATTCTTCAATGGCAGTGTCCTATTTTCACAAAAGGTTAAAGAAGGTTTCAGGATGCGAAGATGGGAGTCAGAATTGCAAAAGGGCAAGATCTAAAATAAAAGCTTTGATTCTGTACCCATCTCATAAATCTTCATCTCTCAGATTCTTCCACAATAATATGAGGCATAGGTGGTGGGGATAAGAAAAGAGACAGTCACCTCTAATGTGACTTCCAGTATAAAAAAATTTTAAATATAAAATTTAAAGTAAATTTCCTTAACTGTCAGCACATATACATCTACTTGTTTTCTTTTTTTTTTTTAAAGATTTATTTATTTATGCATACAAGCACTAGGGTACAGGCCAGAGGTGTGGGGGGTGGGAGGATTCACCACAGACAGAGCGGGGAGCAGAACAGGCAGATCAACGGAAGTACACTGCTGAGGGGAGCAGCGGGCACAGCAGGAGAGGTCTGCTGCACCATGTGGGTCCCTCCCCAGCAGGGATCGAACTCGTGCTGCAGTGGCTGCGGTTTGCTTCATAGTGCGTTGCTTAACCCACCGCGCCACCAGGGAGGCCCACATCTACTTGTTTTCTTAAAATATATATCTATAATTCAATTTTATAGATTTCTACAGAGACCTAAATCAGTATATTTATATCTATATGGGTCTATATATAGCACTAAATCAATATTCATAATATGTATTCTTAGGAAAATTCTATGTAAGATAATATTTAATCATGTATTCAATATTAACTAAGCCTCAACTCCTTAAGTATGCCTCAGTTGTGATATAGTCTAAAGGCTGCTAATCCCCTCTTCCTTTATTTATGTATATTTTGCTTGTTTGTTTTCCATATCAGATTTGCCATGGAGAAGATTTCAGTATCAGCATTCTTGCTTCTTGTGGCCCTCTCCTACACTCTGGCCAAAGATGCCACAGGAGCTAAAAAGGACTCAAAGGACTCTCGCCCCAAACTGCCCCAGACCCTCTCCAGAGGTAGGAGTTAGCCTTAGTTTCCAACACTTCTTAATCGGGACTCTGAACATATTTTTGTATGTGTTTCTTCTGGAGGTATCAGTTTATAATTATTTCTACTTCCTCCATAGTAAATGATTTCTATCTATCCTATGCCTTACCATTGCATTTCAACAGCCTTGAGTCTAAAATGACATTGTTTTAAATATACTGTTCATTTTGTTCTAGGTTGGGGTGATCAACTCATCTGGACTCAGACATATGAAGAAGCTTTATACAAATCCAAGACAAGGTAAGCCGGGTTACACGGGATCTCTCAAAGCTCTCAAGAGCACCATCTAGTGATAATTAACTATATATAAAATCCTACTCATTAAAAATCATCCAATCTCTCTTTATCTCTTAAAGCAACAAACCCTTGATGATTATTCATCACCTGGACGAATGCCCACACAGTCAAGGTAACTTGTTCTAAATATAATTTCTTTTATAGGTCTTTAGTTTTAGGCCAAATCACTCCTCTTTATATTTTTAGCATCTAACACAATTGAACAATAAGCGTATTTTATGTGACAAAAATATTTTAAAGTAGTTTCAAATATTTCTACATTTGGTACATATATATATTTAAAATATTTATTTATTTATGCATACAAGAACTGGAGTATGGGGGGCAAGGGGGGGGGGAGGATTCACCAGAGTCAGAGTAGGGAGCAGAACAGGCAAATTGACTGAAATACACTGCTAAGGGGAGCAGTGGGCGAGGCAGGAGAAGTCTACTGCACCATGTGGGTCACCCCTTGGCCGGGGATTGAACTCATGCTCTAGTGGCTGCAGATACTTCACAGTGTGGTGCTTAACCCCTTATGCCACCAGGTATGCCCCTACTGGTGCATACATTGAAGACATACTCTAGAATTCATCCTTCATTTCTACCTTTCTCTTATGTCCTGTATCTAATACATTAGGAAATATCACTGCCTTTCACTTCCAATACATCTGAAGTCAGTATTAGTTTCAATGTACAGTCACATAGGGCTTAGAACTTTGAAGGTCCCCAGGCTTGATTTAAAGCTCTGCTGTCACTGTATTAAAATTCCTTTTTTAAAAAAAGATTATTTATGCATACAAGAATTGGGGTACAGGCCAGAGGTGCAAAGGGTGATTTACCTGAAACAGAATAGGGAACAGAACAGTCAGATCTTACTGAAATACACTGCTGAGGGGAGCAGAGGGCAAGACAGGAGAGGTCTGCTGTGCCATGTGGGTCCCCTCCCTAGCAGAGGATCAAACTCTTGCTGCAGCAGAAAGCTTCATAGTGCTGCTACTTAATCCCTAATACCCACTGTATTAAAATTCTTAATAATTTTTGAACAAGGGACTTTGTGATTTTATTTTGTTCTAGGCTCCATATATTATGGAGGTTCTGTTCATATCCAGTAATTTCCTATTGTCTCATCACTACTGCCAGTCCAAACCAAGATCACATCTTGTCTAGACTACTGTAACACCCACCTGCCTTATCACCCTATAGTCAGTTCCCCAGACAGAGCCAAAATGAGACTGTTAAATACAAACCAGATCCTATCACTTAGGTTCTCAAATGACTTCTCAACACAGGTAAAATTAAATCCAAATCCTGACCAGGACATACCTGTAGGACTGACTATTATCTAGTCTCTGACTCCCTTTCCATCCTTCCCACTTTCCCCTTGTTTACTCTCTATTCCACGTAGCTTAGCCTTTGTCTTTTTCCTCAAACATCTGAATTCATCACTGCTTCAGTGTTAGTCCTTTTACAGTTGCCTCTGCTTAGAATGACTCACCCCCAAAATCTTAGAATGGATTACTCTCACATTAATGTCACCTTTCCAAAGCGGTCTACTCTGATCAACCCACAGCTCTTAAACAGCTTCTCTTGCTTTATTTTACTTCAAAGTACTCTATATTAGGTATGTGTTTATTTACTTATGGTCTATCTCCTACAAAATTATACGAGCACTATGAGGAAAGCATGTTACTTTTTTCCCATTAATCTATCCATAGTGCACAAGATAGTGCATAAAAGTAGCGCCCATTCAATAAATACGGTTGGAAGAACAAATGGATGAATGAATAAATGAATGAATGAGTGAATTATAAGAAGCAAAGGTAGTCAGATATTACTTCACTAGTCATCTGCTAAATTGGGAAAGTAAGATATTCTATTATAAAATACAATTCAACTTAAAATGTAGCAGAGAACAATCGTTTAAGCTGGTAATGCAATAGACATTTCATGACTTTTCTTTACATTGTAGCTTTAAAGAAAGTGTTTGCTGAAAGCAAAGAAATCCAGAAATTGGCAGAGCAATTTGTTCTCCTCAATCTAGTTGTAAGTTTACTTTTCACCATCACTAACATTTGTCTTTGGATCATTATTTGAAATGGAAGATTCACTTTTCCCATAAAAGTCGTAATGTATGAACTACAATCTATCCCCAAAACCTCATTTCAGAGATTACAGATAACAAAGGTATATTTTATTTTATTAATAATCTATAATTTATTTTGTTAATATTAATCTATTAATAATCTATTTTAATCTACCTTGCATCTCTTTTAATTTAGTAATTTATAAGGTTTGATTACCTGAAACATACTCTCGTGGTTAGGTTTTTGTCTGTTGCTATCATTAAGCTTTTTTGTATTTTGCAAATTACTTTCTGCTCTTACAGTCCCAGCTGCGCCACACCCATTCTTTTTTTTTTTTTTTAAGATTTATTTACTTATACATACAAGAGCTGGGGTACAGGCCAGAGTCCAGGGAGGTGAGAGGGTTCACCAGAGAAAGAGTGGGGAGCAGAACAGGCAGACTGATTGAAACACACTGCTGAGGGGACCAGCAGGTGAGGCAGGAGAGGTCTGCTGCGCCATGTGGGTCCCTTCCCTGGCCGGGGATTGAACTCACAATGCTGTTCTGTGGAGGTTTCACAGTGAGTTGCTTAAACCACTGCGCTATGTCACCATTTCCACCACTTCATGTTCAGTGTCATTGCTCTCTCACTAGCGTGAACGCACTTTCTCGCACTCTCTCTCCCCCCTTCCTGCCCTCCCTTTCTTACTATCTCTACCTTCATCTCTCTCTCTCCACAGCTTCACAGGTACACAAGCAGTTCTTCCTTATTTCCCTTCCATGGACTCTTCCTCCCTCTCCCTCTTAGTGTTTTGGTGACTCTATACTTGACCTGATCCTCTTTTTACATTTTATCTGCCCCATGAACAACTTCATCTACACTGCCTTTCATCAACACCTACACACTGGTGATTCCATCTTACCCAAACACAACTTTCAACTTGTGTATACAACAGAGTTCTAGATAACCCATGATTAGCTTAAACTCAGTATATTTAACATGAACTAATCATTTTGACTCGGGCTTTTCAAATTGCTCTTCTTTCTCTATTTAATCAAAAGTATTACTCTAGATTGAAATCTTTTACTCACCTTTAATAGTCAAGTAGTCCTACAATTGTTCTAACATCTAAATATTCTTGCTATTATTTCCCTATAAACTGAGGGCCACTTACTTTAGGGTCCAAATTTTTCATTTTACCTACTTTACCACAGTATTGCTAAGTGACTCTCTGCCTACAAGACTTACCTAACCCCATATGGCCATAAAGGGAACTCTAAAGACCAAACTGGGATCATGTTCCTCTGGCTTTTGTCTGTGCACAAAACAAACACCATCACAGCACACTAAGCAAGGACACTTGTGCTCCAGCCCTGAGGCAGCTCGAGCATCTTCTATCACCTCAGCCTCACACATCCCCTACATTAAAGCCCTCCCAAACACAGGGTCATACCAGCGGTGTTAATGTCCTTTGCACAAACTGTTTCCCTGGCCATCTTCTTTTCCATGTAACTCATCCCTATTCATTGTTAAGACACCCCCCCCCCTTCAGAAAGTGCTAGAACACCCACTGGATCTTCAATACTCACTTTCCTGCCAATAGACTGCACATTCATTAAAGATAAGTGCTCTGAGTAGTTAAATTAAGAAAATTCTAACTTAAAAAACTGGATAGATGTATGTTCAAGAAAACCTTGTCTATTTCTGGATTCCTGCAAAAATGAATTTTGCTTTTTTCATTTATTTCTCCCTACCTCATCCAAAATTTCTTCCCAAACACTTTAAATCCTCCCAGTTTCTCTTACTGTACACATTTGTTTATCATATGTTCAGCTCTCTACTCACGTGTCGAATTATACATATCCTGCTCTATCTTATTACTTCATGCTGTCTTCTCATTTGCATCATAAATGTTGTTGAAGAGCTATGCCATACAGTATCTTAACGTCTCTAGACCAGGAATGGACATTGTTTTGTTTTTTATAAATCTAGGGTTTTTTGGTTAAGATTTATTTATTTATGCATACAAGCACTGGGGTACAGGCCAGAGGTGTGGGGGGTGAGAGGATTCACCACAGAAAGCAGGGAGCAGAACAGGCAGATCAGCGGAAGTAGACTGCTGAGGGGAGCAGCAGGCACAGCAGGAGAGGTCTGTGCACCATGTGGGTCCCCTCCCTGGCTAGCAGCAGGGCTCGAACTCATGCTGCAGTGGCTGCAGTTTGCTTCATAGTGCGTTGCTTAACCCACTGTGCTACCAGGGAGGCCCGACAGTTTTTTAATTAGCAAGTTTGAAAATAACTGAATAAACTAAAACTGCTTTCTCTTTTTTTAAAAAAAATCTTAGTATGAAACGACTGACAAACACCTTTCTCCTGATGGCCAATACGTCCCAAGGATTATGTTTATCGGTAAGTAAAAGTGACAGGGAGATGAAATAGACCCTAAACATCACACAAGGGCCACCCCATCTCTTCCTGTTTCCCACCCCCAACCTCAGCAGCCATTCCATGAAGGACAGTGTCACTTTAAAGCTCTACAAGAGGTATAATGTTTGTTTAAATTCCACTCCTTATTTTGATTACAAAATGTGAGTTTTTATTTCATAACCTGCCACACATACCTCTGCAGAGGAAGCACTTTATCAGCTACTGAAAAGCAGTGAGGGTGCAGCCAGACCTCCCACGGTCACTTCACAGTACAGGGTCATCTCAGCTCTAGTTCCACACCTTCCGCCTATGAACCAACTGGGAGGCAGGCGCCTGCTCTTCCAGCTCAGTGCTTCTCCACCCCCTGCAAATTCCAACCACCTGGAAGCTTTTGTAAATGAAGCTGCCCCAATCTTAGTGCAAAACAATGAAATCAGAATCCCTGGGCGTGTCAGTATTCCCCCCCCTCCCCCCCCCCCTAAAGCTCTCCAGGTGGTTCCAGGGTATGTAGTCAGGGCCAGTCAGTGAGGGAAAGGCTTTTTTTATGTTAACTTATTACAAAGGAGCCCTATATTTTCGTTCTCTGCACAGACCCTATGTTTGCTCTTAAGCCCTTGTGGAACAAATGTATGTCTGCTCCTTGTAATTTATGTTCGCTGGCCCTAGTCCAACATTCTCAAATGACAGATTGTCCGCTCAAGTTTCACTGTCAAGCTCTGTACACTTGCAGATGGTTCTCACAGAAAATTTATTAGTTTTCAGGACATGTACCTAAAGCTGATTCAATCAGCCCTCTGAAGGCAAGGATTTAAACTTCTTGTGTATCTTAGCAACTTCTTTGGGACACACATTATTACCCTGTGGGGCAGGGAACCCCCACCCTACATATCTCAGTAATTGATAACATCAAATTAAATATAAAACATGAGAAAAATAGATTTAAGCTGAAGAATATATGCATACATAAGGGATGACTTCTGAATTTCTAAAATGTAACCTTCTATTTCTAAAATGCAGCTGGTTAACAATAAAATGTATGTGGGGGCATATACTACATGCTTATGGACCACTGCTGTTCGTAGGGGCTTGTGTTTTTTAATTCATTTTTTAAAAATCCCTGATTTTGAAAACACATTGGATGTCAGGGTCTAATTATCTGGGAAACACATTTTAGTAATAACATAAACGTCTCAGAAGTTTTAAGAGAATTCTTAAGCAGCGAGCACCAAAAAAAACCCCAAAACATCAACTATATATTTTATCCCATTTTCAGGTTGCTATACTAGGCCAGCGGGGTTCATAACCTTGCCCTCAAATAGCACACGCAACTGTTGCTCCTGCAGTTCCCCTTGCGTCCTGACAGCAAGGAAAGGTTGCAGAGTGGATGCAGAGAATATCTCAGTCCAGTGGGACACACGTGTAGTTCCTTCCACTGGATGTGGATGTGTTACAGGGCAGGGAGAGGGGCACCCCAGAACCCACAATAAGTTAACATAAGAAAAGCCTTTCCCTCACTGACTGGCCCTGACTACATACCTGCTTTTTTTAAATGGGTTTTGCTATTTGCTGCAATAAGATAACTAACTATATAAGGTTTTTAATGGAAAGGAACTTTAATACAATTAGGGTGTAATATAGAAAGGACAAAGAACATAGTTATTAAGTTAAGCATTTAAAGTTACCTATTTTTTTTTTTTTGAGGGTAAAAGTTTAGCTAAATAGTACTAGCCCAAAACAAGGACTAAAATCTTGTTACAAGTTTAAAGGACCTTTCAATAGAGACTTATTGAAAAGGGTTAGAAAGAGTTAGATAAATCTGGAAAGAAAGAGTAAAATTAAGATGAAAGCTGCCATTATTAAGATCTTTAGGGGTTTTTCACCTACGTCTGTTTTAACTAGTTAAGACTAAAAAGAAACACAGTCTTTTCACATGTTCCTCTGCTACGTGCCTCCTCCAGGTCTCCTTGCTGCTCTCCATCCTGCTTCCTTCTTCCTCCCTTCCTTTTGTTTTTTTTCCCTCCTCTCTCCAACATTTTTTTATCCCTGCTCAGCTCCACCCACTTAGGGCAGACCGGGGATTTTGGAACTTCCCCCTTTCCTGGGGACCACCCTGTTAGAGATGAACACATAGACTTTGTCAGGTAAGCGGTTACTTGGAAACTGAGCACTCCATTGTCTTTTGCCTTGTAGACCCATCCCTAACAGTGCGAGCGGACATCACTGGGAGATACTCAAATCGTCTTTACGCTTATGAACCTTCAGATGCAGCTCTATGTAAGTGTTACCTCCTCTGTACATCTCTTGCTGTCCTACTGGGAGTAGATGCTACCTGGTAAGGGGAAAGCTCTGCTCAGAACCAATAACCCCTTGTACCCTAATTATCCTTGTGTCTTCAGGCAAATCACTTTCACTTTGAGACTGATTTAAAAAAATCTCAAGTGAAGATGAATTCTGTAGATTAGGTATCTTTTTCTCCTGGGGGTGTCTACGACATAGTACCTGTTTTTTGGACTTTTCCCCATAAGCACACTAACTTACAACTCCTGCTACAGAACTGAGTGCAATAGTAATTATACGATTGCAATAATAGTAGTAATCTACATGCTCTGTTAAATATTTCTTTTCAAAAGAACAAAAGTGAAATGACTGACATACCCCAGCTTGTTGAAACTGAATTTAAGTTCAGTTTTAAAGACCAGCAGGAAAGATAGTTCCAACTAGTTGCCAAGATACTCAGTTCCCCTGCAGGTGTGGTAAAATGGAAAAATAAAGTTAGACTCAAGGCAGGTGAAATGCCTCAATAGGAGACTATACTAATCTGACATCTAATTAGTCCTTCTGGGAAGAAAATTGGGTTTTGACCTAAGAACCCATTTTGCCCTAGTATGGCTTGCCTACAACTATTCTGCCCAATGTGTTAGCCATTAGCCACATGGAGTTTTTTTATAATAAACTGAAATTAGAATTTAAAATTCAATTCTATGAACACGCTAACCACATTTCAAGTAGTCAATGTACAGGCACTGATTATTCTCATCATCACAGAAATCTCTATTGAACAGCATTGACTTATAACATTATGTTTGGGAAGACTTTCCTGGTCCATTAGCAATGCTTCTATTGGGTGCTGGGAGACAAGGAGTATATTCCAAATATTGGTCATCCTTGAGATAATACTGTATATCTTACTAAGACTTTGGACTCCAAAGGGACGTGTCCTGTACAGGTAATAATCACAGTATCTTGTAGAAAGGGCATTTAATAAATATTGGAAGAGAACTTGAAAAGTCATTGCAGATCATTTTAGAAAAAGTTTTTATAAGATTGCCAAGTTCTCACCCTGTGATAAAATACACCCCATTAAACAATGAATAGAGTACATGAGTTTGGGGGGAGGTTACTGTATCTATTAATTCCTGGTAGCATCTTGTAAACAATGAATAGAGTACATGAGTTGGGGGGGTGGTTACTGTTTCTATTAATTCCTGGTAGCATCTTGACACTCCCTTTCTCTCTTTAGTGCTGGACAACATGAAGAAAGCTCTCAAGTTTTTGAAGACTGAATTGTAAGAAAAAACAGTATCTGCAAACTCTTCCCTCTGTTAAGTCCTTCAGATATGGAAGCAGAGATTTTAGAAGACTTTGGATAATACAAAAGCACTGGTGGACATACAGAATAGATTATGGTCTAATGTTACGACGGATACTTTTTTAAAAAAAAAAAAATTTGGTTCCAAGTATAAAAACAATAGTATAGTGAGCCATGATTTAAAAAAAAAATAAATAAATCCTTTTGGGGTGTTCAAACTGTTATTTTCCCAGTGTGGTCTTTCACAGAAATGCTATTTGGTTCATTTACCAAATAAGCCTTTTGGATGCACACAATATTCACAAAGAGGGGCAAGACAAAAGTACTTCCTAGCAGTAAGACCAAAGCCAAGATTTTATCTCACCTCACCATAGTTTCTCCCAAGTGACTAAAAGTAGACATGAACTTAGTCAATGAAAGTATCATGTGTATCAGAATATGCTTTAGTGTGAAAGAATATACACAAAGGCATCCCCAGAAAATCAGGCACCTATTCAATTCAACCCTTCCCATCCTGACCAAAAACTTCTATGCAAGCACTTTAATTTCATAATTTAGTTTTAGCTAGGATTTGTCCAAGTAAATGCTCTCAGAGAAAAGAGCTTTGGCAGGTAGCTTTCTTTTTTATAAGACTAATTTAGTGAAAAGATCATTCAAAGAACATTTGTATCCACACAAACTCCTAAAGAAATCCTGGAAACTGATTTTAAAATAGATTTTATCTCTCATCATATTAGTGTTAGAAAATCTGAGCTGCTTAACCCACTGCACCAATAGCGAGGCCCTAAACATTTATGTTTGCATACAAGAACTGGGGTACAGGCCAGGTGTGTGGGGGTGAAATGATTCACCAGTCAGAGTGGTGAGCAGAACAGATGGATTTACTGAAACATGTTGCTAAGGGGAGCACAAGAGAGACAGGAGAGGTCTGCTGTGCCATATGGGTCACCTCCCTGGCTGGGGATTGATCTCATGTTGCAGTGGCTGGCAATAGCTTGACAACGCTGTGTCTTTAACCCCTGCACCACCAGGCAGGACCAAATAATTTATTTTAAATACTTTTCTCTCATACTGTTAAATTGCTATATTTATATACAGTCAAAATATATGAATACAGTAGGTTCTGAGCTTATATTCATGTATTGTTGACTTAATGCTATACAAATCCTCAGTAAAAACAGCACGTGAGGGGATGTGCTTCTCATAAGTAGGTGGATACCTGTCCTACATAGGGTTTAAAGGGTAAAATAGTTCATTTAGAAAGCTGAGGGCCTCCCTAATGGCGCAGTGGGTTGAGTGCCACACTCAACTGTGAAGCATCCACAGCACAGCAGTGCCAGTTTGATCCCCAGCCAGGGAGGGGCCCACATAGAGCAGCAGACCTCTCCTGCCTGGTCCTCTGCTCCCCCCAGCAGTGTATTTCGGTCCATCTGCCTGTTCTGCTCCCCACTCTGTCTCTGGTGAATTCTCTCAACTCCTGTGACTCTGGCCTGTAGCACAGCTCTCGTATGCATAAATAAATCAATCTTTAAAAAAAAAAAGAAAGCTCTCTGAGGGATAATGGGAGGAGAAAAAAGTTTTCACTTGTATAAACAAAGAACACTGAATGACAACTTCTAAGCTATTCAAGTTTTCTCTATAGTAAAGGTGAATAATGTTTTTTTAATTGTGCTTATGTGAAATAAGATTGTGAAGTCCTTAAAATTTACTGAATGACAAAACATTATTTTAACAAATATATAATTAAAAAAATACGTAAATCTCCGCGAAGTCAAATGTCAAGGTGGCAAGAAGAGTGAGTCTCCCTTAGGAAAGTGTTAGAAATAGAGCAACACTCATAAAACACTTACTTTGATCCAATCTCCTCTCCTTCTGAGAATATGTCTAAGGAAATCATTCAAGAGAAAGAGTTCTGTGAAGATGCCAATAGCAACATTATTTAAACAAACCTAAAAATGAAAATTGGCAACTACCAAATACAATGGTTTACTGACACAAAGTGCCCTATGTTGCCAATTATAAAGGTAATAAAAGTTATAGAGAAATAGAAACAGAAAGGAATATGGAAAATAATTTAAGAATTGTAACTATAGGAACTATGTAAATATACAGGTTAGACAGAAATAGACATAAAGATGAAAACCTGCAAACTGTTACTTTACATTTTTGGAAATATCACCAATGCCTATTCTTTCTAAGAGACCCCTTTCAGGGGCCTCCCTGGTGGTGCAATGGGTTAAGCAACGCACTATGAAGCAAACCGTAGTCACTGCAGCACAATTTCGATCCCTGCCACTGGCTAGGGAAGCAACCCACATGGCACAACAGATCTCTCCTGTCTCGCCTACTACTTCCCTCAGCAGTGTATTTCAGTCAATCTGCCTGTTCTGTTCCCCACTCTGTCTCTGGTGAATCCTCTCACCCCCACACCTGTGGCCTGTACCCCAGTTCTTGTATACATAAACATCTTTAAAAAAAAAAAGAAACCCCTTTAATATAATCACATTATCTTTCATTTGTGTTTTAAGAAATTTAAATGAAAGCACATTTTTAATTTCTCTGACTACAGAGAGTGAGACAGTAAAAACTAGAGAGTATTATTTCCAAGGGCTAAATTAAAAAGGTTGATGATTTGCTAGAAATGTAAATTGTTGCAACCCCTATGAAAAATAATGACTGGCCCTCAAAAAAACTAAACACAGAACTACTATCTTGATCCAATATTCCAATTCTGCATGTGTGCCCCAAACACATGAAAGCCAGAAAAAGATATTTGAACATTCATATTCATAACAGATCTACTGACAATATCCAGGAGGCAGAAGCCACAAGAGATGAATGGATAAACCTCTATTTGAGAGATGAATGGATAAACGAAATGTGGCAGATAAATACAATGGAATATTATTCTACTTGAAAAAGGAAATTCTGACACATACTACTACACAGAAGAACCTTGAAGAAATGATGCTAAGTGGAAAAAAACAGTTACAAGACACAGACACTATATGATTCTACTTATATGAAGTACCTAGAGAAGACACATAACAGAAAAGTAGAAAGTTGTGTTCCAGAAACTGAACGAAGGTGGGGATAGGGATATAACATTTAACAGGAACAGAGTTCCAGTTTGGAAAGATGAAAAACTTTTGGAAATGGTGGTAATGGTTAATGGTGCACCAGTGTGAATGTACTGAATGCACTACATTATACATTTAGAAATGGTTAAAATGGTAAACTTTTTACCATGCATATTTTACCCCAATAAAAAAAGAAAACACTTGTTTCAGCACTTTTATCGGAGACCCCACAAAACAGGGAAAAAAGAGAGGAATTTTTTAAAAATCTTGGTAACATAAATCATTTGTAAAGTAACTGACACAGATTATAAAAATGCCTCTCAAACCACTTTTACCTGTTTTAGAACTGCAGCTTTCATTAATGATCATCTATGGCTGTCGGTTTTGGTGTTTTTCGCATTCAGTAATCCTAAGTAGCTACTGAGGTCCTGATCTTTAGCAATCACTGCTGAAAATGGACAACAGAACCATCTCCATGACAAGAACTAGACTTCTTCAGGGCCTCACCAAGGAGGCCGACTTCAAATTCCAACCTGATCTAAAAGGCCATTTGCCAAGGTATGACCTGATCCACCTGTGAAAAGTAAGACGATGGAGTCAGCAAACAAGGTTTTACCCACCAGGTCAAGTCTATGGTCTCCTCTCCCACAAATATTTTAACTCAGGCAAACCCTCAAGCCGTCACTTGAAACTGAATTCCAAAAGCTAAATTTCTAAGAAATATAAATGAGAAAGGGCATGGTGCACGGTAGCAAAGAGTCTGGTTTTTGGCCCTTCTCAAAATCAGGGGATATTTCAAGGACTGTTATTACCTAGTTGTGATCTGACACTCAAGAAAAACTTTTTTTTTTTAAAGACTTATTTATTTATGCATATGAGGGCTGGGGTACAGGCCAGAGTCCAGGGTGGTGAGAGGATTCACCAGACAAAGTGGAGAGCAGAACAGGCAGATCAACCGAAATACACTGCTGAGGGGAGCAGTGGGCGAGGCAGGAGAGGGCTGCTGCGCTATGGCCGGCAGCAGGGATTGAACTCGTGCTGTGGTGGCTGCGGTTTGCTTCATAGTGTGTTGCTTAACCCACTGTGCCACCAGGGAGGCCCCCAAGAAAAACTTTAAAATGAGCATCTCTATTTTCTTTTCTCTCCCGCTCTCTTTCACTCTGGTTTGAGAAGGGAATTGCTGGTTGTTGAAGGACAGCTTCCCCAAGCCTTCCGAAGCTGTGTCACTTGGCACATTGATTATTTCAAGCTTACCTCAACTGAAACCCAGCAAGCTCATGGAAATATTCACCACTCCCTTAGCAACCAAAAATGATGAAATTTGGACATTTAACCAGAATGGGGGTTATTATCAGAAATAACCCTTCTATCAGTTCTCATCACATCAGTTCTTCTCTTCTTGAAGTTTTAGGCCTTTGACCCCATTTTATTTCTTGCTCAGGATAGATATACTGTCATTTTGTCCCACTGATTTTAAAATTCACATCCATGTGGATTCTCTATAAGTAATTAAATTTTTTCTTTCCACCTACTAATCTCTATTAATTTGATTGCTTGACTAGCCTGAGAAAATTCCAGAAGGGTAGTGGGAAATTCCTTTCCAACCCTAACAATGCTCCCCTAGAATACTAAGAAGACATTTACCAACAAGGCATATTGTATTTCACCTGGAATAACTGGGATAAAGAGTAACTGCTACGGCAAACACACTACGTACGGAATAGCTTGATAAAATTCCCTCACTTCTTCAGAGCCCTGAAAAAGCTAAGTCCTGAATTTTATTATCACTTCTAATAAGACAACTAACATGCAAATTATCATATTTATACAACCTCAATGCTTCAAAGTGTTTTTTCCTATGAAATACCTTGTAAAAAAAAATTTTTTTTTCTACCTGCTAAAAAGTGAAATAGTTTCATATATTTACTCAGCATTTTCAGAAGAATGAATAAACTTAAGCAAGGTTAACCAAATATTTAGAAAAATTGTAAGAGGGTTTTGGCTTAAGGAAACTAAGAACTAACAGCCACACTTCTGGTTTCTTTTCTCTCTCTGAAAGGTTCCATTCAGTAGCATGTTACTGAAGCTGAATATGCGGAACTGGTTTTCATACCAAACTAGTTCCTGCTTAGATAACAGAGGATCTGAGATGAATTCATGCTACATGAGCTCAGATTCTAGAAATAATCTAACAGTTTTTTCTTTGTTTTAGCATTATATTTTACTTTGAACATCAAAGGCGACTAGGTAAATATGCTAAGAAACATTCCTTTAAATGGAATGTGCACACAGGGAGTAAAAGAAATGTTTTAAAAGTAGCACAGTTTCTCTTTTTAAAATGAATGCTAAATTTAGAAGGAAAAAGTCCTAGGGTATGAGTTTGTTTTACAGCCATTTGTTGTAACTTGAGGACCCTGATCGAAACTAATCCTCCTCTGAGCCCATGTGTTTGTGGCAGCATTTCTATGTAGCCGGGCAGTGCCTCTTCCCGTAATCCTGAGGTCAGCCTGACTTCCCCAGGCTTGTCATTCAGGATTCAGGGCAGACTATTCATAGGCATTTCCAGCGGGCACTATAATACACCGCATAATGTATCTCTGCATCCAGATACAAGCAAAGATCACAGGAGACCTCCTAAAAGAGACTGGAAAATCTAGCACCTTCGTGAGAACAGAAAGCCCAGAATAACTGGTAAAGTATGCTCTTGGTGTTTGAAAATGTATTATTTCTTGAGTGACTCGTCAGTTACTACCTGCTCTCATAATCCAATAGTTTGGTAGATTCATATTTGGAAGATTCGTATATCCCCAGGCCTTGACTTCTAACTGGTTTGATTCAAATAAGGTCAATTAGTGCACAACCCCATGTTTTGAGTTGATTCTCTCTGGAGTAGTCTTTGCCACATAAAAACTGTTGTACTAAGGGAAAAAATGCTCTATTAGGAGATTCAAGAACCTCATGCAAAGTTCAAAATACAACAAAGCAAAGAGAACAAAAAAATTCCTTAAAGACAGAATTTAGCAATGTCTGAACATGTCACTAACAATCTCAGCTTAGGGTCCAAGTGGGAACATGTTCCCAAGTGGGAACATATGCCCAGAGCTCAATGTGAGATTGAAGGTGTAGGAAATGATACCCTAACTCCTCTGGGTTCTTCTCAGGGTGAAGAGCAGTTAAATCAGCATCAGATTATCAGGAAAAAAAGGAAAAAACATTTGTATATAAATAGAGAATCTACATGGATGGAAATTCTAACATAAATGAGGCAAAAAGAGGGTATTTATCTCGGCCTCCATGATGGCACAAGGTTTAAAATCAACCCTATCAAGCTATCAGCAGCCACTGTGTTCTGAATTCGAGCCCGGCCAGGGAGGGGACCCACATGGCACGGCAGACCTCGCCTGTCTCTCCGGCTGCTCCCCTCAGCAGTGTATTTCAACCTGTCTGCTCTGTTCCCCACTCTGTCTCTAGTGAATCCTTTCTCCCCCTGCACCTCTGGCCTGTACCCCAGAAGAGGGAGGTCCATGTGACACAAGGACCACACACTGGGTAAATAATATGTTTGCTCTGCCATATAAATATGTTCTCCAATAGTAAAGTTATTCCTGGAGCTGAACTATGAGTAATGTCGCCAATTTTCATTCTTTCTGTTAGATAATAGAGCAATAAAAGTTTTCTTGAACCTGCAGGACCTTGACTGAACGTGGCTCAAAATAATCCTCCTGCCAAAGTGCACATCTTGGGAAGATCTTGAGAGACCCCTCCATCAGTGAACAGGCGAATAAACTTCAATATTAGTCTCTTAATCCTATTTTTATTACAGGTGATTTCAGTTAGTAACTCAGAAGAGCAGAGGGAAATTATTATTTTTCTTCCCCTACATCATCATGGAAATTCCATTATGGGAATTCACTTTTCCCTGGATTATTAGCCAGGCTTCCAGTCATGGAAGTAATATATTCATAAACTGCTCAGATTTTATAGATCAACCATTCACCATCTTTCTTAGTCAAAGCCCACCAGACAATTACCAACAAAATACAATATACTATATAAAATGCAAGAAAAGAAATCAGTAATTTTGAGTAATGGGGAAAAAATAAGTGACTTCACATTTGTATTTCACTTTAACTGACTTCACTTTTAAAAAGCTTTCTCAAAAAGTAGGCAAAACTCTACATGACATACACCTCAGTAACATCTTTAAAAATATAGCACCCAAAGCAAAGATAGTAAAGGAAAAGATAACAGCTGGGACTACATCAAACTTAAAAGTTTTTGTAAAGCAAAAGACACACTAACCAGGGTTAGGCAACACACTGTGAAGCAAACCGTAGCCACTGCAGCACAAATTTGATCCCTGCCGCCGTCCAGAGAGGGGACCCACATGGGGCAGCAGACCTCTCCTGCCTCGCCCACTGCTCCCCTCAGCAATGTGTTTCAGTCAGTGTGCCTGTTCTGCTCCCCACTCTGTCTCTGGTGAATCCCCTCACCGCCCTAGACTCTGGCATGTACCTCAGCTCTTGTATGTATAAATAAATAAATCTTTAAAAAAAAAAAAGACACATTAACCAAAACAAAATGACACCCCACAGACTGGGAGAAAATCTTTGCACACAACGCTACTGACAAGGGACTTATCACAAAGATCTACAAAATGCTGATCAGACTAAACAAAGTAAACAATCCAGTCAAAAAATGGGCAGAAAAGCTAAAAAGACATTTCTCCAAAGAGGAAATGCAAATGGCCAACAGGCATATGGAAAATATTTAACATCTCTTATAATCAGAGAAATGCAAATCAAAACCACTATGAGATACTACCTCACACCAGTGAGAATGGCACATATCAAAAAAATTAGCAACAAATGTTGGCGAGGCTGTGGATAAAAAGAAACTCTACTACACTGCTGGTGGGAATGCATACTGGTCCAACCACTATAGAAAGCAATGTGGAGGTTCCTCAAACTACTAAAAATGGAATTCCCGTTTGCTCCAGCAATCCCACTCCGAGGAATATACCCAAAGACACAAAAACACCGATTCAAAAGAATACCTGCACCCTTATGTTTATTGCAACACTTTTTACAATAGGTAAAACCTGGAAACCACCTAAATGCCCAAAAACAGATGACTGGATCAAGACAATGTGGTACATATACATGATGGAATACTATTCAGCAATCAAAAAAGATAGAGTCATTCATAGAAACATATGCCCAGTGAAATAAGTCAGAAGGCAAAAGAAAAATACCAGATGGCTTCACTTCTAGGAGGAATATAAGGGAACCAAATAAGCAACCAAGGAAAATAATAAAAATAAAAATTAATAAAAACACAACAAAAACAAAAAGACAAGGACAGAAACAATTTGTGGGGAGGAGGGAGAGAATGGGTTGAGGGCAGAAAGAGCACAAGGGGAAAAAATTAAAAAAATAAAAACCTTTCTCACCAGGTTAATTTCACCATGAAATTAACACTGAAACATTTCAAGAAAGGATTCTGGATAACTACCAGTAGACATTAGTGCTAGAAGTTCATTTCCAGGACTTGATTTTACACTAAAATAGCATTACTTAGCTTTAAGTCAACTAATTAGAACCTACGGCAAAAATTCATTGCACTTAATTTATCAATTCTTCAATTACTTTCTTTAATTCAAACAATTATACACAAAGAAAGGTCCCAATCTTTAATTTTTGAACATAATATACAGAGCCACAATACTATTTCAATTTCAAATTAAGGGAAATCACATTCAAATATGCTTGGATTTGACAAGTTGATATTACAATACTGAGAAGTTTCATGAAAAAGGCATTTAACAATTTGTAAGATAATCAAATATCTTTTTGCTACGTGGGCCAATGCATTAATAGTAACTTGTTTAAAAATGCAGTCTTTTGGACTTCAAATTACTACAAAAGAATATCAAGATATAGAGTATACTTTCTGATTTTGTCAAACTCATTCCATTTTGAAAGCTGAAGGCAAATGGTATAAACTAGAACATTTCATGAGGTCATCTCTCCTTTACTTACCTGTAAAAGTCAAAAAATGAAGTCACATTTTCATAACATATCTACTTCTAGAATACATTAATTTAATGGTAATCATAAAAGACTACTACAACTAAATTATCACTTTTATAGTAACAATTTTCACCACAATACATCTTTCCTATAAAGATAAAAAAAATGGGAATCTGGATTTCCCTTACTGAACTTAACATAATAGAATCTCATATTTTCTGGCTTTAATAAACTTCAGCTCTTTTTTCCAGTAGGAACTATCTACACAGCAGAGCACTACAATTGATTATTCCAGTGAGATGTAGATTTAGATTCACAATATGATCAACACAATAGTGCCATACAAAGTTTTTCTGCAGTTAAAAATGCTAAGAAAGGCCACAGTGGACAGTGCCAGACACTGTGAATACAGTAGATTACAGGTACCACTGAGGTTCAGAGGAGACCACAATTGTCAAATTTGTTTCAGCAATGGAAAAAGAAACACATTTAGAGAAACAGAAGAGTAAAAATATATACTTCCACTGTCAATAATGTAATTTTTCAGATACCGTTCCTTAAACAGGCAAATTAGCTTAACTTAAAGTCAGAGAAAGGGAACAAGATCAGAATATGAAAGCGATTCCTTGTTTCCTCATCAAAGGAATGCACTAGGATTGGCCCGAGGATCTTTCTGGTTCCTGTATCGGTAGGTCAGCCAAACGCCCAGGATCTGGAATAGAAAAAAGACAGAAGAAAGAGAAAGTTAACAGCTGTGTATATTCAGTTTATCAAGAAAACAGCTCAGAAGCCTTGAAAGCACTCTGTATTGTTTGTTCAAAGAGGAAGAGATTACTTTTCTGTTTTTTTTTAAAGGTTTATTTATTTATTTATGCAAATAAGAACTGGGGTCTAGGCCAGAGGTATGAGGCAGGTGAGAGGATTCACCAGAGACAGAGTTGGGAACAGAACAGGCAGATCCAATGAAATGTACTGCTGAGGGGAGCAGCTGGCGAGGCAGGAGAGGTCAGGTCCCTGGTTGGGGATCAAACTCCTGCAGTGGCTGCAAATGCTTCATAGTGCAGTGCTTAACCCCTTGCACCACCAGTGAGTGAGGCCCCACTTGTCCTTTTTATTTTATTTTTTTTTTACCCCAGTACAAGCACTGGGGTACAGGCCAGAGGTGTGGGGGGTGAGAGGATTCACCACAGACAGAGCGGGGAGCAGAAAAGGCAGATCAACAGAAGCACACTGCTGAGGGGAGCAGCGGGCTAGGCAGGAGAGGTCTGCTGCACCATGTGGGTCCCCTCCCTGGCCGGGCAGCAGGGATCGAACTGGTGCTGCAGTGGCTGCTGTTTGCTTCATAGTGCGTTGCTTAACCCACTGCGCCACCAGGGAGGCCCCGCACTTGTCCTTTTTAAAAGGTAGTAAATAACCCAAATGAGAGACCCTAAGAAAAATTAACATGAACACTAAGGTAGACTAGAGAATGGTCTTCAAAGGATGTCCACATTGTTATCCTCAGAACCTGCAAATATGTAATATGTCACCTTTCACGATAACAGAGATTTTGCAGGTGTGATTGAAGATATTCATGTAGGAAGATGATGTGGGTAGACTCCATGATGTATTCGTAGGAGTTCCTCTAAGAAAATGGGCAAAACCAGATATGCAGAGAAAAGGCAATGTGGTAACAGCAGCAGTGGGAAGCAGAGTCAAGAAGGTGCTGCAAGGGGCCTCCCTGGTGGCCTAGGGGTTAAGTCTCAGCACTACCACAGCAATGGCCTACCAAGATGACCTGAGTTCGATCCCCAGCCAGGTAGCTGACCCACATGGCACAGCAGACCTCTCCTGTCTCACTCGCTGCTCTCCTTAGCAGTGCATTTCACTGGATCTGCCTACTCTGCACCCCCACTCTTTCACCCTCACCACATACCTCTGGTCTACACCCCAGTTCTTCTATGCAAAAATAAATAAAATAAAAATCTTACAATAAAGGAATAATTCTTTAAAAAGAAAGATACTGCAGCACTAACTTGAAAGATGTTGGAAGATGGAAGAAAAGGTCACAAGTCAAGGCAGGCAGGCTACCTGGAGACACTAAAAAAGGCAATGGGAAGATTTTCTCCTAGAACCTTCCAAAAGGTACTTCCATTTTAAGCTTCTGATCACCTGAAGTATAATACAATAAATGTGTGTTGCTTTAATCTACATCTGTACATTATGTATCAGAGCATCAGTAGGAAACCAACACAAACACAGAATGATCAAGTAACGTTATCTAAATGTTGGACAATTCAGAAACAAACAGTTCAGCAAAAACTAAGCAATAACAAAAACCTACAGTAACTGTTTCCTAGACAGAGCATAAAAAATGTTATGATTCCTACCCTGAGGGAGGGGAGAAAAAGCATAAATGTAGGAAAGTAGTAAGTAGTTACCGTGCCATTCCCCACTCCAGGTTCACTAAAGAGTTAGCCAACATAAGTTGTTTTTTTTTTTTTAAATTAAGAAATGTGTGCATTCTATTTCTGCTACTTTTTTTTAAATGATCAAAGTAGGTTTTTTTAATGTTCAAAATTTTTTGACCTTTTTTCAGTATTTTTTAAACTATCAAAATTCAAAGACTTACACATTTTTTAAAATTTATTTATTTATGCATACAAGCACTGGGGTACAGGCCAGAGGTGTGTGTGTGGGGGGGGTGAGATGATTCACCACAGAGAGCGGGGAGCAGAACAGGCAGATCAACCAAAGCACACTGCAGAGGGGAGCAGCGGGCACAGCAGGAGAGGTCCGCTGCGCCATATGGGTCCCCTCCCCGGCAGGCGGCAGGGATCCAACTTGTGCCGCAGTGGCTGTGGTTTGCTTCATAGTGCGTTGCTCAACCCACTGCGCCACCAGGGAGGCCCTGAGACTTACAAATTTTAATGGAACATAATGAGTTTCAAATCTTCCAAATTTTAATCTAAATTTTATTAATCTTCCTAATCACTCATTAGCCCCTTAAATTATTTCTAGAAAAGAGTGTTATGGTCTAAATTTTGTCTATTGAACACAGTGATCCTTGAGTTACTGTAAAATTCATTACTAGCAACAACATTTATAGCTACATGCAAGGGATGATGGAACAATGGTTTGTGAATTAAACCAAGGAATAGTACGTCTAATTTAAGAAAATTGCAAGTCTGGTATGAATTCTGTATGATGGGGAGAAAAAGAAATTTACTTAATAAACACACACAAAGTACTCTAAGAAACACAAAGTCACCACTCCATACACTACAGATTCACGCATTCCTCCCACCAATGCTACAAGTAATATACTATCATTATCCTCATTTGACCAGTGAGAGAATGAGATAGAGAGGTTAAATAACTGTAATAATCACACAAGTCATGTGTAGACCAGAAGTTCGAAGCTGGAGTCCATGCTCTTAATCACAGATGTGATTATATGACAATCTGATACTGGCATTCTCAGACTAAGATTTCCCTGCCATTTAAACTACTCTAATTATTAATACACTGAAATACACACTTGTCACAAAGCTAATTCTCTGCCAATCTTCAACCTGCCCAAAACATCATTTCCCTGAACTTCCTTTGAAGGCTGTGGCACCTGCTTTTGGGTTAGAATTTTTGAGATGACTGAATACTTCAATTTTCATCTCTGAATGTATGCCAGTTTTGTAAATTACAGTCCTTAGCAACTGGCTAAATGAAATACTTATAATCTGGAGCCATGTTTTACCAAAATTTAGCTTCCCCAATTTATCTGTAAGTGACAAAATGGTAAAATCTCTTCCTTCACTCCAATGCTGAATCACTATCTTCTCACTTTGAGGGAGAGCTTGGAAGTTGGCCATGCCCAAAATATAAAAAAGTCAAAGTTAGATAATAATTGTATTTTAAGCTTTCAAAGCTGCTCATGATTTAAAGATTTTCAAAGGCAACTTTAACCAGACCTAATCAGGAATGCTGATTCTACTACTGTTACCGGACTGTAGCCAGCAGGAGGAGTGGTCTCTGTCTCCCCTGCAAGTTAGTGTAGCAGAACTTCCTTAGAAACCTTTTATGTAGCAGTGTGCTGCCTGGATGTGGAATGGACCAACTGGGTTGTCTGATACCAGGACTCCGCCTCTCAGCACCAGTCAGTGGTAGCAGAGCCCCTCTTGTAAATTACACTTCCTGAATTCTGGAACAGGCCAAAACGGACCAATCAGGTGCAGGAAAATGGACCAATCAGACTGTGGAGGGGCACCTTGAAAGTGAATATAAGGCCGTGTCTAAGGGAGCTTAGGGATTCATTTGGATAGGGAGCTGATGGGATTCAGAGCGACCTGGAGGAGCAGACAGAGAAGCAGCAGCCCAGAGGAAGAAGGGATCCAAAGAAGCAGTAGAGGAAGAAGAGCTCCTGCAGAGGAAGAGGAGAAGACAGTTCCAGCCTTCAAAGAAAGGAGGGAAGCCTCCAGCAGCTGCCCTCTGAAGTGGGAGAGAGACTGAAAGACTTTGTAGGGACTGGGACTCGGTCCTGGCTGCGACACTGACTGGAAGGAGCACCAAAGGCCCTGTGGTGTCTCAAAGAGCTGTTTGTTGGTGGCATAAATCAACAACTCACAAAAACTGTAACACTGGGTGTTCCTAAACACTGCCTCTGTAGGCCCGTAGTGGTCACTGCTACTGGACAGTGCTGCCCAGCACTGGTGACTGGTTACTGCCAAAACTGATGCTGTCCGGATGAAGCAGCCAGTCTCTCGTGGATACGTAAGCGTTCTTGTTTCCCCCGTTTGTAAATAAACCCATTGACTGTTGTTCCTGTAGCATGAGGTCCCTTGCAATTGTGCGCACGGGTGAGAACCCACAGACAGTGACCTGTATCGGGCACTGACCTCTGATAGGCTATAGTCCCTGTTGCTATAGCCTTGGATTCTGGTTTGTGGCCTTTTGGTCTTTAGGGGCTTTTTGGGGGCTCTCTGGCCATGGCCTCCTCCCCTGCCCCCTGTTTCACTACATACATCCAGTATGCAGTGCTCACCCCCAAGAATAGTTCTAACATAGTAATGTGGATGTAGACGTGATGATTTTTAAATTTATCTTCAGGTATAATAGATAGTTCAAATAAAATCTTCTCATTTCATCTATGATAGGAAATCATCCCTTCAAACACATCCCTTCAAATTCTGAGGTTCTGTGAAATCCTGAGAAAAAAAAATTCTTAAATGAGAGCTTGTTACACTACAAAAACTTGCTGTACAGAAAATATCAGGTTATGTAAAATGTCCAGCTGGTTTTCAAGAGGAAATAGCACATAAAATTAGAGAATTCCGTAAAAGATAATCAGAAATCAGACTTTTAATAAATTGGTATTTTAAAAATTAGTAGGGTGGGGTGAATGGACGGAACAGAGTATTTTTATGGCAGTGAAAATATTCTGTGTGACACTATCACGATGGACACATGTTACTCTTTATTTGCCCAAACACAGGGAATACACAAGACCCAGAGTGAATACCAAAGCACACTATGGACTTTGGGCATTTATGTCAACATGTGTTCATTAACTGTAACAAAAGTATCACTCTACTGACTAACGATGATAACACTGGGAACAGCTAGGTATTTGAGGGGACAAAGAGAATATAGGAGATCTCTGTACCTTTCAATGTTGCTGTAAAGCTAAAACAGTTCTTTTAAAAGTCCTTTTTAGGGGCCTCCCTGGTGGCACAGTGGGTTGAGCAACGCACTATGAAGCAAACCACAGCCACTGCGGCACAAGTTGGATCCCTGCTGCCGGCCAGGGAGGGGACCCACATGGTGCAGCAGATCTCTCCTGCTGTGCCCGCTGCTCCCCTCGGCAGTGTACTTCCGTTGATCTGCCTGTTCTGCTCCCCGCTCTGTCTGTGGTGAATCCTCTCACCCCCCCACACCTCTGGCCTGTACCCCAGTGCTTGTATGCATAAATAAATCTTTTTAAAAAAAATAAATAAATAAAAGTCCTTTTTAAAAGGACTTTAAACTTTTTTAAAGAAAGAATTTTAACCAAAAAAAGGGCAAAACTAAAGATAGTATGATCTGATGAGAAGAAAATGGAACAGCTCAAAAGAACTAAATTCTCAAAATAAAACTGCAGATAAAAAAAGGAACCATTTGTCAAAATGTTGATAACTCTTGAGTCTAGTTAACAGGGTATATATAAAGATTGCTCATTTCAGTTTTGCTCCGGCTAGATTTTTAACTTTTCATAACAAAAAAAAATCATGTTTTAAAAAGAAAAAAAAATGATGCACAGAAATGTTTTCAAGCTGTGTATGAATGATCTTGAATCAAAGTCACAGCCAACATACAAGTGAGCTCTTTCATGAGAGAACTGAAATGAAAAATCCACAAAGTAGGAAAGAGTCTCTAGAGAAACGTTTAAAAAACTGGACATTAAGTTTGATCTTTATCTCCACTTTGCTGATAATACTAAAGTATGGATTTTTTTATTCTTGAAGGCAAAAAATAAAATTAATTAGAAAAAAATACACACGTATATGTATATATAATGTGCTCTATATTACACATCATATAAAATACACTGTGTACATAAATGTAATATATACATTGTACACATATTATATACATGTATGCATAATGTAATCCATACATGTATACATTACATACACAAAATCAAAATAAGAGAATCTAAAGTATAACATGGCGAGTGTATAGTTGATAATATTGCACTGTACAATTGAAATATGCTGAAAGAGTAGGACTTAAATGTTCTCACCAAAAAGATAAGTAAACATGTGGCTGCATTTTAATTAACTACATGGGGGAGGTATGCTTTCACAATGTATTCAAATATAGAACCATCAAGGTATACACTTTAAATATCTTATGATTTTGTCAAACCTTAATAAAATTGAAAACTATATAAATATAGGTAAATATATACATATATATGTATATAGGTACATATACATCAATATATAAAATCAACTGGATAAACCATTTAGGAAAAAGGTGACAGACTTAAGTGACAAGTAGGAGCCTTCCTGGTGACCTAGGGATTAAGTTTCAGCACTATCACATGGAGAACCCGCGTTAAATCCCCAGTCAAGGAGCCAAGTTCAAACCCACATGGTGCAACAGACCTCTCCTATCTTGCTCATTGTTCCCCTCAGTAGTGTATTTCAGTAGATCTGCCTGTTTTGCTCCCTACTCTATCTCTGGTGAATCCTCTCAGCCCACCCTGTACCGATACCTCTGGTCCATACCCCAGGCAAAAATAAATAAACAAACAAATAAATAAATGAATGAATGAATAAATAAAAATAATTACATGACAAGTAAGAGTGGGAAACTCACTAAAGAAGAAACATAAATAACCAAGAACCATGACTATATGGTCAAATTCACTAGTCAGTCACATTTTCAAAAAAGCAAATTTCTATTTTACATATTATTAAATATATATTATCTAAATCTAATAAGTTTAATATTATCTGTGTCTGTCAAGCTGACATTTTCAGCAAATATTTTTAAAAGTAAAAATACTTAGCTCTTATGGCTGAAATAAAAATGATAGAATCTTGCTAGAAATGCAATTTAGCAAATCTATAAAAAACCCTTTAAATTATTCCTATACTGAATAGGGCCCTCCCTAGTAGCGCAATGGGTTAAGCAACACACTATGAAGCAAGCCACAGTCACTGCAGCATGAGTTCGGTCCCCGCTGCTGGCCAGTGAAGGGACCCACAAGGCACTCTCCTGCCTTGACCGCTGCTCCCCTAGCAGTGTATTTCAGTCTGTCTGCCTGTTCTGCTCCCCACTCTGCCTCTGGTGGATTCTCTCACCCCCCACATCTTTGGCCTGTACCCCAGTTCTTGTAAGCATAAATAAGTCTTTAAAAAAAAAATTCCTATACTGAGAAATTCATCTTTTACTTTAGAAGATGTATCCAAAGAAAAAAAATAGAGGATACAGATTTTAAAATTTCTATAGTAAAGATGAGAAAATTAAATGTCTGAAAAACTAAGTGCTTTATATTTCAGCTCCATAAAACACTTATTTCTGATTTTAAAGATGCATCTTCACTCCTAAAAAGCCTACCCTATATATTTACATAGTTATAGACTCTATTATTTAACAGCATTATTCTACACATACTATTTGATTATCTGTTTAAAATCAGAAGTGCGAGGGGCCTCCCTGGTGGTACAGTGGGTTAAGCAACTGCAGCCACTGCAGCACAAGTTCAATCCCTGCTGCCGGCCAGGGAGGGGACCCACATGGTGTAGCAGACCTCTCCTGCCTCGCCCACTGCTGCCCTCAGCAGTGTGTTTCAGTCAGTCTGTCTGTTCTGCTCCCCACTCTGTCTGGTGAATCCTCTCACCTCCTGCGACTCTGGCCTGTACCCCCAGAATACATGGGGATTACAACTGATGTCAAATATATGTAAATTTAAAAAATTTATATTAAAAAAAAAAAGTAGTAAACCTAGGTTTTTAAACCAGACAGTGCATTTCTTGACTATTTGCTGTATTTCCTAATTTAACTAGTTCATTACTAAAGAAAACAGTTGGCCCCAAAATTTGCTGTTATAAATAATAAACATCCTTGTATGTACATTTTATATCATTATTAGTTACAAAAGATAAAGTACTGTAAGTGGAATTTATCAGTAAAAGAAAAATATTTAATTTTGATACATATTGCCAACTTATATGCATCAAAAGAAGGTCCACAATTATTGAAAATTTTAACAGACAATGAGGAAGGGCTCCTCAAAAATTAGCAGATATGTACATGGTTTTGCTTACAGATATATGCATTATATACAAATGCTTACATTAATAATATACTAATAGAGTTTAAAATGTATAGGTAACAAGTTAAATATAAGTTGTTCCTTATAGATTTTGGAGGCTACAAACAAAGGGGATTGAAAAATTGTTGCAAGACAATTTTTCTTTTCTTTTTTTTTTTTAAAGATTTATTTATTTATGCATACAAGCACTGGGGTACAGGCCAGAGGTGGGGGGGTGGTGAGAGGATTCACAACAGAGATTGGGGAGCAGAACAGGCAGATCAACTGAAGTACACTGCTGAGGGGAGCAGTGGGCAAGGCAGGAGAGGTCTGCCTCACCATGTGGGTCCCCCCCTGGCCGGCAGCAGGGATTGAACTCGTGCTGCAGTGGCTGCGGTTTGCTTCATAGTGCGTTGCTTAACCCACTGCGCCACCAGGGAGGCCCCGCAAGGCAATTTTTCAAAGCATACTTTTATATGTATATGAGTGTGAATTAGACATTAAATATAAATATAAAACCATGAATGTCCTACCTATTCCAAATTTAAATTATGAAGTTATAATTTATCATACAATTCCAGAAATACAAGACATAACCGAGACAACTCTCTTCCTTTTGTTTGTTCATTAAACTTTACATAACTCACCCTCTATAAAGTTAATGCTAAATCTATTAGGCTTTCTGATTCCCAACCAGGGCTTCTACTACAGGAATACCAGGTTCCAATGAAAGTAGCCATCAATATATTACAAAAGCTCAATGTCATATTAGATAAAATATCATGCCCTTTTGGCACATAAAACAGGAATCCCTGGCCTCCCTGGTGGCGCAGGGGTTAAGTCTCATCATTATCAAGCTATCACCAGCCACTGACACATTAGTTCGATTCCCAGCCAGGGAGTAACCAACATAGCACCCCCTGTTCCCCTCAGTGGTATATTTCGGTAGATGGCCTGTTCTGCTCCCCACTCTGTTTCTTGGGAATTCTCTCACCCCTATACCTCTGGCCTGCACCCCAGTTCTTATATGCATAAATAAATAAAATAAATTAAATACAAACAAACAAGAATCCCTATGACAAAAGAGGAAAGGCATTGATTGAGCTTTGTGCACATACCTCGGTAAAACTGAAGAAGAGGCCAATGCCACCAACAAATCTCAAAACCTCTCCAGCATATCTTCCTATTATTGGAGCACATGGTGAGCACAGGTGGCTGCTTTTAAAACAACTCTGCATCAATTTGGAAGAAAAAAAAAAAAAGAACTTTTCAAAATACATTTTTAAAGAGCCGACAAAAACCAGGTTCACATAAAAATGACTGGGAGTTTGATATATAACTGCAGGGCATTGGTCTTGTAGTGGTGTCCAACATTCTAAAATGGTCCCCAACATTCCTGTTCTCAGGGCATAGTTAGGAAACAAAGCAGCCTTCAGAAGCTGAGAGTCAACCAGCAAAAACAGTTCTTTAGTCCTACAACCACAGGAGTCAAATTCTGCCAACAACCACTGAGCTTAGTAGAGGACTCCAAGACTCAATGAGACTGCAGTCCCAGGTAACATACTTATTTCATCCTATGGGATCTAAACCACACTCAGACTCGTGACCTACAGAAACTGAGATAATAAATGTGTGCTGTTTTAAGTCATTGAATTTATGGCAATGTTACACAGTAATGGCACACTAACACAAACCCTTATGAGGAAATCACCCCACAATAAATGTCATGGAGAAGAGAGCCAGTTGAGGGCTCAGAGAGGCAGTAATAGGAGTTTCCCCAAAATATGAACACAAGTAAACCTCCAAGGACAGAACTTCTTGTCTCCATCCTCATTTAGGGGCAAGTTGGAACACGGAGGTTAGTGGTCTAGCCTGGGACAACAGGATGACTCCAGTCACTAGCTTGGCTCCCAAACAGAAAGGGCACCGAATTGTAATGGGGAAGAAGGGAGAGAGAAGAGAGGGTTAGGTCTGTGTCCTTCACCTTGGAAATGGTCTAGGGGATAAGTAACCAGATTTAGTAGAGACCCTTCTAGAACCTACCAACCTGATAATGCTTCAAAGCCAACATATTTACATTCTCTGAATCCCTAAGACTGATCTACAGAAACTGAATGGGAAAGAATTAAGAGCAAAGAACTGATAGCATTTGCGTGCCCCAGTGCCCAGGAATATCAGTACTACCAAGTATAGATATTTGAGAATAGGCAGATGATATAATAGTGTATATAAAATATAATGAATTATATGTGAAACATTTAAAAATACAGTTCAGCTTCAGAACACTCCTATCTTCCAAGGCATCCATTATTTATTTGTATGCTATACATCTCCAAAAAAAATTTTATACTTTACTTACAGCTGGGCAGGTGTCATTTGTATTAAAACTTCGAAACCCGCAGCAGTTTAAATTTCTCTGAATGTCATCTCGAGCACTTGCTGTATTGTTCCAACCAACTTCCAGAAGCTGACCCTACAAAATGCATTTAATATATACATTAAAATATCTCACAACTGCATAAAATATATGAATTTAGAGTCTCCAGCCTTCAGTACTGAGTATTTTCTTTATAACTTCATTAAAACTTTTCAATGGCTTATACTTATATCTCAATCTGTAACAAAATTTGAGGCACTATTTCTATGCTAAAAATGAAAAGTTTTAAATTTTACATGTAATTTAAAAGATTCACTTGGTTCAAAGTCGTATTTCTCAGAATATAACAAGACAATTTTCCACTGCCCTAAAACAGAGACCCATATTCCTCTACAGACTAGAATCTGAAAACAGTAATTACTAGACTGGAACTGCAAGTAATGGGAAGCAAATATTCCATTTCATGATTGGGTAAAGACAGGGTCGTCATCTTTTAGTGGCCCATGAGGGCAAAATCCTATATAAAGGATACAAAAAAATTAGCAACAACTGATGGCCTTTTAGGATTCCAACCAGTGACATAATGCAATCAGGAGCAAAATATTTCAGCTATATAAAATGAAATGGCATTCTGAGCAAGAAGAAATTATTTCACATTGCAATTATTTGTGTCCCTTTACTCCCATACATACTTTGTTGTATTATAAAGTAGAAAAAATTGTCTGCTTACCTGTTGCTCCTGGTTCAGGGCTAAACAAGCACAAGACACAGAAAACTGAACAAGAAATACAAGTAGGAGAATAATCATGTACTAAGAATTGAAGTTAAGGATATATCTAAATGCTTTTAAAATGACATGACTGAAATACTGACATTAGAATGTACTAGAAAAATTTACCCAGCAAGTAAAACAAATGATACTTAAGAGAAAATTTCAAAAGTACACACACAATTATGTTGATAATACAATGCAGATATAAATATAAATGCAGATATATCAAAAATAATTATGACAATTATTTAACAATTTTCATTTAGAATAAAGTAGAAATTCTTACATACATACAACAGGAAACTAGTAAAAATAAATCTACATAAGCTTTCTTTATAATAGTAAAAAGGCACAGTGGCCAAATGCTAAGTCATCAGTCTAATATACTGTCTAAAACATACCACTAAACTTCTCAGCCAAACATCCCTATGTTGGGAAGAACTCAGAGGTCACCCCATCAGTGCAGTATAATTCTAAATTCACAAATACATTAACAGGACACTGGTAAACTTGCAGATTACATTCATGATACAGACCAGGAGAAAGCAGGAATTCATAGACACATAATAACGTCACCGTGAGAAATATTCTTACCAGCTGAGCAAGTAACAGGACTTGCTAGAAGTGGCTGTTCACCAATTAATTTCCAAAGGATAATTTTAGTTGTCATTATCAAAACAGTAATCAATAACTGGTAAGAACAAACACAGTTGGCATAAAACTCCCACTTTTAAAAAAGGATACAAAAAATAGCAACACCTGATGGTGTTTCACCGCTCCGATCAACCCCACTAAGGCGATCAGGAACAAGAAGATGCCCACGGCGATGACCACGCCCACCACACGGAGACTGGAAATCAGCCCGAAGCCAATGCCCCACGCAGCAATGCCAATCAGTAACAGACTAACCAACTGCAAAACAACCGGAAAGGGGGGGATGGGCAAGGGAGTAGAGAGCCAGAGAGAAGACAGAGCGGGAAAAATGTCAATTTATATAGTGTCCAAACAATCGTCAGGCATTGACTTAACCATCTTACAAGTGATTCTGATGCTATTATTGATAGAATGCACACAAGATCTCAACAGTAGGACCATTTTAACAAATCATATGAATCCTCAATCGTGCTTTAAAAAACTATTATAATATATGCAACACATGTTGATTTTTAATGATGTATACCTGATACTTATATAATACAATAATATGCCAATTAAAGATTTTTAAATAAAAACTTACAATAACGTATAAAATTATTATGGCACCTCAGAGGTCATCTAGTTTATTAAGCCCAGAATGATTGTTAGTTAAGCTTTGGAAATAATAACATCATGTAGAACTGCTAGATTCAATACATCTCAACCCAATATAGTGACCTCTTCACTATATTGGAAATCGTCTATATTTGAAATAATTTATATTTCCTTCAAAGTCCAGTTGGGCTCTAAACTCTTGCTCCTCCCCAAACTAAACTAAATTAAACTAAACTTCTCTGAACAAGCATTTTCTGTTTCCAAGTCTGTCTCTCCTAGGAGACAGAAAGCAACCATAGAGTTAAGACCCCCATCTTTTACCTGCCTACATCCTAGAACTTACCACAGAACTTGCCTGTGGGAACACTGAAGTTTCTCATGGAACTGCTGCCAAAATGAACTGCAGGAGATGCCATTTTATATTCTATTTGTGTAATATATATGTGTGTAATATAAATATTATATAAAAATATATATTACATATGAAGTCTATTTCATATATGAATCTAAATATCATATACTAGACATATAATATATACCTTATATGCTATATATTAGACATATCAAGTATATATAATCCATATATATGACTATACTTGTGTATGCATACACATGTACATAGAAACACCATTGAAACTTTTAAGATGTAAAGAGTCTAAGAGATTTTAGCAATTTATGGAAAACAGTATTCCGGGTAAGAAATTCTTTTAGTCTATCATTTATTTATATACTTATAAAACAAAACCAAGTACAGTCACATGCCTCAAAATTGATCATCACCTATTAAACTCAAAATAACAATAATTTCCTTAAAATAACAAGCATCGGGCCTCCCTGGTGGTGCAAGGGATTAAGTTACAGCACTATAAAGCTATAGGCAGTCAATGCAGCATGAATTCGATCCCCTTGGCCAGGGAGCTGACGCACATGGCACAGCAGATCTCTCCTGTCTTGCCCGCTCCTCCCCTCCTCAGTGTATTTCAGTAGATAAGCCTGTTCTGCTCCCCACTCTGTCTCTGGTGAATCATCTCACCTACCCACCTCTGGCCTACAGTTTTTACATGTGTAAATAAATAAAAAAGAAAAATAATAAAATAACAAGCATCATCAGGAGATACAGAGTATAATTAACTGACAGATGACCCAGCTTACATGTGTATGAGGGAGGGGTGGGGGTTTTAGAGCAAAAAGGAAATAGTATTTTCAATTCAACCCAGAATTTGCCTGATGCAAGTTGATAGTATAATACCCAGTTAGGAAGAATCAAAATATATAAAATATACTTTCCAGTATCTTTTTAAAGTCTAATATATAATGTTGAAATATAAACCACCACCACTATGCATATTCTTTTACTCATATAAGTAATTTTTCATGTATGTAATTATGAAAGTTTATTAGACATAAATTATAAATGCCTTAGTATATAAAACTTTGTGCACATACAGAAATACAAGTTAAATTACTAAATCTGGCAAATACAATGTCTATTTGTATTTTTATCCACTTATTATAAAGAAGCAAAACTTGAGAATGAAAGAAACTATCTTTAGCATGCTAGAACAATATGGACATGGTGTTCTCCACTGCAGTTAGGAAACACAGAAAGCCTTTGTTTTCAGAGGAAGAAGCAGAAAAAAAAAAATTCTCACAATTTTTGCCGCCCAGAAGCACGCCTAGTTGTTCTGGTTTTTTCAACTGCCCCTTATCAGCAGGTCCATTTGTTTTTGTCTTATTTTTGTCATCTCACAATCTTCTCACAACTTCAATGTGGGAATGAGAAAAAAGTCTCTGTCCCTTCACAAGTGAGCTTATTTCTGACTTAGTGGAATCCAAATATAAGCCATTTCTTTTCACAAGGTATAAAAGGCAGAAGGAGGTGTAAAGGAAGAAGGGTGAGAGGTAGGGCTGGGCCTTGCCTTGGTGAGAGGAAAGGCTAAATTTTGCATCCCTGCCACACTGGATGACAAATACTGAAGATGGTCTATGTTTACAAGACATCACAGGAACTTAATGTATCAGTCAGTGAGTGCTCTCGAGAAAGAGTCAATGGGACACAAATTCAGAGATTTATTTTAAGGAACAGGTTCAGAATGTCGTGGGGACCAATAAGTTTGAACTTTGTAAGGCAGATTTGAAACTAAGACAAGAGGGCCTCTCTGGTGGCGCAGTGGGTTAAGCAACGCACTATGAAGCAAAACGCAGCCACTGCAGCAGGAGTTCGATCCCTGAGGCCAGCCGGGGAGGGGACCCACATGGCATAGCAGACCTCTCCTGCCTCGCCCGCTGCTCCCCTCAGCAGTGGTATTTCAGTCCATCTGCCTGTTCTGCTCCCCACTCTGTCTGGTGAATCCTCTCACCTCCCGCGACTCTGGCCTCTGCTCTTGTGTGCATAAATAAATAAGTCCTTAAAAAAAGAAACTAAGACAAGATTTCCATCTTGTTTTTATTGAAGTAACATTGTCTTATGTACAGTATGTTATACTATATTAAGTTCACCACTAATAGTTCAATTCTTTTTTTCTTATTGATATAAGAACTGGGGTACAGGCCAGAAGTACAAGGATCCACCAGAGACAGAATGGGGAGCAGAACAGGCAGATGGACTGAAATACCACTGCTGAGGGGAGCAGCGGGCGAGGCAGGAGAGGTCTGCTATGCCATGTGGGTCCCCGGATCGAACTCCTGCTGCAGTGGCTGCGTTTTGCTTCATAGTGCGTTGCTTAACCCACTGCGCCACCAGGGGAGAGCCCTAATAGTTCAATTCTATCCTTAATTCCCAGGTCCCTCTGACCCTATAAATCCACCCCCCTTCACCGTCTTCTCTTCTGTTAACTTCTGTTGGTCTTATGCTCTGAGGGTTTGTTTTATTTAGTTTAGTTATTTGCTTTGTTTCTTTATGTATCACATATGAGTGAAATCACACATTGTTGATTTTTCTCAGTCTGATTTATTTTACTAAGTATAATACCTTATGTATCCATGCATGTTATAAATGGCAGGAGTTCATCTTTTTTGTAGCTAAATAGTATTAAGACTCCACTATACACACCAAATCTTTCTTCCTATAATGCAGTTTTTACAGGATTACTTTTTTCTTAAACCTCAGTTTTGTTATAAAGGGTTTCAACTGACCAGATAATAACCACCCACATTAAAGGATATTCTGCTTAAATTTGCCTACTAAGCTTAAAAGTTAATTACATCCACAAAATATCATCATAGTACATTCACAAAACAACTGGGTATCACTACTCAGGTAAGCTGACACATAAAATCAACCATCACATTTGCCAACTTCAAGTACTGGGTATCTATTGCCTAATTCAATTAAATTTGGGGCATAATCATCATTCTATTGCATTTGTTTATTTGAGTGTTAGAGCCAAAAAGATCATAAGCATTAATAACCTGATACATAAAAGTCTTCTAACACCATAGTTTAAAAGAACCTTTTTTTTTTCAAATCATACCAAATTCTTACTAAATTAATAAAATTCTTGCTACAAGTGAAATATTAAGAATTGGTTTGTGCCCACTATGCACTGAAAGTCAGAGATAAGATATCCCTCCTGGAACAAAGGTGGTCAAACTTTCTCAGTAAAGATATTTCCCATCTGGCGTTTGTGGGTGTCATGATCTGCCAAAATGACTCGACAGTTGTATCACAAAAGCAGCAAATGACAATACATAAAGTAGCAGAGCTGTCCTCCAACACAGCGCCACTCACAGATTATAAAATTTAAGTTCATACTCTTCCTATGTAACAAAATACTACTCTTCCTTTCTTTTTTTCATCCACTTAGAAACAGAAAAGCATTCAGAGCAAGAAGACTATACAAAAATGGGTGTGGAACAGCTGCAGCCCACAGGCTCTAGTTTGCTGATCTTGCTCTAAAAATCAGTATAGGAGAGAATGGAAATTTTCAAAGGACAAATAAAGCTATATCAGAAATTTTTATAAGGTGGTTAGAAAACAGAACAATAATTTAAAAAAAACAAATCCAGATAAATAAACCAAAGACTGCAAAGGAGGAAGAAAGGACGAGGAATAAGTTGAGAAAAAGGAACAACTGGAACTATTACCTCATATAGCAAATGAATGAACGGATGTAAATAAATTAAGGGTCAGAAAAGAAGGCGCTTATCCTGGATTACCAGATGGTTCCTAAATGTCAATGGAAGTATTTTATGAAACAGTCAGGGGAAGACTAGAGAGATATACAGAGAGAAGGCAATATACAGACAGAGGAAGAGATAAGTGCGACCAAAAGCCAAGGAATGCCAAGGAATCCCAGTCACCACTGGAAAACATGAGACAAGGAAAAGATTCTCCCCCAGGACATCCAGGGTGACTGGAACTCTATGGACGCTGCACTATCTTTAGGTTTCTAGAACTGTATAAATAAATTTCTCTTGCTTTTAAGTCACCGTGTTTCTGGTACTTTGTCACAGCAACCCTACAAAAATAAAACAGGGCTATTTACACATTTGGATTTGGATACACTGAGAATCTGACATTTAGAAAGCCAGTTGACATTTTACCACCAAAGGAATCCCTACCTTGTACCTAGACTGAAGGATATAGGTATCCTTGTCAAAACCATAGCAGCAAACCAAATTCTTTATTTATAGCATCAGCTTTTCAAAAAATGAGACAGCTGTTCTGTGTTCACTCAGCCGCCAATTTATAGGCTTATGAGAAATGATTTTTTTTTCCCTTTGAAAAGTAATTCCTAAAACTAAAAGGGAAAGTACTTTATCACTTCTTAGAATTTCCAGATTTCAGACTAGCATTATGCTGTCTGAAAGCGTTACCTAGAATTTTCATGATCATCTCTGCTTTGATCTGTTTCCAAGGAAAGGAAGAAAGAGGCTCCATTCTTTTAGGTAACTCTCTATCAAGAGCAATTCTCACCAAATTCAGTCTACAGTGTCTCTAATGTTTTCCCCATTTCTACTACTAGACATTCCTCCCTGAAAAACAATGCAGAGGGTATATCTGTTTTCTATTGTGGCTTTAACAAACTGTCACAAGCTTAGAGGCTTAAAACAACACAGATTTATTCTCTCACAATTCTGGAGATCAGAAGTCCAACATGGGTATTAAACAAAGCTGAAGGGCCTCCCTGGTGGCCCAATGGGTTAAGCACAGCACTGTGAAGCAAACCACAGCCACTGCAGCACAAGTTCGATCCCTGCCGCTGGCCAGGGAGAGGACCCACATGGCTCAGCAGACCTCTCCTGTCCACCTGGCTGCTCCCCTCAGCAGTATATTTCAGTCCATCTGCCTGTTCTGTTTCCCATTCTGTCTCTGGTAAATCCTCCTGCTCTCCGCACCTCTTGCCTGTACCCCAGTGCTTGTATGCATAAGTAAATAAATCTTTGGAAAAAAGAAAGAAAGAAAGCATTTTATTTTTATTTATTTTTTTTTAAAGATTTATTTTTATTTATACATACAAGAGCTGGGGTACAGGCCAGGATCCAGGGCGGTGAGAGAGTTCACCAGACACAGAGCAGGGAGCAGAACAGACAGATGGACTGGAACACACTGCTGAGGGGAGCAGTGGGCAAGGCAGGAGAGGTCTGCCTCGCCATGTTGGTTCCCTCCCTGGCTGGCGGCAGGAATCGAACTTATGTTGCAGTGGCTGCGGTTTGCTTCATAGTGTGTTGCTTAACCCACTGTGCCACCAGGGAGACCCCAGAAAGCATTTTAAAAAATAAACAAAGCTGAACTCTAAGGAGTAAGTAAGGCTACACTCTTTCTAGTAGCTCTAAGGGATAATCCATCTCTTTGATCTTTCCAGCTTCTAAAAGTCCCTACATTCCTTGACCTTTAGCCCCTTCTCCATCCTCAAAGTCAGTAGCAAGGCATCTTCAATCTCAGGCTATGACCTCCTCACACTTACACACACCTCCTCCCCTGCCTATGACCCTCCTGTATCTTGTATGGGCCTTTCTGAGTAGGTAGGGTTCCCCCTGGGGAATCCAGAAATAGATTCCCATCTCAAGACACTTAGTCACATCTTAAAAGTCCCATTTTGTAAAGTAACACATTCACAAATCCAAAGGATTAGAATATATTCCTTTGGGAGGAGAGGAATATTATTCATTCTAACAGAGTGGTTTCTGAGAATATAAGTAACTGAGTTACCATAGAATCCATACTGCTTAAAAACTTCCAAACATTAAAAGAGATTGTGGGCCTCCCTGGTGGCGCAGTGGGTTAAGCAATGCACTATGAAGCAAACCACAGGCACTGCAGCACTAGTTCGATCCCTGCTGCTGGCCAGGGAGGGGACCCACATGGTGCAGCAGACCTCTCCTGCTTCACCCGCTGCTCCCCTCAGCTGTGTGTTTCAGTCAATCTGCCTGTTCTGCTCCCTGCTCTGTCTCTGGTAGATCCTCTCACCTCCCTGGACTCTGGCTTGTACCCCAGTACTTATATGCATAAATAAATAAATCTAAAAAAAAAAAAAAAGAGAGATTGTAACATTTTAAATAGAAATGGAGAGGGGTGATGCGCCTCCCTGGTGGCACAAGAGCTTAGGGCACAGCACTAAGAAGCTATCTGTAGCCACTACAGGACAAGTTTGATCCCTGGTCAGGGAGGTGACCCACGTAGCATAGCAGACCTCTCCTGCCTTGCCCACTGCTGCCCTCAGCAGTGTATTTCAATAGATCCACCTGTTTTGCTACCCACTCCATTTCTGGTGACTCCTCCCTGTAGCCCCTGCATCTCTGGGCTGTGCCCCAGCTCTTGTATGCATACATAAATAAATCTTAAAAACAAAAGATTTACATATGCATATAAGAGCTGGGGCACAGGCCAGAGTTGCAGGAGTTGAGAGGAGTCACCAGAGACAGAGTAGGGAGCAGAACAGGCAGATCGACCAAAATACACTGCTGAGGGGAGCAGCAGGCGAGGGAGGAATGGTCTGCTGCGCCATGTGGGTCCCCTCCCTGGCCAAGGATCGAACTCATGCTACTGTGCTGCGGATGCGTCACAATTTGGCACTCAACTAGGGAGGCCCCATAAATAAATCTTAAAAAAAAAAAAGAAAATGAGCACACACAAACTATGAGACTTTCACAAGCCTAAAAGGAAGGGAGAACTGAAAGTCAGAACTGTAAGCACACAGCTGGTACTATGGGGGCCCATGAGTGGGTGCAGCAGGAGTTCCTGGATCTGAATAGTCTCTAAAAGGGCAGTAGTAAATCAAGCAGAACTGGAAGTAGAACTAAGACCTTCGCATAGCTGGGACTTCCAGAAAGCTGTATTTTCAGGGGTTATAGAAAAACTACCTACCATACTCACAATTACAGCAGAAGTTTTGAGTCTTTTCCCAAAAGCTTTCTGCAAGGAAAAGAAGCTCTAATGACCATATCAGGAGTCTAAATGTACACTACCTGGGCATGTGGAAATCATCAAGCCAAACAACTCACATTGCTGGTCACAAGCAATGATGGCATTTAGGGGAGGAAAACTCACTGAAGAAATCCAAAATGACACAGGAGGGAAACTTCTGAAACCCAGTTCTCACACCATTCCCAAAGATAAAATTGAAATGTGGGGCTACTTGATGGCACAAGAGGTTAAGACTCAGCACTATGAAGCAATTTTCAGCCACTGCAGCACCTCCCTGACCAGGGAGGTGACCCACATGGCACAGCAGATCTCTCCTGTCTCGCCTGCTATTACCCTCAGCAGTGTATTTTGGTCGATCTGCCTGTTCTGCTCCCCACTCTGTCTCTGGTGAATCCTCTCACCACCCCCACACCTCTGGCCTACACCTCAGCTCTTATATACATAAATAATTAAATCTTAAAAAAATAGTGATGTGGTCGATCAAAAATCACAAACCACACAGAAAAAAAGGCCTACTGTGAGATACAACACACACAGCAAAAGAAGGACCAGAGCACCCAAGAACTTAAATAGAACTAATTGAATGAAATTAAATTAGTATGTTTAATCTTATTTTAAAAATTACCTAAAAACAGCATGGAAAAAACAAAATCAATTTCATGAATACAAACTGGAGAAAAAGCTAAACAGAGTTAATCCAAAAATAGCAGAAAAAAATAATAGGAAGGATAAGGATTAAAAGAGAAAACTCTGACAGGATTTCAGCAAAAATTTTTAAGAAAAAAAAAGGAGTAATGTTCTGTCAGATGTCATTAACTAATAAAGAATACCTACCAGAATCCAAATCCAAAAATTCTACTCAATAATAACACATAAGAAATATTTCCTTAGATATTCCAGATTAAGGCAAGGGAGCTGGGCATGCCCCCCCCACCCCCTCAGCCTTGTAGTGGAGGAGATCTCAGGTAATCAAGTTAAAGTAAACAAAAGCAAAAGTGAATACAAATATTATTAAAATTGGTAAGAACCAGCAAAGTGGCTAGAAATAGAGTAAGAGCAACATGCAAAAATCAATACACATTGAAGCATCAAAAAAAAGTAAATGCAGTTTTTAGGATATAATTTATAGTTAAGTTCCAAAAATAACATGGTGTGTATTAATAAATCTAACAAAATTTTATAAGACTTTCATGGAGAAAAATGTGAGAACTGAAGAGCATTGGAAAGATTCAAAGCTTCTGTACAGCAAAAGAGACAGTAACCACAATGAAGAGATGCCCCACTGAATGGAAGAACATATTTCCACACTCTACATCTGACAAGGGACTGATATCAAAGATCTTCAAAGAGCTCCTACAACTCAACAAAGAATAAACAAACATACCCCTCAAAAACAATGGACAGACACTTCTCTAAAGAGGAAATGCAAATGGCCAACTGGCACAAGGAAAAACGTTTATCATCACTTTCAGGGAAATGGAAATCAAAATCACAATGAGATACCCTCTCACACCTGTCAGAATGGCTCATATTAAAAAACAGAAACAGGGGCCTCCCCTGGTGGCGCAGTGGGTTAAGCAACGCACTATGAAGCAAATCGCAGCCACTGCAGCACGAGTTCAATCCCTGCTGCCGGCCAGGGGGGGACCCACATGGTGAGGCAGACCTCTCCTGCTGTGCCCGCTGCGCCCCTCAGCAGTGTACTTCTGTTGATCTGCCTGTTCTGCTCCCTGCTCTCTGTGGTGAATCCTCTCACCCCCCACACCTCTGGCCTGTACCCCAGTGCCTGTATGCATAAATAAATAAATCTTTAAAAAAAAAAAAAAAAAAAAACAGAAACACAGCGCCTCTCTGGTGGCGCAATGGGTACAGCAACGCACTATGAAGCAAACTGCAGCCACTGCAGCAGGAGTTCAATCCCTGCCGCCAGCCAGAGAGTTGACCCACATGGCGCAGCAGACCTCTCCTGCCTCACCCGCTGATCCCCTCAGCTGTGTGTTTCAATCTGCCTGTTCTGCTCCCTGCTCTGTCTCTGGTAGATCCTCTCACCTCCCTGGACTCTGGCTTGTACCCCAGTGTTTATATGCGTAATAAACAAATCTTTAAAAAAAAAAACACAGAAAAAACAAGTGCTGGTGAGGATGTGGAAAAAAGGAACTCTGGTACACTGTTGGTTAAGTAGACTGGTTAATGCATGGGGTGGAACTTTACATAATATCTATGAACTAACTTTTATTTCCCCATAATTCTCGTATCATTGTGGTGCCTCCCTGTTCTAATTCATCCTATCTTCTGCCTCAACATTGACCTTTCTGATCTATTGCTATCTCTCCCCTTCTTAAAAATCTCTACTGCTTTACCATTTTTCCTCCCACCACTATCTCTTTTATTCCTTTGACCATTCTCTCTCCCAGCTCACTCTTAACCTCTCAAGCTCCATTTGGGGGTCCACTAGTTCTTATATTTTGCTTTGTCAAATTGTCTACTTTGTAAATACCAAATACTCATGTGTGTCATTCTGACTTGTTTTGCCACACAGAATATCAACCCCCTTCTATTTAGCTATGAATGGTAACATTTCATTTTTCCTTATGGCTGAATATACTCCATTATGTGGCTATACCGCAGGCTCTTAAACCAGTCCTCTATCTTTGGGCACTAAAGTTGCCCTAGTTGTTGTTAGTAATGCTGTAATAAAAACTGTAGAGCATAGGGCCTCCCTGGTGGCACAGGGGTTAAGTCACAGCACTATAAAACTATCGGCAGCCACTGCAGCACAAACTCAATACCTGGCCAGGGAGGTGACCCACATGGTACAGCAGACCTCTCCTGCCTCACCCGCTGCTCCCCTCAGCAGTGTATTTCAGTCAATCTTCCTGTTCTGCTCCCCACTCTCTCTCTGGTGAATCCTCTCACCCCCTGCACTTCTTGCCTATACCCCAGCTCTTGTAAACATAAATAAATCTTTTAAAAAAATCTGTAGAGCATATGTATAGTATTTTGAGTTCCTGGTTGCATGCTCATGTGCTAGATGCCTGAAAATGGGTTTATTGGGTGATCTGATATTTCCACTTTTAAGGTAAATCCAGATTGCTTTCCAAAATGCCTGTATCATTTTACATTCCCATCAACAGGAGTGTATCTCTCCCTCTTACCCAGCACTTGATGGGAAACTCTGTAATATGCGCCATTCTTACAAGTGTGATACGATATCTGATTATGGTTTTGACCTGTAACTCCCTTATTAAAAGTATGTATCTACTGGTCTTTTGAATAGTCTCTTTTATGAATTGTCTGTTTAAGATCTGCCTACCATTTATTAGTAAGATTTTGTTTCTTTTATTATAGTTAAGGTGAAATCAGTTTGGGGGGGATCTTGAATATACCCCCTTGCTTATTATGCAATAAGTGAATATTTTCTCCTATTCAGTAAAATATCTCTTTAAACAACTAATATTTTCTTTCACTATGTATGAAAAAAAATTTTTTTAATTTGGGGTAATCCCAATTATTTACTTTTGCTTTTATTTCCTTTGCTGTAGGGTAAGTCTCCAAACACATCTTTATCAATTGGTGTCATGAATGTATTACCAGTATTTTCCCTTATGCAATTTACTGAGCAGGTCTCATATCTTAGCCTTTAATCCATTTACATGGATTTATTTACTGATGCATACAAGAGCTGGGGTACAGGCAGCCTGACTGAAACACACTGTCTGTTCTGCTCCCCACTCTGTCTCTGGTGGATCCTCTCACCACCCACACCTCTCTGGTCTGTACCCCGCTCTTGTATGCATAAATAAATCAATCTTAAAAAAAAAAAAAAAGAACTGAGGGACAGGCCAGAGATGCAGGGGAGTGAAAGGATTTACTAGAGACAGGGTGGGGAGCATAACAGGCAGATACACTGCTGAAGGGAACGGTGGGTGAGACCTGAGAGGTCTGCTGCGCCATGTGGGTCACCTCCCTGGCTGAGGATTGAACTGGTGCTGTGCTGTAGTGGCTGCCAATAGCTTCATAGTGCTGCGACTTAAACCCCTACGCCACCAGGGAGGCCTCTCTTTCCATCTTCTTATGTCACAATCTATGGTGTTTAATGATAACATCTTATAGTTTTTATTTTATAATGCCTTCACCAGGTTAACTCCTGGTGTTTAATGATCTAGTAATTTACATGGAAAAATAAACGTCACCAAAGAGCTAGGGGCATTTTTAAGAAACTGATGAAGAAATGTCAGTGTCCACTGCACTTTTCCTTGCCCAGCGGCACTGTCACAAGCACTGATGTAAGAAGTGAGCTCCTATTGGAAATCAACCCTTGTCAATGATAGCTGGAATTGCATCCAACTGTCTCTATTATTGCTCTATAAAACCTGCACAAGTTTATTTTCTGAGACTTTGCTTGTTTTAGTAAAATTAGGTAAATGAAAGTAAAAGAGTTAACATAATATAAAGGTTATCCTAACAAAAAGTTACCTAACAAAGCATATTCTAGTGGTTAGGTAATTAAGACCAAATGAATTACACAAATCTATAGCTAATAGTCTAGGCCTGGAGAGATAAGGAATTCTAAATCAGTAGTGAAAGAGCAGGTTTTGTAAGTAGCCATAATGTCAACTATTTTCATTTTGAAAAAGAATAGTATTAGTTCCAACCTTATACTATAGATCTTAAAATATAAAAACCAAAACTGAAACTCTTAGGAAAAAGTACCAAAATTATTTTAAAGGCTTTGTGGTTAAAGGAAAATTTCTTAACAAGACCCACCCCTAAAAGCACATTGTAGCGGCAGGATAGGAGTGGCACTGGAGTAAGGTTCAGGATGGTTCTGGGCAGATAGGTCAAGGAAGGAGAGTCTTGGAGCCCTCGGTGGCTTTTCATACTTATTTAGTAGAGGTGGCCAGGTACGTGGCAGGCAGGGGGGTTGGGGGGCCGGGAGGCTGGCAGGCCTCCCAGCCCCCAGCGCGTCTCACCCTCTCGGCTGCTTTTTTCTCTCTCTGCTGCTGCTGCTGCTGGTCAGTACTGTCAGTCCTGTCGGTTGGGCCTCACAGTTCTGGCGTCCTCATGACGCCGCCCACTTATGCCCGTGTCCAGCACAGGTGCGCCCACTTGCACATGCCCATCCTGGAATGCTCGCAGCACCGCAGGTGTCCACCATCAGTGGTGGGAGGGTGGAAAGACCTGATCAACCTTTACCCTACACACATACAGTAACAATATAGCATTTATTATATGCAAGTAAATATTCTCAGAGTTTTACATTTATTAATAAATCTTACTTTCAGCTCAGCCCTAAGCAATAGATACTACTCTTGCCTCCACTTTCCAGGAAGGGAAGATGTGCACAAGGACATCAAGTAACTTGCGAGGAGGAATAGGTCAGGGAAAAGAACCCTAAGCTGTCTGCCTAGCTTCTGTGTCTTAAGAACCACACCTATCTCAAGTAAAAATGCTTTAATTTTATACAATGAGAAATACCAGATAAATGAAGGCTAAGCCTAGGGCTAGAAGAAATTCCCAGAACGCATATATCAAAGAATGCCTACAAACACACAAAAAGGACAAACAGCCCACTAAAAACTGGTCAAACATAATAAGACAGTTCACTAAAGGAAAATCAACACCTGAAAGACCTTAATTCATACCTTCTCCATGTGCACTGAATTGGGAAAAATTAAACTTAATGACACCAAGAATGTGGGAATTTAGAACTTTCATTGAAGTTGGAGCATAAATCATTGTAGTCCCTTCACAGTTGGAGCATAAATCATTGTAGTCCCTTCACAGTTGGAGCATAAATCATTGTAGTCCCTTCACAGTTTGGAGATTGTGTATACCTTATAAAAACATTAATTCTAAAACTAAAACCTTAATTCTGTTTCTAGATCAATACCCAAGAAAAAACACCCATGTCCCAGTATGATATATTTTAGGATGTTTTTGCAGCTTGCTTATAGTAATAAAAAACTTAAAAACAACCTCATACACCATGATGAGGGAATTCATAAACTGATGTAATCACTCAGTATGAACACAGTGATTTAGATCTATTTCTATTAAATGAATAAATTTCAAAGATGAAACTATAAATATTAATAAAATATCATTTATATAAATCTTCAAACTTGAAAAACAATGCTACTTATTCTTTGTGGTTAATTAATAGGTCAAACTGACACAGATATACAAACAAGCAGGGAAATGATATGTCAAATTGAGTGACTACTGCTGACAGGGAAACTGGGAAAGGAAATGGACAGTGGCCTTCAGAGATGATCCAACACTGGTGGATGCGTGTAGGGTAAATGAAGTTATCAGGCTTTTCCACCCTCCCACCATTAGTGTCAATGATGGACACCAGCATTCCTGCACACATGCCGATGGTAGGCACCTCAAGTAGGGTGCGGGCATGCGCTAGTGGGTGCACCTGGGCTGAGACTGGGCATACAGGGTGGCATAACGGGGATGCTACTGACAGATGGAGAGAAGTGGTGGGAGCAGAGCATAAAGCAGCCCAGAAAGTGAGATTTGCTGGCAGCCAGGAGGCACCCCGGTACCCCCTCCGGCCATGTACCTGGTCGCCTCTAATCCAGAAAGATGAATAAAAGCCACTGAAGGCTCCAGGACCCATCTGCTGGGAATCAACGAGAACCCGCCTCATTGCCCTTCTGCCGCTACACTCTGAAATTAGGCTGCTGGGTTCAAAAGAACCTACTGTATTATTTTCTGCACGTATGAAATATTTCTATTATATTGTATAGTATATATTAATATTACCTATATATTCAAATTGCTATTTCCTAAAATATATCCTTCAATAAGTCTTTTTGGGATTGGACAGTTCATGTTATCTTCCACCTTCAGGAATGACCCTTGTTACAAATCAATTCTAATTTCTGCTTTGCTTTCCTCTGTACATTGATCCAATACTCCTCTTCCAAACAGAATACCTAAATCAAAATGTTGTCATTTGGGGTCTCCCTGGTGGCACAGGGGTTAAGCACTGCACTATGAAGCATCTGCAGCCACTGTGGCATGAGTTTGATCCCCGGCCAAGAAGGGGACCCACATGGCATGACAGACCTCTCTGGCCTTGCCTGCTGCTCTCCCCAGCAATGTGCTTCAGTCAATCTGCCTGTTCTGTTCACCACTCTGTCTCTGGTGAATCCCCTTACTCCCTCCCCCCACATCTCTGGCCTGTACCCCAGTTCTTGTAAGCATAAATAAATCCTTTTTTAAAATAATGTTCTCATTTGTCTCAAGTATTTCACATTAATTCCACTCTTGAAGTCCTATCTGTATTTGTTCCTCTACTTTGCTCCATTTAGGAAGTAGGCTACTGGATGGAGGTGGCGTACAACTGAAGGCAGTAGGCAACAATTTGTGGAATGGCCACATACTTACAACAGAAAGTCAGGTCAAGATCTACCACATTTGAGTAATCTCATGTGTGAAACAAGATCCCTCACACAAATACAAACACACACTCACACAGAGAAAGATACATTCTGATTTGTAACAAGGGTCATTCCTGAAGGTGGAAGATAACATGAACTGTCCGATCCAAGCAAATGTCGCATTTATTACCACAATACTGAAACATGGGGCCTCCCTGGTGGCACAGCAGGCCGCACTATGAAGCATCGCTGGCACAGCAGCGCGAACTCAATCCCTGGCCAGGGAGGGGACCCACATGGCACAGCAGATCTCTCCTGCCTCGCCTGCTGTTACCCTCAGCAGTGTATTTCAGTCGATCTGCCTGTTTTGCTCCCCATTCTGTCTCTGGTGAATCCTCTCACCTCCCACACCTCTGGCCTGTACCCCAGTTCTTGTGTGCATGGATAAATAAATCTTTTTTAAAAAAAATAGTCAAACAGCAAAACAGAAAGTTATTTGAGTTAATCAGCTTTCTGGTTAAACCCCCGTCTTGTAAGTAAGGATTTTTTAATTAAAAAAACAAAACTGAAATCAATGTAAATGTGAGTAAATGATGTTTTTCACACACACTAACACAATTACCCCACATATTAGAAATATGTACAATGATACACCACTAATTAGATCTGATTATTAGCGTTCCTCTTTTACTAAGAAGGAATCTTTTAAAGATAAACAACTCATTTCTTAGTAGTGGTAACTATATGTTACATTTGTTAATCATTTTGAAGAAAGTGTGATTATATGAAGTTTTCCAAACTAGTGATCTCAAAATTATGGACTCCAATAAATTAATTCTAACTACATAATTTAAAGGTCTGGTTTATTCACTAGAACTTGGGAGGCAACAGGACTGTAAGAATCCTTTGCTCAATAATAAGTTTCCTTATGAGACCAACTGTAATAGAAAGTAAATTTAGAACTATGACAAATAGTTTCCTTCCTCTGGGAGATAAAAACCTGATAAAAACTGAGTATGGATCTGTTAACTGGTTGATAGCAATGTCTTTATGAGCAGGAAGCACAACCTTTCCTGTTTTCTCTTTAAAACAAAAAAGTAGGAATCACATAAAAAGAATTTTTTTAAAGAGAGATTACATATAATGCAAACGGCACACCAAAGCGAGATGATAAAAGTGCCTCCAACCGGCCTTGCTTTCCAAGCAAATCCAAAGAGGAGATGGTGACAAAATTTCCAGTGGGCATAGGGCAAGAATCCACCAAAGGGGAAGAAAATGGCAGGGCACTGAACGGGAACGGCACCGTGGAAAGGGCATGGTGATACAAGACACCACAAACTCATAGACACCAAGGACCGAGTTACAGGCCCAGTGATCTTAACCTCTTCCCTTCACTTTAAAGGTGATCAGAGGAGCAAAATGACAGGCCCAACAACACAGATGCAGAGATGAGACAGAGTTGCTGCTTGGTGTATTTCCCCACTGGAAGACTAAGCACAGGGCCTAGCAATGTATTTAACTAGCTTTCAACTCTGACTTAGAAAACTAGAGACAGTGTTACCCAGCACAGGAAACTGTAGTTCTAGTTTGGAGCCACACTGTTTAGCCATTGAATAGCATCTTTAATTTACTCCCTTCAAGACCTGGCAGCATAAGGTTTATAAAAGAACAGTAAAGTCCATTATTCATCTGCGTTTTCTATTAGTTAACTACCAAATGCTAGCTGATTAATTTTGTGCGTTTTATTTTTCTTTTACCCAACCCAGAAATTCAGTCACATGCACCTAGGTTCACATACAAGCACAAGCATATACCAAAAGGTTTGGAGTGGGGGAGCAAGAACGCACGCTCCAGATAGTCTTTATCTTTGTGACTACTTTAGCTTAAAAAAAATAATAATGTCTAATAAAAGACCAAATGTATTTATGCACTATGGGGACTGATACATCCAATACCACTAAAGAACAAAGAAAAAATATAACCTGCATGACATTTATTATAATACAGCACAAGTGGGTATTGCAGTATTAAGCCACTAAACCTTTCAAATGATGACGGAATTGGGAGGAAATTCTAAAATTAGAAGAACCAGATGAATTGCTGCCCAGCGTAAGAATAACCATATATATGTAAAAGTAGCCATATGCTACTTTTACAATCCAGCACATACATTTCTCATAAAACTTAACTACAGCTTCATGGGTCCCTTCCAACACTACCAGCAGCAGAAAAACAAGGTCCTGGTCGATTCATTGTCATCCACAGAAGGATGAGTCTATAAACCTACAGGGTCAATCAGTATGTCCCATAAGGTAATACAGGGATATTTAAATTTAAAAAAAAAAGTTCTTTTTGCATAGCAAGCTATAAATACAATCAAAATGGATTCCTCCAGTGGTCATCTTGCACGTGGGAAGATCTACCCTAGAAACAACCTAAGCAGAGGCAAGCTGAGCTGAGAAGTGGGCAGTAGGGAAAGGAGAGTTATAACCTTTTAGAGCCCCCCGATCTAGTCATACCTGATGATCCAATGACTGTATGTTCTAATTACACAAAGCAACACATTCTTTTATGTCTTTCTAAAACCACAGTGAATTCTGCTTAATCCAAATTTCATATTGTAAGTTCTATCACAAAAAAAAAATTTTTTTAAGATTTTATTTATGCATACAAGAGCTAACGTACAGGCCAGAGTCATGGGAGGCGAGAGGATTCACCAGAGACAGAGTGCAGAACAGAACAGGCAGAATGACTGAAACACACTGCTGAAGGGAGCAGCGGGCAAGGCAGGAGAGGTCTGCTGCGCCAAGTGGGTCACCCCCCTGGCCAACGACAGGGACAGAACTCAGCCTGCAGTGGTTGTGGTTTGCTTCATAGTGCGTTGCTTAACCCACTGCACCAGCAGGGAGGCCCATATCACAAATTTTTTAATACCGGCAAAATTTTTGTGAGTCTATCTGCACCACTGTGACCACCTTCCCTAAATAAACAAACCCTAAATCCTGCACCTTTTCAACAGGCCTTAGAAAAATATAAGCACTCCCATTTAGCAGAAAAGGCCTCTCTAAAACTTTTTACTCAAAACAAGGAGGGAATCAGTGAGCCTAAGAAATGTTCTACACCATCTTATTTCTGCAAACACCCTCTCTCAGCTTACCAAATTTATTTCCTACCTGAACTTTACTGCTGAGCAAGTCAGTGTTTGCCTATAGATTAGGAGTAAGGGTTGTGAAGTGAGAGAGAAGGATTACAGAAGATGATAATAAAATTTGGAGAGGAGTAATACATGTGTTCCTGAATATAATAATGGGTTCTCATATGTCAAATTTAATAAATGTATACTTTAAATATGTGCAACTGATTGTATGTCAATCATACATCAAAAAAATTTGCAAAAAAGAAATAGACACAGCTTTACAAAGAAAAACATTTTACAGCATCATCCTCCTGGCAGGCAACAAATCTAAGAGTTGCATATGTAATGTGGAAGGCAATCACAGGTCAAGGGTGGTGAGGCAGGAAGACAGATGGAGACATGCACCTTGAAAACATGCTTGAATTGTACACCTGCTCTGGACTACCTACTTGAGGATATCTTGCTATGTGAAAATAATAAACCTTACTGTTGCAAGCAGCAATAGCTAGGTTAGGTCTATTATCTGCAGTTAGACCCTACTCATAATAGGTGGTCTTTGATGATTGTTTTTAAAATCCCGTAAGATGAGGTAATTCCCATCTGGCTATCTTTGTTTCTAATCTCATGAAAAAGTCCAAACTCTTAGGTTGACAAATCTCAGGATATAAAGGACCTGGATTACCTGTGGAGGTAATTCATTAGCTACTGCTCCCCACCTCCAGTTATATTTTAAATTCTCTTCAAGTGTCACAGTCAAAGACACAAGCTGATTTGATATTCCAAGCATCTCGCTAACTGCCTGGTAGAAAAGAGCAGTCAAAATATACCTATGAATGAAAATCCTGTGATATTGTATGTTATACTTCAGAGAGGCAAACATTATTCCCACAAAAAAGTATTTGTGGGAAAGAAATCTGCTACTGAGGTTCTAGAATATTCCTTCTGCATATAACCTACACAGGAGATTTTTATTCTTCCATGAAATATTCACCACAAATCAAAAATAAAATGTAAAGAAAATTTTGAGTTATTTCTAAAACACTTTTTTTCCCCAAACATTCAAGTTATACCTGGGTGAGAATGAACATGAGGATGAAAGAGGAAGGTAGAACATTTGGGAGGTAAAAAATTGATTCAATTTTGGAGTTAAATTATTCAAAAATGTTCTGCCAACACTAGAGAGAGAAGTTGTGATAGGAATGCAGAGGAGGAAATTTAAAAATGGTAGAAAAATTCAGAAGAGTTATACCACCTAAGTGTAATACAGCATCCACAAACTCATAACGAAAACAGAAGCCCAGACAATTTCTCTTCTATATGCTTCCTGTGAAACATGACCCTTGAGCCCTGGCCTCTCTCCGGAACTTCTACTTCATGTGGAAAACTGAAAAACCACTCAGAGATGATCAACCATGTGTTTCCAGGATACCAAACATCTGGGTGGGAGTTTGAAAAATTATAAATAATCCAGATATTGCTAAATATCCAGACATTTACTGCTGAAGCCAAGATCTCAGTTCTTTGTATCATTTCCATCTTCAACTGATACAAAGATGCCTGAAATGCCTCTACCAGCTATTTTTTCTTCTTTATGTTCTCCATGAAGTCAAGCAAATTATTTTATACTTAACTAGGCACAAAATGTACAACATACAGTATCTACTGGAAAGAAAATACATAAAAGGGCCTCCCTGGTGGCGCAGTGGGTTAAGCAGCGCACTATGAAGCAAACCGCAGCCACTGCAGCACGAGTTCGATCCCTGCTGCCGGCCAGGGAGGGGACCTACATGGCTCAGCAGGCCTCTCCTGCTGTGCCCTCTGCTCCCCTCAGCAGTGTACTTCCGTTGATCTGCCTGTTCTGCTCCCTGCTCTCTGTGGTGATCCTCTCACCCCCCTACACCTCTGGACTGTACCCCAGTGCTTGTATGCATAAATAAATAAATCTTTAAAAAAGAAAATACATAAAAGGAATCAAAAGTAAGGGACCCTGACTTGTCATTTTCCAAGAATAACTAGATTGAGGGGGTATGCACAGCTGCCACAGTTTCAACAAAACAACTTAAGGTTGGAAGGAACCAAGCACAAAGCTCTACAATATGGAGGTTTGGCATGGTTGATGGCAAAGACAAAGTAAAAGAATATCTTAGAACACTGGCTCTTAGCCCTCACTGTAATTTAAAATTGGTTTGGAAGCTTTAAAAAAGCTTTTGAAAAAAAAATCACATGCCCTCCTCCTCACTCTAAATCTTGACTGAATCACCCTGGGATGGCACTTAAGTTTTTTTTTTTTTTAAAGATTTGTTTATTTATGCATACAAGCACTGGGGTACAGGCCAGAGGTGTGGGGGGTGAGCTGATTCACCACAGAGAGCAGAGAGCAGAACAGGCAGATCAAAGGAAGTACACTGCTGAGGGGAGCTGAGGGGAGCAGAGGGCACAGCAGGAGAGGCCTGCTGAGCCATGTAGGTCCCCTCCCTGGCCGGCAGCAGGGATCGAACTCCTGCTGCAGTGGCTACGGTTTGCTTCATAGTGTGTTGCTTAACCCACTGCGCCACCAGAGAGGCCCCGGCACTTAAGTTTCAAAATATCAAAGTGAAAATATAATAGTTTTCTACTAAACAGAAGGCTTTATTTAAGTAATTGTACAAAGACAGAGAAAAGCATTAGAAATTAAGAGCAAAGACAGCAAAGGCAAAATTTTGGGGAATCCTCTATGGTTGAACTATTTAAAGGGGTGCAGACAGGAGGAGCTGATAGTGCCAAAGAATTTGTGTTTATTCACCTAGAGTTGTTGCCCATTATTATAAGTGTGCTTAGATTATTCATTTTGCCGTGCCAAAACAGTCTAAAGGAAGAATTCAGGAAAAATGTGATAAGTAGGAAGAGGAGCTAAACCTAGATGACCTTCACAGGTAATTCAAAGGTGTTTGAATTGATATAGCCCAGTTCTATTTCTACTTATTTATTTTAATTGCTGTATCATTGGGGAACAATAATATATAAATTTCAGGAGTAAAGCTTCACACCTGCATAAATGTACACATCATATACCAACACAGTTCTATAGTACTGTTCACACAGACCTCATTTAAACCAACTAAAACCGGGGCCTCCCTGGTGGCGCAGTGGGTTAAGCAGCGCACTATGAAACAGACCGCAGTCACTGCAGCACGAGTTCGATCCCTGCTGCCCGCCAGGGCGGGGACCCACATGGTGCAGCAGACCTCTCCTGCTGTGCCCACTGCTCCCCTCAGCAGTGTACTTCCTTTGATCTGCCTGTTCTGCTCTCTGTGGTGAATCCTCTCACCCCCCCATACCTCTGGCCTGTACCCCAGTGCTTGTATGCATAAATAAATAAATCTTTAAGAAAAAAAAAATAAACCAACTAAAACCATATATATTATGCCACCATATCTCACTTTTAAAATATGGGCTAAAATACAATTTTCCCCAAAATTAATTGTATTTTTTTAAATGCCTCTTGATACAGTTTACAAAAACCTCATTTCAATAAGAAATGGTATAAATGGCACTGTGTTTTTAAATGAAAAGCTGGGAAATCTTGGGTCCTCTCCGGTGGCTCAGCGGGTTGAGCACTGAGAAGCACCTGCAGAGTTGGATCCCCCGCCAGGGAGGAGACCTGCATGGCGCGCAGACCTCTCCTGCCTTGCCCACTGCTCCCCTTGGCAGTGTACTTCAGTCAATCCGCCTGTTCTGCTCCCCACTCTGTCTCTGGTGAATCCTCTCACCACCCCAACACCTCAGGCCTGTACCCCAGCTCTTGTACACATAAATAAATCTTTAAGAAAAAAAAGAAAAGTTGGGGGCTCTCTCTCTGCCCCTCCTAGGTACCATCTACCTGGGAGTCTTGATTCTCTATCTCTTTTTCCAAAATAAACTTTTATTTAGAAAAAAGAAAAGTTGGGAAATCTTACGAGCATATTTGACACAAAGACAGGAGATAAATATCAGCACAACAGCAACATGTGAAAATTCCAGATCCTGGAATTTTTGAAAACACAAGTAAATATTCTGCAACCACTTAGAAATTTCAAATCCATTCAGCAGTTTGAACAAGGACAGAGGGAGAAATATAAACTTAATCACACATTAAAATATTTCAGACAAAAATAATTTGAAAAATTGATAACCAATTTTCAAACATGGCAAATGCAGTAACCTGAAAGTAATTGTAATAAGTGGATTTCTTTGGTTGATATAGATGTACTAATTTTTTTTTATTAATTTTAGAACTGAAACTGAACAAAATTACAGCTTTCCAATTCTCCAGTGACTATAGGAGGACCCAAAAAATATACCAGTAAATAATTACAAACGATTCCTTAATGTACCTGTCTTTTTTTTTTTCTTACAGCTGAAGGATTAATATTACTATTTTGAGGGAATGCACAGGGCCTCGATATGGCCCACTTGACATATTAGCCTATAAGTGCTAGAAATACCAGTAGCTTCTCAATGTTTTCATTATAGCATGCAGGATCATAACTCAGAATTTATTTTTAAGATTTATTTATTAGGGCCTCTCTTGTGGAGCAAGGGGTTAAGTCTCAGCACTATGAAGCTATCTGCAGCCACAGCAGCACTAATTTGATCCCCGGCCAAGGAGGTGACCCACATGGCACAGCAGACCTCTCTAGTCCCGCCAGCCAGGTGCTCCCCTCAGCAGTATGTTTCATTTTATCTGCCTGTACTGTTCATCACTCTGTCACTGGTGACTCCTCTCACCCCCTGTACCTCTGGCCTGTACCTCACTTCTTGTATGCATAAATAAATATATATTTTTTAACTTTAAAATATTTATTTATGCATAGAAAAACTGGGGTATAGGGCAGAGGTGAAGGGGGAGGGAGAGAGAGGTGTGGAAGGGATTCACCAGAGACAGAGTGGGGAGCATAGCAGGTGGATATAATGAAACACAGTGCTGAGGGGAGCGGCCAGTGAGACTGAAGAGCTCTGCTGTGCCATATGTGGGTCAGCAACCTGGCCAAGGTGGCCTTGAACTCAGGCCGTGAGGGTAATAGCACTGAAACTTAACCCCTTGGCCACTAGGGAGGCCCTGTAATTCAGAAATTTAAGAAAATTCAACTTTTTACACTTGAAACTATAACAACTTAATATTTTTTCCTCTGATACATCCACATCCTCTTATTTTTCCCTCACCACAATTCCATGAGAGAAGACTGAAAAATATCATGACCAGTTTACAAATGGAAGAAAAAAAAAAAACTGGAGTGCACATAAACTAACCTGTTTACCCAAAGTTAATTCCCAAGCAAGCTACAGAGCTGGTACTCAAATTTAAGTTTCCTTCCGAATTCAGAAATATTTTTTGAGATTTATTTTATTTTTATTTATGCATATAAGAACGGAGTCTAGGCCAGAGGTGTGGTGGGGAGTGAGTAGATTCACCAGAGACAGAGTGGGGAGCAGAACAGACAGACTGACTGAAATACACTGCCGAGGGCAGCAGCGGGCAGAGCAGGAGAGGTCTGCTGTGCCATGTGGGTTAGCTCCCTGGCACAGTGGCTGGTGATAGCAAGATAGCACTGAGACATTAACCCCTGTGCCGCCAGGAAGACCTTATATAGAAAATTTTTTAAGTCTGATAACTATGGCATTTCTTACCATGTAATTTAAGACAACCCAAGTTTCTGATATTAAAATGTAAATAAATGGGCCTCCCTGGTGGCGCAGTAGGTTAAGCAGCGCACTGTGAAGCAAACCTCAGCCACTGTAGCACAAGTTCAATCCCTGCCACCAGCCAGGGAGGGGACCCACATGGCGCAGCAGACCTCTCCTGCCTTGCCCGCTGCTGCCCTCGGCAGTGTGTTTCAGTCAGTCTGCCTGTTCTGCTCCCCACTCTGTCTGGTGAATCCTCTCACCGCCCCCCCCACCACCACCACCACACACCTCTGGCCTGTACCTCAGCTCTGGTATGCATAAATAAAGAAATCTTTAAAAAAATAAAATAAAATGTAAATAAATGTGTGTCTTAGAATAGTTGAAAATCAGTATAATTTGTGATGTGACATGTGGGGTTTTCCCTAAAGCAACCAAAGGCATAGGGAAAAACAATAAAAGAAAACAATAGAAATGAGCTTGAAAAATTTTAGAATAATATGGAAAAAAAAGAAGTTTTAGAAGTTCCAACTTCTAAAATTACCCTTCTCATTTTAAGACCACAAATTGTTTTCTGGTACAGTTTTAGTTAAAACTATTTATGCTGGTGTATATACAAATACAAATATATATATAAATCAGCAGATATTTGATTTATATAAAAATTTTCTTCCTACTTAAGCACAAGGAGAGATATTATAAATCTTCAAAATGTTACATATTTTAACATTTATTTCATATTTCCCCAAATCTGACACAAACCACTTTATGTTTTTCACTATTTGTCAAAATATTTTAAAAATTATTTTATAATAAGCTACTAAAAATAAACTATTTCCCCAAGATAGATACCATTTATATCTCACAGTATCAAAAAGACCCACACTATTACTACATTTCTCCAATTTGATCATACTTTCTTCATTCCTCCCAACTTCTCAAAACCACTAAGATTTCCCCTGTTACTGTATTTTATGGCATCTAAACTCAGTCCTCCCCTCATACTATATTTTACATTCCTATTCCATGAATCCCAACTAGATCCTCTTCAGAGTAGGCATTTGTCTTTGTATGCCTTTATTTTTTTCCTCAAAGCTCTATTTAGAGTGCACATGGTAGACATAGAAAATACAGTAAATAAAAAGAGACTTCGTAAAAACATATTGTTTATAAAACTCAGTTTGGTTCGCTCTCTTGCCTCTCCCAGGTACCATGTACCTCGGAGTCTTTACTCTTTTTTTTCCTAAATAAACTTTTCTTTCCAAGAAAAAAAAAACTCAGTTTGGTTCACTATGATATTCCCAGATTGAGGACAGTGACTTGCACACAGTAGGTACTCAATAAATATTTATTGAGTGAAGAAACTTTCAATTTCTTTAAATATAGGAAGTTCTGTAACAAGTCATTTTCTTATACCACCATGAAGGTGCATGAAGAGACTACAGCTTCTTCCTTTCCTTGTGTACCTATAAACTGTTTGTATTCATTCTGCTAACTTAAAGTTGTTTAATATAAGGAATGCTATTAAAAAAAATGAACCATAAACAAAACAAAACTCAACTACATCGTTGTAAGAGATTAAAGGACCATGACAAGATTAAGGGATATTCCTTCCAACCTACTTTGGAAAGTGCTTCCTGGACTCACCATGAATTCTGCTCTAATCGCAGATGTATTAGCACATCACCTCACATGAGGACAGTTCAGCTGGTAAAGTCCTAAGTTCCTCAAGAAAATGCTTCAACACAATAATGAAAGCCAGGACATGACCTTTACCCTTGTCACTCCCATTTGCAAGCCTAGTTTTACTAACACTTTTAGAAATGGCCTGGAACCCAATCCAGCAACTTTGAATATACCGTAGAATATACCGTAGAGGCAGAAGACAAAAGATTCTGTGGGTTCGGAGCCTACAAAGAAATGTCCCCCAAGTCTTCAACCAATCTCACTAATCACCTGCCATTACTCATCTTAAAATGTTAAGTGAGGGACAAGATACATATTCTAAGTACAATGTACAAGAAATAGACACTATTTTAAGAAATATCCTTTGTTTTGTAAAAGGGGTAAGCTTTTTTATAGTCTTGTGACTTTCCAATTAAGTTTTACTATATAGATATTAAGATCAATAGAATATACTATGAAGGTTAATAATTTAGAATAGAATTAACTGTATATGTTTCTATAAAATCACCTTTCTCCTTGCTGTCCTGATGAATAGTAAAAACAACTAGAAATTCTAAATTTTTAAGCAATAAAACTAGATTTAAAAAAACTTACCTTTTAAAAGGAAGGTATATAGTACACTAATGTAAATAAGCCCCCGCGAGCCCCCCCTTCAAGTATAGTACACAAAGTGGACATTCAATTATGTGTAGGCAGGCTATAAGGTTATCACTTAACCTGTGAACAGGTGATTAAATCATTAGGGCAAGGGGGAGGACAGACGTCAGGATACATAAAAAGGAAAATGACGCTATAAGCAAGGCATTCATGCAATAAAAGAAAATACTTGGAGCACTGGTTAGCATTTACTTAATAAACAATCAATATTGATAAGCATGCTCAGGAAGACAACGGTGGATTTTCATCTGAAACTTGACGCAGATCTCCAATTACAAAGAGCTTTATTACTAGCTATTCTAGAATTTTTCCAAGTCGATTAAAATTCCTACTAACTAGTCAGGGGAGCATACTTTTTTAGTCTTGCCTTAAAGCTTTGCAATCATGCTCACATACAAAGGAACAGCAATGGTAAAATGACCCAGTCTTTCTCTCCTATTGGTGACCACTGGCTGCTTCTCCATTCCAAGGTAACCTAATGTAACCTAAGCCTTCACAGATGGCCAAGCTCTCTGCTAATGCAGAGTAGCTGGGTTTGTTTTCAGGGTGGATGCTAGAAAACACCAGGTGTATTTATAGAAGGGAGCAAGACTAGGATGGAGAAATGATGTAAGAAGAGGAAGTTCCTTCCATCTGGTAGAGAAGCCTGTGGAAAGATCTGGCCTCCACAGCCTGAGTTCCACTCCTAACTCACTTGCTGCAGGCTGTGTAAACTTCTTAAAAACCCTCTTATAAACCTGTTATGTATAAAAATGTTGACAATGCTCCTGGCTTGGGATGGCTGTCAGAAATGAAAATCGTGTATGTAAAACTTGGGACGCGGTAAGCAATCAATAAACAGCAACCTGCAGTCCTTTCCTCTGGTTCACCCAGAATTACACTTCAAAAACCAGAGATAGACTGCAGTGTTAAATGAAAAGGCCCAAACTAGATGGCAGAGAAAGACAAGACTTGATTATTTACCAGAGTTAGGATATTGATGGGGGCGGGGGGGGGGGCAGGGAGAGCAACTGGGGGAAGGGTGCACATGGAAAAAGCATCAAGTATCAAGTATAAGCAACACTGACCAAAAAACAAAAGACATCCTTTATGTAAGCAGGAAACAAACTTCGGAAGCTACGCATATCCTGTGAACCTACTCGGTGGCCTCAATTAAAGGGACAAGGGTACGTAGCGCCAAATGGGACATACACAGTCCACATGCCACCTTGTCAATTTCAGATCACCTTATTTTACGAAACTGTCCTCAAACGCGAGGCTGTCGTGCTTCCAAACCCGGCCCATACGTGCTCAGAAGCCAGGAGCGAGGCGCAGAAAGAACAGCAATGGAAAAGTGAGTAGGACTGGTACAATGACTGCAAAACAAGGCGGTGGGTGAGGGGGCGGGGTAGTGCAATGTGGCAGGGAAAGGACCAGCGAGCCAGAAAGACGGCGCTTCACAGTGAGGGCACGGAGAGACTGCGACAAGCGCCGACTCCCGCGCCCCAGCGGGGCTGATGGCTAGGCCGGGGGCGCGGAGAGCGTGGGAAGAGGGGAAGGGACTCGGGATGAAGTGAGAGAGTGCTGGCTCTGCTGGCAAGCCAAGGGGCACCCCAGCAGGTGCAGAGCCTCCGGGCAGGGAGAAGGGGGCTCGGGAGACTCACGGTGTAGAGTAGGTTGAGCGCGCACAGGCAGTTCTTGGAACACGCGAAGCCTCCGCAAACCATTTTGGAGCCTTTGGTTCCCGGCAACTGCAGGTAAATCTGGCTCCAGCAGAGCCTTTCGGGCAACCTCTTTGTCCTTGCCTCTGGGGCCTGGCCGAGGCGAGGCGGCAACGCAGAGACCCGCAGAGGGGCCGGGAGCTGAGGCTGCAGTGCGCGGCGCGCCCGCGGCTACTCCGACCCGCTCCCCCGAACCTGCGGCCGCCGCAGCGGGAGCCCAACGGGAGCCCCGCCCAATCTCCCCCGCCTCGCCTCGAGCGCTGATTGGTCGCAGGCGGGGAACAAAGGTAGAAATATGCAAATCAATGCGCTCCGCCGGCCGGGATCCGGGAGGGGCGGGGCGGAGCGGACCTGGGGCGAGGGGGAGGGGACGAGGCCGTGGGGGAGGGACCCGAGGCCTGAGCTAGTGACAGCCGCCTCGCCGCGGTTTCCAGGGGAGCAGGTGAGGAGACTAGGGCGGGGCCGGACCGGGATCCGCGCAGGCGAGAAAATATGACAGCACCCCTGTTCTTGGCCCAGGCGGATGACGTGGCACCATTTTGAACGCGATTTTAAAATTAAAACACCTGGTTTTTTGAATGACAGAAGAAAGCAAGCGATAAATGAGTGAATGTTAAAGATTTGAAAGAGAGCATGCAGTGGAAGGAAATGTAGGAAGGAAATTAGTGGAAGAATAAATGGAGAATGAAATCTCTGCTTCTGTCAGTAAAAAGGTAAAGTACATGGCCTGGATTGTGACTTATGGACACATTAGCCTACATGGATTTGCAGAATACTAATAAACTGTATGAATACATGTGTGCAAAAGAAAGTCAAAAGCCTATTTTTGTCTCCAATTCGAAATTCAGTAAGCTTTTCTTCACAAATAAGAACTGTGAAAATGTTTCAATGACGGTCTTTATCACAGTTAATTCACTATCTCTTTATTGTAGGAATGAATCTTGTAGTCTTTCCTATAAAGTAGGATATTAACAGAATGTCAAGCACTTTTTGCACAGTTCCTGGCACGTAAGGACTCAATAAATGTCAACTACTCATAGTAGGTTTAACAGTGTTTGAATATCTGTGTGTTCCAGGCACAAACATAAGTCAGTATGTTTGGCTATGACATCATACTTACTATCAGAAAAGGTCCTGATAAGGCCTAAGGTTAAAGTCTCAGCGTTTTCAGGGTATGGCTGGCCACTGCTCCCCTGGACAGGGAGGTGGCGCAGAAGACCTCTTCTGTCTCCCCTGCTGCTTCCCTCAGTAGTGTATTTCAGTAGGTCTGCCTGTGTTGTCCCCACTCTGTCTCTGGTGACTCCTCTCATCTGTACTCCATACACACCTCTGGCCTGTACCCGAGTTCTTACATGCATAAATAAATAGGTCATCCTAAAACAAAAGGTCTTGAGGAATGCTCAACTATGTATATAGAACCTAATGGTTCACACTGAGTAAATCATGTGATGGCAAATGCTAAATATATGTTAAGTAAAACATTGTGGCTGGTTAAATAGTTTGTCTTCTTGGAAACTTCTGCTCTCTTCTTTAACCTTTCCTTGTCTCCCCAAACTCCACTACACAGAAGGCCCCATTAACTTTTAGGTTTTATATTTCACATAGACCTTTCATATAAACCCAGAAATTTTCCAAAAGTCAGTCTGAAAAATGACCCTCAAAACCCAAACTATATCTTGGTTCTCAGTAAGCCAGAGACTTACTAAAGTATTAATAGGGAAGTTTATTCTTCCTCTTCCCATTATGGGTTTCCACCACTTCAGCAATAATTCACCATCTACAGCAACTCCCCCTTTGCCTTATTCATAGTGTAACAGGGTGTGGTCCCCAGGAAAGGGGGACATTTCAGAATCCCTGTCCCTCTCTAAGTGGGGTGGAGATGAGCAGGGATAAGAAGATATAGAAAAGAGAAAACAGAAGGAAGAGAGGAAAAAAGAAGCAGGATGGAGAGCAGCAAGGAGACCTGAAGGAGGAACGTGGAGCAGAGCGACATGTTTGAAGAAACTGCACTTGTTTCTTGGTCTTGAACTGATTGGAACAAATGTGGGTGAGAAATCTGTGGGGAAGTTGACAATAGCAGCTTTCATCTTAATTTTGATTTTGCTCTTTTCCTCCCAGATTTGTCTGACTCTTTCTGACCCTTTTCTATAGGTCTCCACTAAAAGGTCTGTGGCAGGCTTTTGGGACTTGCTTTGGGCCAATCCTATTTGACTAGACTTTTACCCTCAAGGAGATGGGTAACTTTAACTTTAGATGCTTGACTTAGTAACTATGTTCTTTGTCTTTTCTGTATTGTTACCTAATTGTATTAGAGTTTCTTTCCATTAAAAACCTTATATGTTTGTCTTAATGCGGCAGATGGCAGAACCCATTTAGAGAGGGCAGTTTTGGGGGTTCTGAGGTGCCCCTCTCCCTGCCCTATAACAATAGTATTCTCTACTATCTGCCTTAGGGGGTAGATCTCTTTCTCAAAGAAATACCATCTATCAGTTTGGACCCAGCAGGGAAGAGGTAGCTCATTCAAATAGCATAATTGAAAGGAGCTTAAACAAAGAAAATAGTATCAAAAGTATGGACAACGCTAAAGGAAAAAAAGGGAATGGTTAACCAGCTCAGAGATAGGTAGGTATGAGTTCCCTCAAGTCTGACAAGCAATTTAATGGAACAATTACAGAACCAAGCAAGAGCTAAGTTGTAGGAGGGTTGTTTGATAGGACTTGTGGATTTTTTTTGCTTTTGTTTTTGAAACTAAAGAAAAGTTTATTCGGGAATAAAAGAGTAAAGAGTAAAGACTCCCAGGTATATGGTATCTGGGAAGGGCAAAGAGAGCTGAAGGACTTGTGGTTTTTAATAGATAAAATGAAAGAACTACTACTGGGAAGGAAAACAAATTAACATATTACTATTTCTCCCTAGGATTTGGATGTAGAAATTTGCAAAAGAACTTTAAGTCCCACCTAACAAGAATGAACTAAGTAAACTACAAAATCGTTTTTTAAAAAACTTAGGACCGAGGACTCAAAGAAATTCTAAATAACCTAAAATTTGGAAATAACAGCATATTCTCAGGAAGAGGAAGCTTGCAGTTAACTTTCATATTTATGGATTGACTGTAGAAGCAATATTGCCATCGCTGGCCATTTAACCAACTTTTAAAATCCCTGTATAGTGTTCCAAGGAGTCATAATCACAGAGTGAGTCCATAACTACTTTCTATCTTTAACACACAAGCTTTCACCTTAATACGAGAGTTATAATCCCAAAGGTGTTACCGGGCAAGGAGAGGGGCACTCCAGAACCCCCAAACCTTCCTATTCTAAATAGGTTCTGCCATCCACCACATCAAGACAAAACATATAGACCTTTAATGGAAAGGAACTTTAATACAATTAGTGTGCAATACAGACAAGACAAAGAATATAGTTTTCAAATCTAGCACCCAAAGTTACCTATCCTCTAGTTGGTAAATTTTAGGCCAGCCAAGCAGGACTGGCCCAAAGCAAGGCCCGGATTGCCACAAGTCTAAATCCCTAGCACCTTCTGGTGGGACTCATGGAAAATGGGGGGAAACAGCCAGACAAGACTGGGAGGAAAAGAGCAAAATTAAAATCAAGATTAAAGCTGCCATTGTTAACCTCCCCAAGGGTCGCTCACCCACATCCGTTTTAACCAGTCAAGTACCAAAAAGCAAGCACAGTTTCTTCACATTTCTCTCTGCACCCTGTGCCTCCTCCCAGTTTCCTTCTGGCTCTCCACCCTGTTTCCTTCCTTCTTTGGTCTCCTCTCTAAATTCTTCCAGATTCTTTTTTTCTCTCCTCAACTCTACTCTCCCTTGGTTGGGGCAGGGAACCTGGAACCTTCCCTTTACCTGGGAACCACCCTGTTACAAAGGCTGTGGTCATACAAGTGTGTTCCTTCCCCTAAGTATAAGACTGTGGCTAAAAGTTAAGGATAAGACAAGAAAGATGAGAAAATTCCCTACCAAACAATCTGGGTCTCAGCCCAAGGTAGTGATTGACAAAGGCTAAGAGAGTAAAGGAAGGAAAAAATACCTCATGGTATATGCAGGAACCCTGCAAGGCTGGAATGGAAGAAATCTCACAAGGAAAAGACTGAAAGCCAAGGGCAAGACAGAGCAAAGAATATCCCTTTGTATTCCCTAGGCACAAAAAGGTAACAACCAGATGGTAAAACAGGTGTCTCCCAAGACTCAGAAAGCTGGTGACTGAATCATAAACCACAAAGAGATCTCTATGTAGACCTCCTTCCTACAGAAGGAATGTCTTAATCAGGAATGGCATCAAAAGTATTTGAGGTTGGGGGCCTCCTGGTGGTGCACGGGGTTGAGCACCACACTGTGGGTCTTCCACAGCCACTGTAGAGAGAGCTCCATCCCCGGCCAGGGAAGGGACCCACATGACACAAAGACTTCTGCCTTGCCTGCTGCTCTCCTCAGCAGTGTGTTTCAGTCGATCTGCCTGTTCTGTGCCTTACTCTGTCGCTGGTGAATCTTCTCACCACCCCACATGCCTCTGGCCTGTACCCCAGTTCTTATATGCATAAATAAGTCTTTAAAAAAAAATTTGAGGTTATTGCTTATTGCTGAGTTGATGCTAACAAAACCTGTAAGGAATTCTCACCCAGCTCACCTACAATTAAGGTGATTCAGGAACCCACAGTCGAGTCTGACAGAATAAATGACACACCATTAGCTGAGGGTAAATATTTACTTCAGTCTCTTTTCTTTTACATACACTATCTGACACACAATCAAAACTTCTGAGTGATGTGGATGATCAAGAAAATTTGACCTATGGTTAAGAAGAGAAACAGACCACAGATGATCCAGATGCTAAAATTATCCGAAGTCCTATACATAGTAAATGTGTTAGAGGATTTAGTGGAAAACATGCAGTAACACATGAAAATTTCAATAGAAAGAGTAAAATTATTGAGGAAAATGGAAGTGAAATGAAAAACTCAATGAGGTTTTTCTAACTGAGTTTTTAGCAGAGAGGACACACAGAAGGAAAAAATGAACTTGAAGGAAAAAATGAACTTGAAGATAGGTGAACAGTATGAAAACTAAAACATAAATCAAAAATAAAAAATGGTGGCACAAGGGATTAAGTCTCATCACTATGAAGCTATCTGCAGCAACTGCAGCATGAGTTCAATCCCCAGCCAGGGAGCTGTACTGTTCAAAGAAACAGCAAGCCTACACTGATTCAGGGTAAAGGCACACAGACAACATCTCTAAAAGGAGGGTTAGAAAGCCACATTGTAGAAAGACACCTAGGATAGGGGGTATCAGTCATGTAGCTTTGAAAAATAAAATCTGCCAGAGATAAATGTCCTTTTTCCATATGCCTCCAATATGGCCAGATTTCCCCTTTTTTATTCTTAATGAGAAAAAGAACAGATAGTGTACAGTACTGGAGACTAAGCTAAGAGAGTGTGCATTTTTGTTAAGTCAAAGAGAAAGTTTTATTTTTATACAATATATTTGTCTTTGACTACAAAATCAATAGAAAGGTAATAATAGAATTTTATTTTTTAAAAATTGGGACCACTGGGCCTCACTGGTGGTGCAAGGGGTTGAGCACCACACTGAGGGGCTTCCGCAGCCACTGCAGCACAAGTTCGATTCCCAGCCAGAGAGGGGACCCACATGGCGCAGCAGATATCTCCTGCCTCTCCCGTTGCTTCCCTTAGCAGTGTATTTCAGTTGTTCTGCCAGTTCTGTTCCCCACTCTGTCTCTGGTGACACCTCTCACCACCACCCCAGGCCTCTGGGGGTGCATAAATAAAAAAAATCTTTGTATGCATAAATAAACAAAATCTTTAAAAAATAAATAAACATTGGGACTCAACTAAAATGTTTTTTGACAGTTTTATAATAAGAATAACAAACTATATTGAATAGTTAGTTTGACATAATTCTCAGTTCCTGAATTTTTTAAAAAATATTTTAATTATTTATGCATACAAGAACTGGGGTAAAGGCCAGAGGTGTGGGGCAGGGGTGGTGAGAGGATTCACCAGAGACAGAGTGGGGAGTGGTACAGGCAGACTGACTGAAGTACACTGCTGAGGGGAGCAGAGGGCCAGACAGGAGAGGTCTGCTGCGCCATGCAGGTCACCACCCCTGGCTGGCTTCAGGGATCGAACTTGTGCTGCACAATGGCTGTGGTTTGCCTCATAGTGCATTGCCCAACCCACTGTGCCACTAGGGAGACCCCCTGAATTATTTTTTTTTTTTAAAGATTTATTTATTTTTGCGTACAAGCACTGGGGTACAGGCCAGAGGTGTGGTGGGTGAGAGGATTCACCACAGAGAGCGGGAGCAGAACAGGCAGATCAACGGAAGCACACTGCTGAGGGGAGCAGAGGGCACAGCAGGAGAGGTCTGCCGCGCCACGTGGGTCCCCTCCCTGGGAGGCAGCAGGGATCGAACTCGTGCTGCAGTGGCTGCTGTTTGCTTCATAGTGTGTTGCTTAACCCACTGCGCCACCGGGGAGGCCCCTGAATTATTTTTTAATATAAGATGACTTTCTAATAATTTAGGAGATTGCTACACTCCTTTCTCCTCCTCCCTCTCCTCTAATGAATTTTTAAAAATTTTGAGCCAGGGCACATAGAATTCTTGTGTATTAGCCCACTGCCACTGAAGCAGCATTAGATTAGATATGCAAGAGATTTCCTGGATGAATGGACTGTGAGAGATGAAGAAGGAACTACTGAAGGCTACAGAGCTGAAAGAATACAAGTCTGGTCTGTGGAGAGAGGGAGAGATAAGAAGAAAGGAAGGTTTGACACTGCAGCATGGTTTTAAGATTTGGCAAGATCAGCAGGGAGTCTTTGAGGCCACATCAGACGCAGAGGCATCTGACCTACCCCATTGTAAGAAGCCTGTGTGGTGGTCCCAGTCACACTCATTCATTGGCTGGAACATAAACACAAATGCTATGAAGGATTTCAGAGTAAAACGCTGGAGTTGGCTTCAATTATGCTCCCAAAATAGACCTGAGAGGTGCATTTTTCTTGAAAAATAATTCTTATTGCATTTTGTCCTTATCCTAAAAGCATTTCTCTAGTTGAATTTCAAATCATCTTTCAATTTTTCAGGTCTCTTCACATTAACAAGGAAGGAAATTCTCTAATTTCATCTAAATAATCCATTTCAGATTTTAACAATCTTATTTTAAAATGGTATAGCTTAGGTTAAATTGACATTCTCTTAAATTAAAAGAATTATTCTAGTTTAAGGTCAACATTTCTCTTTTAATAATTCAACACCACAATGTGATTATGTTCAATAAATCCTAAGCAAAATTATTCTTAAGCTATTGGATAGCACTGTTAACTACCAAAGACTTTCTAACATTTCAGAAACATAAACAGGAAATTAGATAAACATAAAATTGCTCATGTACAATTTAGTATCACATAAAGTGTCAGTGATACAGTAAACTTAAAATTACTTCAACAACAGTGTACCTTGCTAAAGTTAAATCCCAGGATATTTCCTTAGCCAATGTAATATTAAATAAGTATAATGCTAGATTTAATATGACTCTTAATGGTTTTAACCAAAATTGATCCAGTTAAATTATTTCTACTGACAAATAGATTATTATTCCAATTACTTTTTCTGTCCAGTATTCTTCTGATAGTTTTCTGTCTTTTGGGAAATAAAGGAAATAACTATAGAGACATTCCTTTGTAATTATTTACGAGCTTTTGGATTGAATAACACATGAGGATTTCTTGGCCAAGAATAAGACAAAGAGGCTGATCAGGAGCTGCCTCTCTTCCAACTCTATCTCTTGCTGTTTTCTCTATGTTATCGTTTTTGATATTTTGCCAAACTATAGCAATTAAATTCAACACATTCATCCCTCTTGCAATAATATTCAGTCTCCCTTTTGTCTTGCAGGATGTTACACGATTCATGCCAGAAGACTTCAAATCAGAATTCAATTTCAGAAAATATTTTTCTTCCAACCACAAATTAAACTTGAAGTTTTTTCTTGCTTTTACCATCTTCTCCCCTCCCCTCCCTCATATGTTGTCACGGGACTAAACAGCACACACAAAACTATGTTGTCATATGATATAGCATGAAATCTTAATCCTGAATTTCTGTGACTATTTTTAGTGAGCCAGTTAATTTCACTATTACATACAATTCCAGGGCCTAACCAACAAACCTATGTTAACTACTAGACAAATTCAACCAATCAGCTGATCTGGGGTAGGGGGTTGTGGGGGAGGGGAGCTGAGGGGAAGGGAGAAGCAATCAATTTTAATGATGTGATAATCCTCTTTGTCCCTTTTCCCCCCACACACCCTTTCAATTTTTCTTTAATCACTGTATTAGCATTGTACCAATGGCATTAAATATGGAGTGAATTAGTGATATCACTAAGGTTCTATCACACCTACTTCCAGCAAGTCTACTTTATTTTAACTCTGAAGCCTGAATCTATTTCCATTTTGAATAGAGCTGATCAATATGTGTTGATGAATTTAGGCAAAGAGCCTACATCAATAAATAGTTTTTGTATCTGAGGGCTAATATTACTGCCTTAATTAATAGACATCAAAATCAACAGGAAAATGTGCAATTAAAGTGGTCAGCTGAGTTATTAGTCTATTGCAGATTCCGGTATATCAATCTCTCTTTTAGAATTCACAAAATATAGATAAGAGGCAGAAAAATGTGTTTTTATAAAATTTAGAACATTTAGAGGTCTTATTACTGCCAGGTATTCTTCCTTTCTCAAAATGACAACTTATTTAAACTCAGTATATTGTAAAATTCCTTTCAAGAACATAAATGTTAACAAAAGTATTTAGAGATGAATGTTAAATGATAAAATTATAAATAACAATGAGGGATTGATAATCATGAAGATCAGGATCGATATACCTTTGGGGGATTCCAGTAGTGATTGGAAAGAATGAGAGGAGGACAACTGTGATATTGGAAATTTTCCTGGCTGATCACTTTAAAACTATAGGAGAGGGCCTCCCTGGTAGCAAAAGGGGTTAAGTCTCAGCACTATGAAGCTATCCATAGCCACTGCAGTGTGAGTTCGATTCCCCAGCCAAGGAGTACCACATGGTACAGCAGACCTCTCCTGCCTCACCCACAGTGCCCCTCAGCAGTGTATTTCAGTAGATCTGCCTGTTCTGCTCTCTGCTCCGTGTCTGGTGTATCCTATCAGCTCCCCCACCCCCACCTGTGGTCTATACCCTAGTGCTTGTATGCATAAATAAATAAATCTTTTGTTTTAAAGATTTATTTATGCATATAAGCAGTGGGGTACAGGCCAGAGGTGTGGGGGTGAGAGTATCCACAAGAGACAAGTGGGGAACAGAACAGGTAGATTGACTGAAACACACTGCTGAGGGGAGAAGTGGGTGAGACAGAAGAGGTCTGTTGTGCCATGAGGGTCACACACACACACACACACACACACCCAACTTGCGTCAGGGATGGAACTCGTGCTGCAGTGGCTGTGGTTTGCTTCATAGTGCGTTGCTTAGCCCACTGCGCCACCAGGGAGGTCCTAAATAAATAAATCTTAAAAAAACCAAAAAACTATAGGAGAGTTGAGGGGTTGAGGAAGATAAATACTTAGAACCTAAAGTACCAGTAATCTGAGATTTTATATTATCTAAACAGTGCTGTTATAGAAAAAAATCATAAAACCAAGCATGTTCTCCAAATTTAGTTTCTTGAACAAATTTTGCTTTAGAAAGAAAACTACTTATTAAAAAATGTAGCTGATAAGGTCACCTTTGTTATTTTACCTCAGAGAGCTTTGCATATTCAACTGTTACTTCTATAAAAAGCCTTCAAGATATTTTTGTCAAAGTCTACCAGGTATAATTTAGAGCAAAGAGATAAGATTTTTGGAAATAAAAGTGTGTCATAGCTAAGTCATATCCTGTTTACACAAGTTCAGTGGAACACATTGTTTAGTATATTCTTGAACTAAAGAGACTGTAAATTTCTGAGACTCAATGCATTGATCATAACATATTTCTCTTCTTCTTTCTCGTTTTATTGGTGGTCAGCATATTGAATTCTAGGTTGAAAGTTATTTTCCTTAATAGCTTGAAGGGTTTTTTTTGTAAAAGATCTTAAAAAGTCTTCTAACGTCATTCTATTTCTTGATATTTCATGTACAACCATTTGTATTTTTGCCTGTTTTTTTGGAAGCTGGTAGAATCTTCCTTTTGACTTTAGTATTCTAAAAACGTGGAGGAGATTTCTAAAAGAACGAATACAAAAGCACAAATATAAATATTTAGTAGGTATAAAAGTAAATATGTAAAATGAAAAACTTTAACAACAAATTATGATAAATACTACAATATTCTGGGGGGGGAGACTATAGTTTTCATTAATTCACTGCCATCAGAGAACATTTTCCCACATTTTTGGCTGCTGACTTCTTCTTAGTATGCCAACTGTTTTGTAATATCTTCCACAGAGAAAATAGAAAGGTAATATAATCTTCCTCCTAGCATAATTGACTGAAATTTATTTTTTATTATCAATAATTTAGATGCACTTTTTTCTGCTTTACATCTTATACTCACAATTTATTATTGGTAATGCTATGAAAATTTGGGAAGGCCCTAATTCCTATTATCTTTTTCTGCATGAAACATTACTCCTAAATTTAGCAGCCTAAAACAATAGCCAGTTATATTTTTTCCTCACAATTTTATAGGTCAAAAACTTGAGCAGGACTTGGCTAGCCAATTCTTCTGCTCCCTATGGCATTGATGGTGTCACTTGGTGATACTCAGATGGCAGCTAGGCTGGTCTGGAATGTTCATTTTCAAATGTTGGGGTCCAGCTGGATTCTTCTATGTAGTCTAAGGGCCTTTTCTTGTGGGCTTTTTGTGAATTTACCACACAGTGCTTCAGAGGACAAAATAAAGGCCGACAATCTACTTAAAGACAGGCCTCTCTGATGGCAAGCTATCGCTTCTTCCCACCTCCTTAAATATTTATTTATTTATGCATACAAGAGCTGGGGTACAGGCCAGAGTCGCAGGAGGTGACAGGATTCACCACAGAGTGGGGAGCAGAACAGGAAGATCAACTGAAATCCACTGCTGAGGGGAGCAGCGGGCGAGGCAGGAGAGGTCTGCTGTGCCATATGGGTCTCCTCCCTGGCTGGGGATCGAACTTGCGCTGTTTGTTCAGCGAATTCTTCACAGTGTGGTGCTCACCCCGCTGCGCCACCAGTGAGACCCCAAGAACTGGCAAGGTATCGCTTTTACTTATTGGGCAGAGCGGTCTCAGGACAGACCGGATTTAAGGGGAGAGGAAATAGGCCCAATCTCTTGGTAGGAGGCTTAACAAAGATTTTGTGACTGTATTTATTACACAACAGTGATTCTGTCTTAGTGATCTACTGCTACTGATCTGGAGCAGCAAGGAGCACTAAAACTGGTCAAGGACAGCACCCACTGAGTTCTTCATCTGCACGCACAATTGTAATACTACTCAGGTTCAGAGAACAACAATAATGGAATTTACTTAACAAACAATGGAAAACAAAGAGTCACTGAGGTCACAAATGGCCGTTTACCTTACCCAAAACAGCTCTCAGTGTTTTAAAGTCCTAAACACAAATGCTCCTGAGATGGTATTTTCCTGCCACTGAGGGCCTGGAGCATGGGGCAACCAGACTTGGCTCCAACTCAGGAAGGGAGCAAAAGAGATGCCCACTGAGCCGCCGAGATGCCCCAGCACTGCACCAGACCACTAACTCTTAAAACAGCAGCTGCAGCAGCCAAGGGACCTGATAAATGTCCACACTCACATAGCTCAGCAAGGGGCCTGGCTCTGGGTCTCCACCTTTTCCTTCTAGACTTTAACAGCCGCAAAGCTATTAACAATCTAAGTTGCTCAGGTACCTGCAAAGCCTCCAAAATTTTCTTCTCTGAGATTGGCTGTTGGAGGCCTCTCCGCCTCCTTCAGAGGCCCACAACAGCCTTCTGGAAGATAGACTTCCAAAAGGTGGGGACAGAAATGGCTGATCCCTGAATCACGGAAGATTCATAAAAAAAAAAAACCCACTGAAATCCCAAACACTAAATATCCTGGGGCTGCTCTGCAGTTCCTTATATTTCTTACCAGACTCTTCACCCCCACCCACACTTTTGTTGAATTTTTCCTGGGGCTGTCTATCCTGACCAGCATCCCCCTCCAGAGGGCACTACTTGTAACAGTCTTTGGCTTCAGCCACTGGTCACACTACCTAACAACCATATTGTTATTCTAGTTTAAAATCTTGGATGGTTCTTTGTTATTTGCCAAACTCCTTAACATGGCTTAAAAGACTTTTCAAAGTCTGGACCATTTCACTTAGCATAATCACCTCATCATCCATCCATTTTCTCTCCAAAGGTACTATTTATTGCACTGTTATTAATAGCTGAGTAGTATTCTGTTGACTCTATATCCCACAATTTCTCTATACAGTTGTCTGTTGTGCAAGCATGCCCAAGGCAAGTTCACTGTTCATTTGGGCAGATGGATAAAGAAAGGCTCAGAGACTGGGTGGATTTTACAGGCCTTCAATGTGGGAGCAGGGTACCAGGTAGAAAGGCAAACCGGCAGGAGGGCTGGGCAGCGGGGTTGGGAGGCAGCTAGACAAGACAGCCTCCCAGTGAATCTTTGCGCTCTTTCTCTGACCTCTCTTTGGTATTGTCTCTGGCGTTTTTAGTCTTGTGTCATCTCTTCGTCTCACCTCCTGCCCTGTTGCCACCAGGTGTCCATATTTATAGGTGCACATGCCCCTTGGCTTAGGGCATCCATGCTAGTGGCAGAAGTGCCCATAAAGCCTGATTTTTCATTTACCCTGCATTGTAAGGTGGCTCCATGACTAGACTATAATGAGTAATGCTGCTGTGATAAAGGAGAACATAAATCTTTTTGTATTTGTTCTTATAGTTCCTATGGTTTCACTCATTTGTGGAATATAAATAACCTAAGAGAGCAAACTGACAAAGCACAGCAAAATTAACTCATTGACTCTGTGAGAAATACATTGGTTACCGGAGGGAAAGGGGAGAGGGAGTGTAATGGGGTGGTTCCCAGGGAAAGGGGAGGTTCCGGATTCCCTGTCCCACCCAAGGGAGGTGGAGCTGGGAAGGGAAGAGAAGAAGCTGGAGAGGAGACTGGAGAGGAGGGAAGCAGGATGGAGAGCCAGAAGGAGACCTAGAGGAGGCACATGGAGCAGAGACATGTAAGGCGATGCACTTGCTCCTTGGTCCTGGATTTATAACAAGTTTCCTAACCCCAACTTATCAAAATCACCTGAATAAACAATATATTATGAAACTCATTTATATACATTACTTGATTCTATTACACCCTAATGAAATAATATAGTTTTTTTTAAAGTATAAACTCCAATTTGAAGATTATAAATCAGGGATCACAAAGGAATATTATTGGTCATTCAGCAGAGTTGCTGGCTCTAATTTCAGATCCCATTCTTTACCTAGACACAAAAGGGTTCCCTCAAATGAGTTGCTTAAAGTCTGCACATTCCAAAGAAAGGCCCCTTGGCCAGTTGACTGTCCTTGGAGTTCCTGGGGCTGACCTGAGCTCTTAGAATATTTTATCTGCTGGGCCTCCTTGGTTGGGCAATGGTTAAAGTCTCAGTACTATCAAGCTGTAAATAGTCATGTAGGTGTTGGAGGGAAAAGGCATCCTGAATGGATTACACAAAATGGACTCCAACCCCCACTCCAGAACAGTATCCCAAAACTATAATCCTATAAGGCCATCATCGAAGAGGAGATCACTGGGAACTGAGGGTGGAGTTAAGCAGCCAGGCGTGACATAAAAGCAGACATGTGGGTCTTGGGGGTTCTTTTCATTTGGAGCCAGCTCTCAGCTTGCTGTTGGGTTCCAGATCAGAGGAATTGGTAGGACATTTACAGATTTGTATCCCTCTCTTCTCCTTGTGTTATTCACTACTTTATTTCCCCTTCTTTTGTAAATAAAACACTTTATTAACCTTTGTCATGTGTGTCTGCAGTTGGAGCATTATGAATGCCTTTCGAGCGCTTGGGTGAGGACCCAGTCAGGCAAACCCATTTTATATTAGGGTTGCTCTGTAACATAGGCACAGTTCATCCTTTGCCAGGGAGATAAACCACATAGTACAAGCCTCTCCTGTCTCACCTGCTGTTCCCCTCAGCAGTGTATTTCAGTCGATCTGTCTGTTCTGCTCCCCCATAGTCTCTGGTGAATCCTCTTACCCCCATCCCACACCTCTGGCCTGCACCCCAGTTCTTCTACGCAAAAATAAAAATTTAAAAAAATAAATTGAAGTTACATTATAGGCAGCTAATTGAGGTCAAAAAGCAGACAAACTTTTTTTTTTAAAAAAAAGATTTATTTATTTATACATACAAGAGCTGGGGTACAGACCAGAGGGGCAAGGGTGAGAGGATTCACCAGAGACAAAGTGGGGAGCAGAACAGGCAGACTGACTGAAACATACTGCTGAGCGGAGCAGCAGGCAAGGCAGGAATCGAACTCATGCTGCAGTGGCTGCGGTTTGCTTCATAGTGCGTTGCTTAACCCACTGCATCACCAAGGAGGCCAAAAAAAAAAAAAAAAAAGCAAACAAATTTAAGGAAGAAAAAAATGCAAGCATAAAACATATATAATGAAGGCAAAAATCTTTATTTTTCTGTTAAAAATCCAGAATACCAGAGAGCCTAATGTAAAGTTGAAGCTCAAGCACTATTTATTTACTGAGAAGTGGGGGGGAGGAAGTGTAACAGGGTTGTCTCCAGGAAAAGGGGAAGTTCCACAATCACATTTCCTCCCTAAGTAAGTGGAACTAAGCAGAAAAAAAAGATTCTGCAGAGAGGAGAAAGAAGGACAGAAGGAAGAATAAGGAAGCAGGATGGAGAGCAGCGAGGAGACCTGGAGGAGGCACGTAGAGCAGAGCAACATGTGAAGAAACTGAGCTTGCTTCTTGGTCCTGGACTGGTTGGAACAGATGTGGATGAGAGACCATGGGGAGGTTAACATGGCAGCTTTCATCTTGATTTTGACTTTGCTCTTTTCCTCCAGGATTTGTCTGACTCTTTCTAACCTTTTCTATGGGTCTCCACTGAAAGGTCCTTTTGACGTGTGGCAGGCTTTGGGGCCTTGCTTTGGGCCGATCTTATTTGGCTAAACTTTTACCCTCAAGGAGATGGATAGCTTTGAATGCTTAACTTACTAACTATGTTCTTTGTCCTTTCTGTATTGTACCCTAATTGTATTAAAGTTCCTTTCCATTAAAGGCCTTACATGTTGTCTTAATGCTGCGGATGGCAGAACCCATTCAGAGAGGGCAGGTTTGGGGGTTCTGGGGTGCTCCTCTCCCTCCCTGTAACAGCTCAATAAGCACAGAAAGGAGGAATAGACATACTAGCCATTGGGGGAAAGGAACAGACACATTCCTAAACCTGGGGGAGAGGGAGGAGGAGAGAGACTGAGAGCCAACAAAGAGGAAAAGATAGGAAGCAAAGATTACAGGCTATCTGAACTGCAAGCTAGGTGACAGTTCTGAGGAGCTGAGGGAGACTTCAGACATCTCTTATCTTTGACCTTTGAAAATGCTAATTCACTAATTAAAGACTTCACTTCACTTGTTATTTATACTTAAATATTTAGAGGAGGTGTCTGAAAGGCCTGGCCACAGGAGACCAGTAGCTTGCCAGGCAGGAAATTTTTCTATCCCTGTCCTGACAGTGACTAGGAGCCTAAATGACACGTGAAGCTTGCCAAGCTCTGAGCCTCTACCCATACCTCAGAACGAGTAAAAGGAATATCTTTGCATCTGAAAAAACATTGTTTTTCTTCACGGGTCCGTTTGTTTGGTAACTTCATCTAAGGTCATTCATTCCCTAAGGAGGTCTCTGAATATTAATTTTTCAGAAGATCCTTAACCTTTAAATTGCTCCATTGATAATGTCTCCCTTTGATTTTTTTTCATTGTAAAATTTTGTTGTGGAGGATTTTTGGTGCCTTGGTAGTGGGTATGGTGTGGTAACACACACTTGAAAACAGTGATCCTACACCTCTAAATCACATACAGTGTTGTAAATCTATGAGAGGAAGGGAGGGAAAAAAGGAAGCAAATTTTTTGTTATCTTCTGACCTCAGGAGATTGTATCTAGGTGATAGGGAAACTAAGAACTGAGGCATAAAGATAATACAAACAATAGGAAATCTGAGGAAGAGAAGTTAAACATCAGTTAAGGGATGTTAGCACTACAATTGACAAGAGCAAGTAAAAATGTAAAGGTAAGATGAAAAACATTTTACTTTTTATTTTAGCCAGTAATTCTTTTTTTTTTTTAAAAGATTTTATTTATTTATGCATACAAGCACTGGTGTTTGGGGGGTGAGAGGATTCACCACAGAGAGCAGGGAGCAGAACAGGCAGATCAACAGAAGTACACTGCTGAGGGGAGCAGCGGGCAAGGCAGGAGAGGTC
>JAGFMF010011671.1:982099-992805 GCA_019455555.1 Galemys pyrenaicus
AGGGGAGCAGCGGGCACAGCAGGAGAGGTCTGCCACACCATGTGGGTCCCCCCCGCTGGCCGGCAGCAGGGATCGAACTCGTGCTGCAGTGGCTGCGATCTGCCTCATAGTGCGTTGCTTAACCCACTGCGCCACCAGGGGAGGCCCCAGTAATTCTTAATTTTTAATAGACTCACTGGAGAAGAGTTTTCAGTTTCAAGTTAAAAAGTCAACTTGATTTTGTTACAGGGTAACCCTAATATAAAATGGGTTTCCCTGACTGGGTTTTTACCCGCGCGCTTAAGACACTTTTATAATAGGCCCCAACTGCAGGCCCACGCGATAAACGTTATTAAAGGGTTTTATTTTATAAAAGAAGGGGAATAAAGTAGTAATAACATAAAAAGAAGAGAGGGATACAAATTTGTAAATATTTTACTAGATTTTTTGAGTGGGAACTTAATGGCGTGTTGATAGCTGACTCTGAATTAAGGGAGATGGCTTTAAAGGAAGAGATGCTTAAGGCTCACATCTCTGGTTTTATCACCAGCTTGGTTGCTTAACTTTACCTTTAGGTTCCAGTGATTTACTTTTCAATAATTATTTTATTGGATTTGTAGTTTTGGAATACTGGTGGTTTGGAGTGTGGATTGGAGTTCATAAACTTATTTGTGTAATTTATTTAGGACTACCTTTTTCCATAACAATTTCTCAGCCTCACATATTTTAATTCAAATGCTTCAGCTTGGGTCCAGGATATTCAAATTAAACTCACACAAACAGCTTTAACTGGATGATTGTAATGAAATCCAGAATTTCCTAGAGCTCTACCCTGGATGAGTTGCTTAGTCTCCTACAGTAACCCTGTTACAGGGCAACTCTAATATAAAATGGGTTCCCCTCACTGGGTCCTCCACCCACGCGCTCAGAAGACTTTTAAAGTCCCAACTCCAGGTACACGTGGCAAAAGTTATTAGCACGTTTTATTTTATGAAAGAAAGGGGAATAAAATAGTAATAACACCAAAGGAAAAAGAAAGGGATATAAATCCACAAATACCCTACCAGATCTAAGCAATGGCGCGTTGAGAGCTGGCTTTGAGTCGAATGAGATCGCTCTGAAGTAAGGGGTCTGGCTCCTCAGTAAGAGAGCGAGCCCAAGGCTCACCTCGGTTTTATAGCCAGCCTGGCTGTTTAACTCCACCCTCAGGTCCCAGTGATCCACTCTTCGATAATCATCTTATCGGATTTGTGGTTCTGGAACACTGATGGTCTGGAGTGGGGGTTGGAGTCCACACACCCATAATCCATTTAGGACTACCTTTCCCCTTAACAACCCCTCTGACTGGTATCATTCTCTTGGTGAGTGTCTGGGCTATATAAAGGACACAGCCCAGATGGGTCCACAAAGAACAAGTATTTATTTCCTTGAGACAAGAAAAGGAGAAACTCTCATCTCCAAAGAAACTGTTGGTAGAGGGGACAAGTGAGGTAAAGTTATATTGGATTGCTGAGGAATGTCTTCTGGTGCTGGCCTCTTTTGGTCCTTATCTTCAGCCAGGGAAGTCTTCAAAAAACATACCTTCAGGGAAATGTCTGAGTGTGTCAAATTCTTATCTCATCTAGGTTTTATTTATGCTCAAGAAGTTTGTGTACAAGGTGACCCATGCCTGGTGACCTGGGGCAACAGGGAAAATTCCTTGACTCTTAGGAAATGTGTGGTGTTAGATGCTGTCTACACAACCATGCTTCTCTCCAGACAGAGTGGGGAACAGAACAGGCAGATAGACTGAAACACACTGCTGAGGGGAACAGCGGGCAAGACAGGCGAGGTCTGCTGTGCCATGCGGGTCCCTTCCCTGCCAGCAACAGGGATCGAACTCATGCTGCAGTGGCTGCCATTTGCTTCACAGGGCTGTGCTTAACCCATTGCGCTACCAGGGAGGCACCCTAGCTTCTCTTTTTCCACTCTTGTTCTCTTATAATTCATTCTCCACATTAATTTCTTTATGACACACTTATTCTAAAGATCTTTCTCTCGGGGCCTCCCTGGTGGCACAGTGGGTTAAGCAATGCCTTATGAAGCAAACCACAGCCACTATAGCACAAGTTCAATCCCTACTGCCGGCCAGGGGGGTGACCCACATGATGCAGCAGACCTCTCCTGCCTGGCCAGCTGCTCCCCTCAGCAGTGTGTTTCAGTCAGTCTGCCTGTTCTGCTCCCCACTCTGTCTCTGGTGAATCCTCTCATGCCCCCCACACCTCTGGCCTGCACCCCAGCTCTTGTATGCATAAATAAATAAATAAATCTTTAAAAAAAAATCTTTCTCAACGTGTTTCTTAGGGAGGTAAATGTGGAGACACTGGTCTAAAGGTATAAACTTCCAGATATTAGATTAGTAAGTACTGAGGATCCAATTTACAACATTGTGATTATAACTAACAAAACTGTATGATGATACACTTGAAAACTGTTAAGAGAGTAAATCTTACATGTTCTCGCCACAATAGAAATAGTAATTATGTGACAGGATGGAGGTGTTAGCTAATGTAAGGGTGGTAATTAACTTACAATGTATAAATGCATCAAATCAACAACTCCTTCACCTTACAATTTATACAATGTTCATATGTCAATTGTATCTTAATAAAGTCAGAAAAATCTTTTTTTTTTTTCAATTTAAGTGTCTAAGCCAACTGTTAAAATTTGACCCACAATGGGCCTCCCTGGTGGCGCAGTGGGTTAAGCAACACATTATGAAGCAAACCGCAGCCACTGCAGCACCAGTTCGATCCCTGACCCCAGCCAGGGAGGGGACCTACATACCATAGCAGACCTCTCCTGCCTTGCCCGCTGCTCCCCTCAGCAGTGTACTTCCATTGATCTGCCTGTTCTGCTCCCTGCTCTCTGTGGTGAATCTTCTCACCCCCCAAACACCTCTGGCCTGTACCCCAGTGTTTGTGTGCATAAATAAATAAATCTTTAAAAAAAAATTTTTAACCCACAAGGTCAAGTCTACTTCTATAGGTCCATTTCCTACTCCCCTTCCTCAGCCCACTTCCATGTCTACACTGACCCTTTTTTTCTTATTTTGTTTCTAGGTTACATTAAATCTCAGTTTTCTGAAGGACTGTCACACAGGATAATTGTTCATTCTGCCTTACTATATATCCTCATGTTATACCTTTCTAATTGCACACACCCAATTCCCTAAACCACTTCTCTGTATTTTTTTTTTAATTTTTTTTTAAAGATTTATTTATTTATGCATACAAGAGCTGGGGTACAGGTCAGAGTCCAGGGAGGTGAGAGGATTCACCAGACAGAGCGGGGAGCAGAACAGGCAGACTGACTGAAACACACTGCTGAGGGCAGCAGGGGGCGAGGCAGGAGAGGTCTGCGACACCATGTGGGTCCCCTCCCTGGCCGGCAGCAGGGATCAAACTCGTGCTGTAGTGGTTGTGGTTTGCTTCACTGTGCGTTGCTTAACCCGCTGCGCCACCAGGGAGGCCCAACCACTTCTCTGTATTTTGACCTAAATTTCAGGCACCCTTTCGTTTTTAAGTTAAATGTTATGCTCATTCCAAATTAGGTCCATTTAAAAACTCTCTAAAGCCCTGTTGTTCCTTTAAGACATATCCAACAATTGTCATTAAATAATCGTGTATTTTAGTATTTTTCTTTCCCAGTAGAATAAGTTCTATAAAGTCACAGACTAGGTCTGTCTCATTAAAACTACATGCCATACAGGTACCATGGGTCTAATACTTGTCAAATATGAAATATTTGTTGAACAAACATTGGAAGGGGAGCTTTATCTTCCCATGATATTAGCATTCAGGGATTCCTTTGATGCTGGAAAATTGAGCATTCATGAGTCCCACTGTGGCTCCCACACAGAGGGGTTGGGGATGATGAAATCAAGTTTATAGATACTTTAGATGGGATTTTTTAAAGATCTATTTATTTATGCACACAAAAATTGGGGTACAGGTCAGAGGTGTGGGGAGGTGAAAGGATCCACCAGAGACAGAGTGGGGAGCAGAACAGGCAGAATGACTGAAACACACTGCTGAGGGGAGCAGCGGGCAAGGCAGGAGAGGTCTACTGTGCTATGTGGGTCACCTCCCTGACCAGCGGCAGGGATCACCTCCCTGGCCAGTGGCAGGTATCGAACTCGTGCTGCAGTGGCTGTGGTTTGCTTCTATAGTGCATTGCTTAACCCACTGTGCCACTAGGGAAGCCCCTAGATGGGATCTTATCTGAGACAATATAGCACTCAAATTGCTAATAATTGTGTCTTTTTGCCTAGTCTGTGTTTGATAATTTTTTTTTTCTTTGATGAAAGCATGTGCTCACGTATGGGTCCTGGTAGGTTGCTGTTAGGACATTATTCTAAAGCAGAGATGAAGCACAGGTGACAAGAGGCCTCATGAGCAAAGAGAAAGCAGGATAAATTAGCATATTACCCAAGTCACCCATAACACCAGTTGAACCACAGATTTCCTATCACTAAAATACCTCACTGATTCCATCTGCTGATACAGCAACATCAACTTTTTCTTCTTGAGAAGCTCTATAGTCCAAAAAGGACTTTTTTACCATTTACCACATAGTAATTTCTAAAGTTCCTCCAGTACTATTTTAGCTATTTAATTAAAATTTCTATTTAATTTGGTTAATGGAATCATTTCTTTTTTTTTTTTTTTTAATATTTATTTATGCATACAAGAGCTGGGGTACAGGCCAGAGTCCAGGGAGGTGAGAGGATTCACCAGAGACAGAGCAGGGAGCAGAACAGGCAGACTGACTGAAACACACTACAGAGGGGAGCAGCGGGCAGGAGAGGTCTGCTGCGCCATGTGGGTCCCTTCCCTGGCCGGCAGCAGGGATCTAACTCGTGCTGCAGTGGCTGCAGTTTGCTTCATAGTGCGTTGCCCAACTGCTGCACCACCAGGGAGGCCCGGAATCATTTCTTCTTTAGAGACTACATTCAAAAAAATAAAATGTTTCTGCCAGTTTTATTCTGGCCTAAAGGTATGTGCCAGATACTAAAATTATCAAAGAAAAATCTTTTTTTGCAAATCACCCAGTTATCTAATCAATGTACATTTTTAATGGCAACTAGTAAAAAACAAATGAAACAGTGAGACCATGGTACTTAGAACTAGGAAGAGAGTACCAGCATCATTTCCTGTGTCTGTCTCAAGTACTGTCTCAATGTAGTACTTGCCACTGACAGCTATCTAGACTCACCAAGGAGATTGGTGGAGACTTCCAAAAGTATTATTCATCAGACGTTCTCATAGCCCTCATCCCTCCAGGCATGTGATGTCATGAGCTCAGTCATCTGCTGCAGATGTCAGTGTATTTAGTGCTGCCTGACAGCGAATGTTGGACAAGAAACAATCTCAGGACAGTCAACCACAGAATCATTCACAGAATGGAGTGATTTCCTCATCCCAGGAAGAGCCCTAGACAATGAAATTCAGATCATGATGTTCCCATAGCTATCATGTATAACAGCCTTCCAGGCACTCTTGTTCCTCCAAAGTCTCCATGAATAATCTGAGTATCTTGGTTTTTCTGGAGTATCCTTACTGATAAACAGGTAAAGTATAAAGACAAAAGATTTATTTCCCTTTCTTTTCTACACCAGTATTTTATTTAACTGCATTTCCATAAGATAGTGATTATCACATTTGCCTCCCACCAGTTTATTTACTGTTGTCAGTGTGTTTATGATAATGACCTATTAATGTATTTCTGAACTCTCATTAGAATATTCATCTATTTTATTATTATTATTATTACTACTAACAGCTAATATTTAATGAGTGCTTACTATGAACATGATTAGGTGCTAAGCATACTATATGTATTATCTCAATGAATTGTCACAATTTCAGGAGAGGCTCAGTACCTACAGAAGCTTATGTAAAGATAATTTGTAATATGAAATAACTTTTACCATATTCAGTTGTGATAGGAACCCTGAGAGAAGTTAATAAACTTTTGTAATGGGAACTATAATGATATTAATTAAGAGAGACTTGGGGAACATTTGTGAAAAGTTCATAGTTGTGATGGAGCTTTAGATGAAACACAACAGATGAGTTTGTTTCAATGAAATTAGTAGGGAAAGACAATAGAGCTTAAACAAAATATAAGGTTAGCAACTCTCCCTGAAAATGACACTGATATTATGTATTTTGATGATGTATATGTATGTACATATTTATTATGTATGTATGTATGTAATATTACATATCAATTTATACTTGCTGCATGATTTTCAAAGTACTAGATGGAAAAATTAAAAAGCAGATCTAATTAGAATCTATATGAAATAAGATTCCCACTAGCGGGCCTCCCTGATGGCACAGGAGTTAAAGTCTCAGCACTTGAAGCTACTGTCAGCCACTGCACCATGAGTTCTATCCCCAGTCAGGGAGCTGACCCATATAGCACAGCAGACCTCTCCTGTCTTGCCTGTTGCTCCCCTCAGCAGTGCATTTCAGTAAATCTGCCTATTCTGCTTCCCACTCTGTCGCTGGTGAATCCTCTCACTTCCTGGCACTTCTGACCTACACCCCAGTTCTTATACACACAAATAAAAAAAAATTTAAAAGAATCTTACTGGTGAGTTTATTATTATCCTTTAGATGTATAATTAAGAGAAAAATCCTATTGAAATATATATCATAATATAATCACATACTTCAAAAAGCAGCCAAAATTATATATGATAAATTCCAAGGATAGTATACATTTTTAAGTCTTTTTTTATTAAAATAATGATAGACTTAAAAAATAAACATATTGGAATTTGTGTTTTGATATTCATGTATTTTCTGTAAGGATGGTGTAGTAGATACTTAAGAACCCACACCTAGAAGTCAGACATCCATAACTTGTTATCTGTAAAATATTTGGATAAGTAACCCAGCTTTGCTGAGCTAGTTCGTCAGCTGTAAGTCCAGATTAATAATAGCTCTACCCTACAGGATTGTTTTGAAGATAAAAAGAGAACTAGTTGGCCTTAGGAAATTAAGTATAATTGCCAAAATGATAATTGTTTGCAGCTAAGTTTGTATAAGCCTATGTAGTTATTTGATTATGCATGTTTTAATCTGATAAATGTTTAAATTAGTTCTGAGTGGCAAAATATTCAATATTAAAGCATTGGAGAACACAGTATTACATTGTATATTTACTTATTCATTTTTAATATACATTTAACTTTTCAAACATCTCAGTATACTAAACGTACAAAAAAATAAGTGTTGCAAGTTCTTTTTAGTATACATGATCTTGAACTTTCATTGATGCATTCTGCTCTTTTTTTTTGTTTTTATTTATTTATGCATACAGGAACAGGGTATAGGCCAGAGGTGCAGAAGGTGAGAGGAGTCACTAGAGGCAGAGTGGGGAGCAGAACAGGCAGATCAACGGAAATATATTGCTGAGCATGAGGCAAAACAGGAGAGGTCTGCTGTGCCATGTGGGTTAACTTCTTGGCCGGGGATCAAACTTGTGTGGTAATGGCTGGCGATAGCTTGACAGTGCTGAGACTTAATCCCTTGCACCAGCAGGGAGACCCTGCATTTTGTTCTTTTTACAACATAGAATATACTCATATACAGTTGATAGCTCAGGATTTCTACCAACAACCATATAGTAAAACCACCTTACAAATAAAAACTTTCAAAATGCCAGAAAATAACTTTAAATGCCTTGTCAAGCCAACAGCTAAGTGCACACTGGGAGCACATCAGACTCTTGCCACTTTAAAACTGTTTGGAAATAGGCATGCATCTGATAGAGTTTCCATATGCTCTGAACTCCTGGCCCACTGGTCATTTCATGTAAATCACTGACAATTTCTATAGCACACTGAGAGATTATGATATAATTGTGATCCAGTTGTGTAATTAAGCCAAAGGAGAGTAGCAGACACACCCAAGGTCAGATACCTCATCATGGTACAACCCTACTGTAGGGTTAGAGAAATCAGGTTTTTCCACCCTCCCTCCACTGTGATGATGGACACCTGCGGTGCTGCGAGCATTCCAGGGTGGGCATGCGCAAGTGGGCGCACCTGAGTTGGGACAGGCATAAATGGGGACACCAGGACCAACAGACAGAACTGTGAGGACCTACCGACCGGCAGTACTGACAAACAGCAGCAGAAAGGGTGAGATGCGCCCGGGGCTGGGAGGGCTGCCAGCCTCCCAGCCCCTGGCACCCCTACCTGCCATGTACCTAGCCACCTCTACTAATAAAAGCATGAAAAGCCACCAAGGGCTCCAAGACTCCCTTCCCTGACCCATCTGCTAAGAACCATCCCGAATCTTGCTCCTGTGTTGCCTTCCTGCTGCTACAAATATCAATAGAGGTGAATGGACTCAGATACAATAGAGTGCCACAGAAGCCCCTTCCCTGAGAGGCCGGGTTGGGGGACTCCTCCATGCAAATTGGAGGCCCTAGCCTGGAACCCCAGGGGGGGGTTCACTCCCAGGGGTTTACTCCGAGAATCTGCCACCCTCTCGTGGCCTTTCTGTGTTCAGCATCTTTGTTTTCACACTCCCTCTGTAAGACTGTTGTGGTGGGCCACAAGGAGTTGGTTCAGTGACTCCACCTGTAATGCCTATAGCTTTTGTCAGGCGGGTCCCACTGCTGCTTGCTTTTTCATTTGTCTTGGAATGTTTCATTTCGTAGACCATTCTGATAGCCTTGAGGTGCTATCTTTTGGTTAATTTGCATTTCTCTTAGAGTAAGTGATGTTTAACATTTTTCCTATGTCTACAGGCTATGGGAATGTCTACATTGAGAAGTATCTCTGAGGTCTTTTGCCTATTTCTTAATTTGGAGCATTTGTTTCCTTGCTCTTGGCTTGTGTACGTGCTGTGTAAAATTTGGACATTAGCCCCTTCGCAGTTGTGTTACATGGCAGGGAGAGGGGCACTTTAGAAATCCCCAAACCTGCTCTCTATAAATGAAAAAGATAAAGAATAGAGTTACTAAGTCAAGCATCCAAAGTTACCCATCTCCTTGAGGGTAAAAGTCCAGCCAAATAGGATTGGCCCAAAGCAAGGCTCAAAAGCCTGCCACACGTCTACAGGACTTTTCAGTGGAGACCCATAGAAAAGGGTCAGAAAGAGTCAGACAAATTTGGGAAGAAAAGAGCAAAGTCAAAATTAAGATAAAAGCTGCCATTATTAAGTTTCCCACAGGTTTCTCACCCACATCTGTTCCAACCAGTTCAGGACTAAGAAGCAAGCGCATTTTCTTCACATGTCCCTCTGCTCCACATGCCTCTTCCACATCTCCTTGCTGCTCTCCATCCTGCTTCCTTCTTCTTCCCTCCCTCTGTCCTCCTATTTCCTCTCTTTAACATCTTCTTATCCTAGGGCCTCCCTGGTGGTGCGGTGGGTTAAGCAACTCACTATGAAGCGAACCACGGCCACTGCAGCACGAGTTTGATCCCCAGCCAGGGAGGGGACCCACATGGCGAGTCAGACCTCTCCTGCCTCGCCCGCTGCTCCCCTCAGCAGTGTCTTTCAGTATATCTGCCTATTCTGCTCCCCACTCTGTCTCTGGTGAATCCTCTCACTGCCCTGAACTCTGACCTGTACCCCAGCTCTTGTATGTATAAATAAATAAATCTTTAAAAAAAAAGTGATTTAGAAAGAACTAGCAAGAAACATATTACAGATTTTGCTCCATTGACACACAGTAACTCGGGATAAATTCAAAAACTATTATGTTTTCTCTGGGTTTGTATCCATCAGCCTTTATAGAAAGCAGACAGTAAGTGTGGTCCATGATGGGGGCCTTCCTGGTGGCCAAGGGGGTAAGTCACAGCACTATGAAGCTATCTGCAGCCACTGAGTTCGATCCCCGGCCAGGGAGGTGAACTGCATCGCACAGTGACTGCACTACACCTGGACATGTACCACAGTGAAACTACAGAGGGTGACATGCCCGGATCAGCACAAGCATCTCAGCGATGACCAGGGGTCATGCTGTAGTTCAAGTTTTTCTTGTTTCTGCCAAGGTTGCTAATAATAACTGATAGAGACAGCAATCTGAGGTGGAAGATTTCTGGAACCGGAGCCTTCTCTTTGGAGCTGTGAGGAATCAAATTGACATAAGCTAATTGACTTTCATCCATATCTTGGACTAGGATCTTGGCCTGGTATCAACTGCGGGTTGTCTAAGTGTGGGGGCGTCAGATGTGAAGTTCATAGCACATAGGCTTTCTTTTGTCATCTCTTTTCACTTTAAGGGCAAATTGAACCCTGCTTTATTTAAGTCATTAACAAAATCACAATAAATTGTTAAACTTATTTTGGTGTGAAAGCTAAAGAAAAAAGCTTATATCTAATGAGTACTTACGTAAGTGAAGAAGCCTAGCTGTTGGGATTGTGTGGTTTGCCCTGCAAGTTGGAGTGGTGGACTGTTCAATGACAGTCCTGAGAATCACTGTTCAAGGTCCTGTTTCTCTAGTGGCAGAGTAATTTCTACATGAATTCATTTCTTCAGTGGCTGTGGATAGCTTCATAGTGCTGCAACATAATCCCTTGTGCCACCAGTGAGGCCATGTCCCATGCTTTTATTTTTTTAAAATGATTTATTTATTTATACATACAAGAACTGGGGTACAGGCCAGAGGTGTGGGGGGGTGAGAGGATTCACCACAGAGAGCGGGGAGCAGAACAGGC
>JAGFMF010011671.1:993348-1017568 GCA_019455555.1 Galemys pyrenaicus
GAGCAGCGGGCACAGCAGGAGAGGTCTGCTGCACCATGTGGGTCCCCTCCCTGGCCGGCAGCAGGGATTGAACTCGTGCTGCAGTGGCTGCGGTGGCTGTGGTTTTCTTCATAGTGCGTTGCTTAACCCACTGCGCCACCAAGGAGGCCCTACTCTGTTTCTTCAGGGATGTATTCTAAAGACGGTCTGACACTCAAGTGTAGGTTAGGCCAGTGGTTCTTAAGTCACTGTAGCAGCAGGAATCAGAGTCACTAGCACTTGTTCAAATAGATTGCCAGGCCGAGAGTTCTTGATTTAGCGAGTGTGGCCCTGGTCCTGAGACTCAGCATTAACTAGCTCCCTGCTGAATCTGATGCTGCTGGTCTGAGGTCTGCACTTGGAGAACTTTTGGGTTTTCCTGTTACAGGGGAAAGAAAATGCTAAGAAAAGGTCAGGATTTACTCAAAGGATTTTTTTCCCATTGTAAGAGACTTGTTAAAAATAAATCTTCAGGTCCTACCCCCTGTGTACTGAGAAACTCTGGGCTGTGGTCAGCAACCCATAATTAACACTCTCCAGGGGATTCTGATACACACTGAAGTATGGGAACTAGTGTTCTAAGTGATATTCTAGCTTTCTGAGATCTGTTCTAGGAAGGGGGCTGCCAGTTGGTCAATATTCTGTGGTCAACACCCACAATTCGCTGTTAAGAGTCCTGCTGGACAATCCTTACAAGAATACTTTCTTCTTTTGGAAGCATATAAGGTATGATGTCAGAATCATTTAATAAATAATGGGTCCACATTTTTTTTGGCTCTGTTTCAGAGAATGACACAATCAAAATGACACATTCCTATTTAGCGCATTAATCCAAATTTTCAACAAGTAGCCATCAGGCTGTGGTCTCAATGCTGAACTTCTTAAAGATATAGGAACACATTAGGATGCATTTATGATCAACCGTTAAAAAAAGGTTTTCTTTGTGTATATTTGCTTATTTATTTAAACATTTCAAACACTAGCTTCCTGCCAAGCTATGTCATATACCAAATGGCAAACAGAGTTGAGCCAAACACAACCCACTTTCTTTACTGAAGCCATAAAGGACAGCAGAAAATCAGCATAAGGAAGGATTTTAAGTCACCTTTGGACCACACAGTTGTATTGGTCCTCAGTCAGGAGAATCAAATTTCACTGGAGAACTTGTCCTCAAACTACTGAGTCAGAAACTCAGGAATGGGTGTGGAGGCTGGGTAAAAGAGGTGACAGCTATCAATTATAAGTCCTTTGGATGATCCCCACACATGCTGAAGTCTGAGAGATGGCAAAGTAGAGAATTTTCTGAGGTCACAGTCACTCTAAGAATCCGATGAAAACAGTATTTTGCATGTAATGGTGGTGTGAACTGTGAAGGATCACTTTAAGGCCTATCTTGCCAAGCCCTTATTTTACAATTAAGCGAAGCAAATACTAAGAGTTAAGTGATCCGCTAATTAACAGCTAATTAATGGCACAATGGTGCATCCAAGCTCAAGCCAGCCAATTCTAAATTCATCTTTCTGCTCCACTGTTGCACAGTAGAAGGAAAAACAATCTAAGCCGTAGTAATTAGATTGAACTTTTTTCAACATCTTTACCACAGAAAATGAGATGAATTCTTCAGAGGCACGGTTTTCTATTTTGTAATAACTACTATGAGGAAATGCGTGCATTCCAACCCTGATGGAGAGGTACGTGGCTAAGAATTTTTCTCTATGCCAAGAGAATAGAGCAACATCTTGGCTCATTAAAAAATGTTTCATGTGTTCTCCCTGAATGAGATGGGTATTGTTGTAGAAGTGTCCACTTACTAAATAAAACTGTATGCATCCATTTCCAACACAGGTTAAAGGGATCTATGCTCTCAGAACTCAGGATGGTGATTCCCCCAGAGGAGGTGGAAGTTGGGATACCCGTTTGCTTTTTCAAACCTGGTTACACTGTTTGCTCAGTTTCAGTCAAGCTGTAGACCATGCATTTTCTTTATTACAAATCAGTAAGTAGTTAAACACACATGTAAACAACCAAGGTGTAAAGATACTGAATATACAAAGACAAGCTTTAAAAAGGTGTTTTGCAAGGAAGACATTTTACTTTCATTTACTGCACAAGAAAGGGACGCAGCAATGTATGAGTAGCTCTCCTTGAAGATGCTCCTACCTTCTTTGGGTACAGAGAGCAGATCTCTATCAGCTCAAAGTGGGGTCAGAGACCCCACTGGTTATGCTGAGCTGGGGATACAGACTCAAGTCAGATGATTCTATAGCCATATAATAAGTTATCTGCCCTGTTTCCAGACTGCTGGCTTTCTTGACTTCAAACGGAATATTTCATTTCCCTTGCCCCTACAATTATACAAATTGGATTTGCTCAATTCTATTAATTTAAACTTTCAGAAGTTAATGGATAAACTTTTAATCTTTCTGAAATATTGCTGTGAACTATGCCCAGTGTGTGTAAAATGCATTCAAATGTATAAATACAAATTCAGACAGACCATATTGTAAGAATTAGTCAAATCCTTTGACCCAAATTTCTACTTTTACTAAACAACCGAAGATTTATGTAAGAAAATTTTAAATGGTTATTTTTTTGAAAGCAGAAATTCACAAAATACCTTATATTGAACAACAGAGTAATAAATAATGCCCCATCCATACCAAGAACAATTGTATACATTGTAAACTCATGGTTTTGAAGAATATTGATCTGGTATATTATAGAATATTCTTTAATAAAGAGTAGCATATAAAACTGATACAGAATGGATATAACCTTTAAAAGAATTAAGCAAAATCCTATTTGTAAAAATATAAAAACATGAATGCTTATCTATGACAGAATACTAAGTAATGTTTAGTTTCTTCCAAAAGCTTTTATATTTTCCCAAAAAACATGCATTAATTAAAAAAATTACAAGCTATTTCTAAAGAAATTCAAGTATGTTAAAGTAAAAAAAGAAAACTCTCTTTCCCCTTATCTCCTCCCAGTCCTGCCAAGGCTTAAACAGAAATAACAATTATTTACAATTGAAGACCTTACTCTGATGTATTTATAAAGCTATGTTATAGATGTATACACATAACTTTCATTAATGGAAAAATACATTTTTAAATTTTCACATCCCCTTTTACATATTGTGAACAATTTTTTTATAATAGTATTTCTTGACAAGTTAACGCCTAAAACCATAGAAAAGGAACCCATTTTTTCCATTTCACCATTATTGGTTCTAGTAATTTTTTTTCAACGCCATGAATAAAACATTTTATCTTAATTTTTACACATCTTCTAACAGTAGAGGTAACTTCCCATGTCGATTGCTAATATGAATTGACTATACTTTTGCATTCTTGAATTGTTTCCCCCGTTGATGCTCTTCATATTATGTTGATGCTATTTTATTATCTTTATCGAAAATATTTTCTCCTAATCTGTTGAAGCTCTATTACTCCCCCATGCATGTTTACTTATGTCATTTTCAATTTTTCTTAAAAGAAGATTTATTTATGCATACAAGAACTGGGGTACAGGCCAGAGGTATGGTGGGTGAGATGATTCGCCAAAGAGAGTGGCGAACAGAACAGGCAGATCTACTGAAATACACTGCTGAGGGGAGCAGCAGGAGAGCACTGCTGCACCATATGGGTCACCTCCCTGGCCGGGGTCGAATTTGTGCCGTGGGTAGCTTCGTAGATCTGTGACTTAATCCCTTGTGCCATCAGGCAGGTGCCTATTTATGTATTTATTAAGGAAAACATTTTAGCTTTTTATGGACAGGTTATAAATTGTTTTTTTTACTTTTGTTTGGTTTTGGTTTCCCCCAAGTCAAGGTTACAAACCACATTTCCTACATTTTCTTTTAGTGCTTTTAATGTTTTAGCATTTGAAGATTTTTGATCTATCCAGACAATTTTAGTATTTACTTATGTACAGTAGTTATTTTACTTATGTGGCAGCAGTTTTGAAGATGGTCCTGAGTAGTCTCTTCTCATGGTCTTCACACCTCACACCACCCTTCCCACATCAGATCTGTACCAATGGGAATATCATTTCGGGTTGATTTCCGTGTAACGACAAAGATAACTGAAATGGATTACTTATGATCAAAATAACAAAACTGTTGCTGCAAATGACAAGAAATACAACCATTCAAAATTCCTGGTCGAAAAAAAAGGCATACCCCTGAATGCCATTTGTGTAAAAGTGATGTAAAGAAATAAAAGCTCGAGAATATAAGCCCAGATTTTTAAAAAGCCATTTATTTAAAAAAAAACTGGTTTGTCCAATCACATACACGAGCAGTACACAACTACCAAAGTGGCCCTGTAATAGACACCAGTGGGGCATTCACCACACAGTACCTGAAAAATACAGCTAAAAAAAGAGGAGTCTGTTGAGTACTTAATTTCAGATTCCTACCTGACTCCTGCTGAATGGCTTTAAGTTAGCATATAGTGAGTGAGAGGTAGAGTCCCAAGTATAATAGCTGATGCCTCAGGGCTCCATATAAAAACAAAACAAAAACAAAAACCATTTCCCCCTCTGCACAAGGGAAGCCTATTCTATTCTTTATTTCCTTTGTGAAAACAGAAGCCAAGTTTCTCTTCTCAAATGGTTCAGCATTCCCCAAGTGTTGTGTGATGACCTAGGTATTGTGCTTCTTGCTTGAGTATCTAATTTTCCTCACCTTCTGATTCAGACTCTATAAGAGAAGAGAAGAGAAGTCAGGTTTTTGGGTTTTTTTATTCTTCCTTGACTCCATCAAATAAGTTGATGAAAGAGTTCCTTCCCCCCAGTCCAAGGACATTTTTCCCTGAGGTATCCATTTACTAGGCAAGAGTCAACATAGGAGGGCAAAGAAAACTCTTTCTCCTTTTTGCTTTTAAATGAACTATGCCTTTCTAAACCTACAGCATACTTGTCAATATTATTAGAGAATACAGTTAATTTTATTCTTCTGGATCATCTAAAATATACTTTTCAAGCTTAGTTGAAGTCAATCTCATTCATTATTATTCTTTCACTCTGTTGCCATTTCAATTACCAGTCAACTAGTCAAGGCTATAAAAATTCATAGAATGTGACAATGTGCAATTAAATCAAATTCTTTTTTTTTTTCATTTCACATCTGGTGATTATTTGTTCCTCTTTGTCCTCCAATAGAGTGCATAATTTAAGAGGTTTGGTTTTGTTTGTTTATCATGTGGAATTTTATTTTATTGCCTTGTATTCAGAAAGGAAGGCTAAGATGTAGCAAAATGTTTGAGAGGAAGGCAATAAAAATCTGTAGTTTATCCTACATTATAAAGAAGCAGTATTTACTAACTGTTAAATGGACTCATACCTTCCTCCGCATTTTGTAACCATTCAACAAACTTCTTCATCTGGTCAAGAAAAACACTTTTGCCTTTGGCAACATGTGCTTCTTTGTACCACTTCAATATTGCTTCTTCACTCAGCACATCAGCTGAAATTTCAAACAAAAGAACACAAAGTTATTCCATAAATATCATGTTTCAAGGCAACTTCATGCCTTATAGTTTAATGGATATTATTTTATTTTATATTTATTCTTTCTTACAATGTTTGCTTTCTTTTCTAGGTGTAGTCCCCATCAAATTTCCACCACCAATTCACCCCGTGCATCATCACTGCAGTCTCTTGAGCTCTTCCTGTCCCTGCCTTAATCCCAATCCCTCCTTCTTCCCTGCAGAATGTCTCTGTTTTGTAGCTGTCTGTTTATTTTGTTTTGTTGTGGTTTTTTATTGTTGTTGATGTTATTTTCCCCCCTTTGTTTATTGCAGCAATATTTATAATAGGTAAGATTTGGAAACAACCCAAATGCCCAAAAATAGACAACCGAATCAAGAAGAAGTGGAATATTATTCAGCAATCAAAAAAGATAAACTAGTGTTTATCTAGCAACATGGATGGAGCTTGAAGGGATTATGCTCAGTGAAATAAGTCAGAAGCAAAAAGAGAAACACTGGATGGTCTCAGTTATAGGAGGGATATAGGAATCAGGAAAAAAAATAACATAAACCATTTTAGATATCTGACGTTTATCAAAAGACAGGAACTACACACTCATTCCCATAAAGAAGACAGTGCCATATATCATCAGCAGTTAACTTAGTAAAAATTTGAATACAGTGATGACACACTTCTCATCAGGCATGATATAATACAAACCTATAAACAAGTCACTACTGGAACTTGGGAATCTCTGACAGCGCTATTTGGCTAACAGGAAATTGGGTTATTTTGTCATTTTATGAATAAATCAGCAATCCCAGCATTTCAGAACACTTTCTAACCTGCCAATTTCAAATGTGTCTTGATTAAATAGCAACCTTAAATGACTGTCTTTTAAGAGCAATTACCTTCCCCCCCCCCAAAAAAAAAGGGTAAGTGAAAAAAATGTATATAGGATACGTAGTGTTAACAAATAGATATGATGAACCTCCTGGGTGCATTATGTAATCAATAAACAAATAATCCAAAGTTCTACACTCACTCTATCACTGAAACACTTATTTTCCTAGAGCCTCATACTTAAATCACAAGAATAATGTTTCCTTGTAATATATCCAAAGAAAAAAAATCAGACACAGTAGATTCCCTACAAGGTTTTGACAAAAAGTGTTATCCATTAACTATTTAAAATTCTAAATTCCACAAATGTGCTTTGATACCCACAAGTTACCATTAACTTAGAGTATTCAATAGGAAAAAAATAGCACAGGGAATATGAAAATAATAGCCCATGTACTCTGCCAATGTTCTAGTGGGAAGTGTTTTGGGATTCCAGAGGAGGAAATGAGATGGAAAACAGATAAAAAGGACCTATTATTGTCTCCATGCCTGTCTAGTACATTATAACTGCTGATAAATTACCCTATGACGTATTTGCAGTTAAAATAATTTTGACTTATGAAAATAAAATGAGTCGGCAATGTTTGAAACATCATTGACCTTTTTCCTAATCAAAACTGTTTTTTTTCCTTTTTAAAAAATTAATAATTGGCTCTTGGTTAGAAATAGAAATGGAATTGAGTTAAAATGTACAAGGTTGAATTTAGAAGACAGTGTTTTAAAATTTTATTTTTAACACTATGTTTTGTAAACAGAGGAGAAATTTTATTAATTTATAAGGACTGGACATACAAGTTATTATTAGCAGTCTTACAGAATTACTCTTAGCCTCTCATCTTTTGCCACTTCTGTTTCCAGTGCCACGTTTTCCACTCAAAATTATAAAACAACTGTACTACTCACTGTCAAAGCTTAAATTTTACTGAGATGAGGCCCAGGCAGTTACACAGCTTAAGGAAGTGACTTGTTAGTAGCAAGTCTACTTTGCAGAAAAATACAAAAACACCAGCTCAAATGTGGTTTTAGAAATTCTTTTTAATACTTTTTCCTTAAGACTCTTGTGATTTTATATTACTAATTTCATACCTGTTTTGTAGTAAGACAATTTTGAGCACGTATCCCCAACATATGTATAGTTTTTGGCTTATAAACCATATGTACATATTAGAGAACTTAATTATTGCAATAAAACAAAAAGAATGAAAAATATGATATATGTAGAAAAAATTCTATTTTTCTCTCTTCACCTTAATACATACACCATACATGTTGAAAAGTTGATTTAGACTGCAGCTTAGTGGTAGTATTTGTCTGAGGTTTTCCCTCGGAAGGTTGAAAGTTTATTCTTGTGTTTTATTGCCCCACAGAGGCTAAAGGAGGAGATGCAACTACTAAAAAGTTTGTCAATGACCACACTTGTGAGAAGGAACCTAAATGATAGGTAAAAATGCATCCCATGCACTGTCTACTGAAAATCAGACACCAGTGCAAAGACAAGTTCTCAAAAGAGGCTAATGTAGTAATAACTAGTCGCTACAGGATCAAGTTTCTAGTACCAGAAAATAAATAATAAGAAGGGACAGGAACAACTACACAGGGCAACTTTTGAGACAAAGAATGAACATCAAAAAGTTTAAGAGCTCAAGTTTTGCTTGCTGGAAAGACTAAAGGAAGGAAGCAACTCCCCCCGCCCCACACTAAGAAAAAGATAAAGGAGTTAATCAAAATTGGGAACTGATGGAGACTTATTGGAATTTTTCTACAAAGGCCTACTACGTATACAGACTATCAGAAAAAGTACAGTAAGGAAGGAAAACACTCTACAATTGCATACAGACCTCCCTCAGAATAAAATATATTTTTCTCATTTCTATCTGATCCACTTCTTCATCATCTCTGGTGAAATACTGGTGTACTTTGACAGCCTTCCCTTTTCCCTCTCCAAACTAGCTTCAACTCTCAATCAGGTGCCCTTCCTCTGTCATCCTACCCATTTCTCATCACCCTCTGAATGAGACCATTTTTTAGGCAATTGACATGACTGTAATTCTTGGTTTTCTTCTATACTTTGGAAATTCAGCAAGTCAAAGACTATTTTGTCATCACATTTTCAGCACTTAACAAGAGACCTGCCATCTAGAATGCAGTAAGTGTGTAATGAACACATTCATTGACTTGATGAGGAAAAGGAAAGAAATCTCAGTCTGCAGAGTAATAACAAAATTTGGGTTTTCATGAGGATTAAAGAGACAATATTCTAAAGTGGCTGATCAATAAAAAGCTTTAAGTATTTAAGTTGAAAACTATGTCACTTGGAACACAGAAAATTCAGTAATTTTTATTAGGGAGGAAAGTCATATAGACAAACAAAAATAACTTGCCTTAAGAATGCTAGACCTATTTGGTGAGGTAGCTGCTCATCTTTTTATAGAATGAGAACAAGAAACTTTTAACCTGAGAAACAGCTATTTCTGCAAAGTAAAAACCCATGATAGAGATAACAGTACTTGGATAGGTAGTTTTAAATTTTTCAAACCTCCATGCTGACAATATATTTATCTTCAGGAAGAGAAATTATTTTTAAAAGTGAAAAATGTGATGTTTGAAAATTAGTGATGGAGTTGCTATTTTTCCTTCCTGCTTTAGAAATATAAAGCCCTCAAGTTATATATAAAATATTTTAAAAAATTTCAATAATGGTATTCAGTTAACTCACTAGGCTTGTAAAGGGGACATGGGTAATCATCACCAAGTTTTTGTTTTCCTTAAATCCTGGAAATACGGAATGGTGTGTGTGTGAGATTAAAATGGGAAAGGGGGAACAATTTCCCTTACCTTTTAAAAAACCTACTTTAAAGCAGACTGTTGCATATAATAAAGAAATGGTACCACATCACTAGATAAACAAAGAAGATACTTTGATATTTATAAGATATGTATGTCTATATGGGATTAATGCTAAAATATAACCTTGAATATATATATATATTTTTTTTTTCATAGAATTTGTCAATTCTGGCATTTAATACACTTCAATGTTTTCAGACCAACAATCACAACATCACTTGAAAATCAGTTAAAATGTTAATTCTTGGGTTCAACCTTGTTCTTAATCAGAATCCCTGGAGTTCTGTGCTTTAGCACATTCTCTAGGTGATTCAAATGTGTACTGGAGCTGGGAAAGGAGGGTTTTAAATACTCAGTTCACCAAATTTTTCTAGCTTACAAAATGTAGAACAAGGACATTCAAATCCTTATAAACACAAGTAAAGAAAGTCTTCTGGTGCACAAGTGTCTGTTGAATGAAATAAGGTCAAAGTAAAAATAGGATCCAAAAAGATAAGAAAGTAAATAGTAGTTTTCCTAATAGTGGTATAGAATAATAATTTCTCAGGGATTTCACATTCTCAGGAGAAAATGTAATTATTTCAGAAAAGCAGGCTATAGGTACTATTTTAAGGAAAATTACAAAATTACATAGAAAATGACATTGAGTTTCAACATCTCGGTAATATATTTTAGGTTTCCATTTAAAAAAATGTTTCATGACTTCATGTCCAAAAGTAATTTAAGTCAGAGTAAGAATGATATTGATACTTACCTTTCTTGGATTCTTTAGGCCTGCTGATATTTGTTGCCACAGACTTTACTAACTTAACGGTATTTAACAGCTCATTACTCAATTAATTGCTGAATGTAGAACTAATGATTTTTTTAAAAAAATTATAATTTCAGGGAACGGTTCCTTAGCATTTGGTGCTGAACAGGAAATAATTCAAGCAACCAATGTTACTACTGTTAAGTAGGTAAAAGGAGTATCACAGGGATATTGGTTGACATTAATGTTAAAAAGGAGAAATGTGAAGAAAGATTTTAACAGTTCTTATGCCACCTAGGTGCTATTACTGATAAAAAAATTTTTATTCTTTGGTGAGTCAGATAGTCATAAAATGGCTCAACCAACTACATCTTAAAAAAGAAATATGGTAAGAAACATTTCTTGGTTGGATAACAAGAAACCGTGTGCTGAGGCTACTACTTGACAAACAGTCCATTTTTCTGAATTGGAAAATAGTGTTAACCCACAACAAAAATGTGGAACCTGCCCTGTAGGTTTTTCCATTAGTTCATATTTGGAGGCAACTTGGACAGAACAGTATTGGCTTGGTGGGGCCTGCTTCTCCTTCTTAACTGCTGGTATCAAGATGGGTTGGCAATGTGGTCTGCAAGTCTGGTTCTGATGGGTCACCTTGGGTGTCATTTACTGAGCCCTATAGTTTTAGGACATTGCTATCTCATGACCACAATCAAGAGGGCCTAATTCAGATCTGGCCAAAGAAAAACACCAATTACTGAACTTCAAGAAGGACTTGGCAATCACCATGTTCTTCAACCGACAGACAAACTATGCAGAATAGTTTAGTGCTCAGAGAAAGTAAAACGTCCCCTGGACACTTGTGGGCAAATTTTATGTATCTAAAGAATTTCTGGATGGCCAATTAAAACTGAAATGCATGAAACATTTTACAAATAACTATGAATTAACAACATAAAATTTTTACCCTCCAAATATCCAAATTATCATTCAACACAGACACATTTAATAACATATCAGAGAGAAAAGAAACATAAACATCTATTTAACTCTGATATTATGCCATTTAAGATTGTAGTAAATTCTAACACTTTTTAATGTTCAAAATGTAAAATTTCTTAAGTGCTCCTTTCCCTCCCTTAGAAAATTATATAAATTGTAACCAAATAGTCAAGCATCTTTTTAAAACGATTACGTTATAGAAATTGAGATCAGAGAAAACCCTAATAGCATTCATTTATTAAAGGCAATGCCAGTTGTCATGGCAACCTAATCCTTACAAATATGATGAAAAGACAGTAAATGTGAAAATCTATAAATAGTCACTTCCTTGAAAAATAGGAGAATGACTGGGCCAAATAACTAAAATACAACGTAAAAAGGCTACTTGTTTCTGCAATTTTACAGTGAGCTTTAAGCACCTGAAAAGATCTGAATATACTATAGAAAGCATTTGGATAACCATTGTTATTAGACTTAAACCACACAATTTAAAAGCAGACCTAATTACTTCATATCATTACATTCTTTTCACCAACCCCCTGCCAAAAAAAAAAATAACCAGCTCATCACGATCTTCAGACAACTGCCAGTAATGGGGGCCTAATCAACCTGGTTCCTGGGGCAGTGCATACAAAGTGTTGGCATATTCTCTAGCTACATAATATGGATGTCTCACAACAACTTGCCAGGATTAACATGAACCCATGCACCCCTATGCTTCATCCCCTGCTCTGCCCCTTGAAGACTTTCAACAAAACATAAATGCATGATAGAACAGCATCAGTAGGTACCTTTATAGAAGAGAACCACGATCTTCTGAAAGGCTTTCATGAAATGGATATTGTCATAACAGTATTCCTGCACCTTCTGTAGGAGGATCAGTTCTGACTGGCCTTGGGAGCTAAACACAGCCAGCAGGGGAGCATATTGCTGGAAAAGAAGTGTGGGAGAAAACCGTCAACTTTTGTGGCAGATGCAGGGGCCACACCACTGGAATAACAGTAATCTGCCATTTTGCTCAGAAATGTTTACTTTAGAATTATCTTTTCATTATAATATTGTAGCTAGTAAAAATGAATGTTTGATTGTTTTTCACTATACCCATTGAGATATTAAATATGAAGTTTTGACTGCATTAAAGGTAACTGTTGTCTGGTTCTTTGGGACCACTGTGATGCTTCCTTTATTAATGGAGCGTGGTTCTACCATGAGAAGAGAAGGGTTCTGCTTCCCTAGACGTCCCAGGCCTCCTTAGGTCATCTTTATGGTTATTTCCATATTATTCCCTTTGCTCCAAATGTCCTTGGCTTCTCATCATAGACCCACTCAGTCCAAAACTTAATTGCTTCCAATGAGCTTTCCCTGAGTTAGCTTTAATTTAGAGTCTACTTAGTTTATACTAGATGTTCTTTGACTTCACAATTCAAGTATAAATTCTGAAGAGTGAATCTAAGTATTCCATTTATCTTATTATAGTTTCATAGAAGAAAATCAACAAAAGCAAAACACGTTTCCAGGTACAAGAACATGCAATTTGTACAGCTAGCTGATTTCTCCCACCACTTAGCTAATTTTCAAATTCTAATGTCAATCTGTGGTTTCATTAAGAACTTTTGGTGTGCAGAACAGAAAGAAAACCAAGTGAGACCACTACTTCTCTTTAACTTGTAATATTGGATATGACTATTCTGTGAATTTTCTGACATTATCTTTAACAAGAACTTACTCTTGGATATTCTATAGGCTCTTACATCTGAAACATTTTAGGTAGTGGCAAATTTGAGAAACAAAAATCAGGAAAAAACATGCTTGGACTGAGTCTGGGGAGGATTTTGGCTGGATGCCAGCTATTTGGCTGTTAAGAGCTGTAGCTGCAGTTGGCTGCAGTTGAAATTGTTCCTGGTTAAGATGCTGTACCTTCAGGTGCTTAAGAGCCTGCTCTGCAACGAGTTCTTCCTTCTTGTTCCATTCAACAGCATTCATTATACAGGTCCAAAGAAGCCCAATCACTGCAGTTTCTGGAAGCTCATTTCTCTTCATTTCTTCTTTAACATACAGTACCACCTAAATTTCATGGAAAAGGGGATCAGAGAGTAACAGCATATGTGATTTTCCTTCAGTGTATGGTCACGCACAGACACTAATTTGGGTCATATGAAATAGTCTGCTCAGATTCCCCTTTACTTGTATGGATTCTCAGGTTACAAATTGAAGGGAAACACAATAATATCTTTTCAAGGTAGATTTATAATGTGTCTACAAGTTAAAAGGTTTGGTTGTGGCCAGGAACTACTGAATAAGAAGAAAGAATCTGTTTCTCAGCAGTTTATTCTTTTCCGCACAAACCATTTGGGCCTGGCATTGCAAGGATTACCTGTGCCATTTTGACTTTGAGCTATGAAGAAGGCAAGAGTTTTTTTAAGGTAAAAAGGCCAGTGAATTTTTTTTTTATTTTTTAAGATTTATTTTTTTATTCACACAAGAACTGGGGTACAGGCCAGAAGTACGGGGACAGTGAGAGGATCCATCAGAGACAGAGTGGGGAGCAGAACAGGCAGACTGACTGAAACACACTGCTGAGGGCAGCAGTGGGCGAGGCAGGAGAGGTCTGCTGCGCCATGTGGGTCCCTTCCCTGGCCAGCGGCAGGGATCGAACTCGTGCTGCAGTGGTTGCGATTTGCTTCACAGTGCGTTGCTTAACCCACTGCGCCACCAGGGTGGGCCCAGGCCAGTGAATTTTTAACTCTGCCCTTCAACTTTATTATATACCTCATGGGGAATAACGTTTAGATTTGTACAAGTCCTTTCTTTATAAATGAATTTTTAATTATTACTTCTGATGATCTTTAAGCTCCATTTCAGTGAAAGGTCAGTAAACAAACTGTAAAGGGACTGCAATTTTTCTTATCTGATACCTATCAATTCAGCAATACTCAATGAGTCTCTTTCCTTTTAGAATTATATTTAAATATGCAAATTTAACCTCAAATCTGATGGGATAGGTTATAACTCTCCTAACAATGTTTTTATAGCATTAAATTTCTTAGGGAAAATATTTTTCCTTTTAAAATAAAATCATAAATAGAGGGTGATTAAAACCATAGTACATCTCAAGCAGGCTATTTCATGGATAGTAAGACTGTCACCACGCCCCCTTCTATTTCATTGAAAATTACTGCTTTCTTTCCTGCTTTGCAGTGCTGTCAACAGTAGGTTAAGCAGCCTTTGAGAACATAAAGAACTGACACTTTCTAGCTGGGGAAGCTTGGAAAGAAGTATGTCCTCTCTGTATCTGAAAATATCATAATGATTTTTGCCTTGCTTTAGTCCCCTGTAGAAAGTCATGCTCAGGTTCTTGCTTGGAAAAATGTTTCTGCATTTATTGCAGACCTTATTGCCATTAGACTTAAGGATATTTGTTGTTCTAATCTCTACCTGCTGGAGAGCATCAGTCTGGAATTATCCAGTCTTAAACCACATATGGTGCCCTGTAGGATAAGGAGCATGAAGGGTGAGGAGGGTCAGCAATTCTAGATCAGGTGGCAAAAAAAAGACTGTTAAATGTAATATTTATACCATGGGATACACAGCTATTATGTGTGGGATCAAACAAGTCACGGGTCCACTTGGCTTGTCCCTGTGATAGGAATTCAAAATTAACCTTGTCTTCAAATTAAAAAAGTAACCCTACATAGTCACACACACAAAATACCCAGAGTTGGTTTCAAATACTAACCAAATGTTTCACCGCAACAAGATGGAATAAAACAGCACATGATGGGGTACACGTGTAAGATGGTAAATGTATTTGACAGATGAAATATTTTGAGTATCACAGGAACCTGGTAAAGTAAGTCATTTGTGTGGAAATAATCATTAATTTCTAGACTATCTCACAGGATTCGGAATCAATATTGTGCAGTGGAATTAAGTGAAATGGTATGAATAAGCGCATTAAGTTCACAGTAATAAACAAAGGGAGGTCTCCTGAAGGGAGGGTAAAGTCTGCCACAGTCTGCGTTCTTCCTTCTTCGGCTCACTCTGCATTTTACAGGGATGTCAGTAGATGGTCTCTTACCTCCTTGATTGGGCATTCCTGAGAAAGACGCTCCTGCAGCTCCTTCTGCAGTTCCTTCCTGGTGCCTAGAGACTGCTGGACTCGCAGGAAGTCAGACAGCTCTTTCAGACCTGCATCAGTGAAGTATTTAGCAAAATGATCCACACTCTGTCTGTTAACTGGAAAGAGTTCCTGAAATCACAGAAAAGAAAAAGGAGACTTTTAAAAAAAATTGCCTTTTTTTCCCCCCCAATATTTGCTTTCTTTTTTTGGGTGTAGTCCCCAAAGAATTTCCACCACCAATTCATATGTGCACCATCATTGTAGTCCCTTGTGCTCTCCCCATCCTTGTTTTGATCCCTTTCCTTCTACCTCCCCTGCAGCCTGTGATTTGTAGTTGTCTGTTTATTTTTGTTTTGTTGCATTTCCCCCCTGCCTTTGGTTATTGTTGTTATATTTTCCCTCTTGATCTCCTATACTCTTTCTATAAGTGAAACCATTCAGTATTTTTCTTTTTCTTTCTTATTTCACTGAGCATAAATAATCCCTCAAGCTCCATCCATGTTGTTGTGAATGGCATTAGTTCATCTTTTTTGACTGCTTAATAGTATTCCATTGTGTATATATATATACACATACACACACCACATCTTCTTGATCCAGTCATCTACTTTTGGGCATTTGGGCTGATTCCAAGTCTTACCTATTGGTAATAGTACTACAATAAACACAGGGATACAGGTATTCTTTTGAATTGATATTTCTGTGTCTTTTCGGTCGATCCCTAGGAGTGGAATTGCTGGGTCATATAGCAGCTGCATTTTTAGTGTCTGAGGAATGACCATACAGTTTTCCATAGTGGTTGGACCAGTTTGCATTCCCACCAGTAATGCAGGAGAGTTTGAAAAAGGAGACTTGTTTGACAAACTATTTAAATTTCAACATGCACAGAGGACAAAATTTTCATATTAAAATAGCACTTAGAATGTCTCGTATTTGGAAGAACAGGGATAGCTATAAAAAAGTAACATCTTGGGCATATTTATTGAGCACTTGTGAAGGGCCTTCTAAAATTAGCAGTTTTTTTTCTTATTAAAAAAAACACTACAGAACTTAGATAAACCAGCATTACTCATTTTGAACCATATTTACCTTTAAAAACTAATCAAATTGTAGCATGTGTAACTGTAGAACAAAATTTGCAAAATTAAATGCAAACAAGGTAATTTTGATATTTGGGTTGCTTTAAAATGACAAGAAAATGCTGAAATTATTGGAAAATCACACTGATTCCTTACCCATGAGTCAATTTAGAAAAGTCAGTTTTTTGATAATGCTGATAGGACCTGAGATAATGATAGGAAAAAAAACACAGAAAATTATCCTTTCATGGACCTCCATTCAAATTCTGAGAAAATGCTATTATTATTGTTATTGTAAGTACTAGCTCCAGGACCACATCTCTGTAGTTATTGTTACATCATTTTGTTACTGTTCATGACTTTGGCTTTCAATTAAGTTCATGACAAGATTTAATCTAAACCCATCCTACCAACTCTGCTGTGAATTATATAATTCTGCTGGAAATTTTAAAAAAGGGCAATACCAACATCATGGTGCTCTTATATTTTTACTTCATTTCCATTTTATTTTACACAGCTTGGCAGTCTCTGGAACACTTAGTCATGATTTAGGCCTGTGAGACTTCAACACCCAACTAAGAAATTAAGGCAGTGGCCAAAGCTGTCATGTTTTACAAATTGCTGTAGAATCTAAAAAATAGATCCAAACTCTCATGCAGGTTAGATTTGCATATATGTGGTCTATGGCTATTTGCCTCCAATATAAATCTCAATAGAAATGTCTGTAATAGGTTTACCACCATGACCAAATTTGATTCAAATTTCAATATCCTCTGTATGTTATCATATAGATCATTAATTTTACCACTCCAGAATTTTCCTTGTTGAGTCATGAATTTCAAAACGTCCGAACAGGTTTAGTGGGAGCAGCAATCAGACACATACTCATGTTAAAACAAACATTTCAGATTAAACTTTTGTCACTGACATTTGTGCTATTTCTAGAGGTCTTTCAAATTGGGGGTGGGAGACAGAGAACTAATTTAATTTTGAATTTCTTTTATGAATCAAGATGTGGTAGATACTTTGCTTAAAACTGTGTAAACTAGAATTATTTTTAAGTTATCATTATTGAAGTACCTTTGTTCAAATCTTTGCTAATGTTTTGACAGTACAGGAATATCCCCCTCTACTGAATCACCCATAGTCCTCCTCCAAAGTCCACTGTGCTCTGCTGCTGTACCCCCACTCTCCTTCCTTTCCCTCTTTCATCCCTCCCCCCTGAAAGCACAGACCTAAGGTCAGCTTTCAATGGTTGGTTTTTAAAATTTGTATTTGCCTGACCTTTTCTTTGGTTCTTCTATACTCCACATGTAAGCGACACCATTTGGTATTTATTTTTCTCTTTCTGGCTTATTTCATTTAGTGTCATCCCTTCCAGCTCTATACATGTTGTGCAAATGTGGTGAGTTTATCTTTTTTGATCTCTAAGTAGTATTCTACTGTGCATATATACCACATTTTTTTGAGCTACTCATCTGTTTGTGGGTACTAAGGTTGTTTCCATAGCGTGGCTACTGTAAACAGTGCTATTTGAAAAGTAGAAATTTATAGATGATAAACTAAGTCCTAACAAGTTTAATCAGCTTGACTCAAATTATGCAACCAGAAATATTTAAAAGTAGAGCTGCATGACCCCAAGGTCAATACTTATTCCATTACCAGCACTGAATTTAGGAAAAATGTAAAGTTTGATCTGAAATCATGTTCCAGGCAGTATGTCCTCAAGCACATTGCTCATGGCTTATTTAGAAACTATATTCAATGTCCTTATAAATGATTCATAACATATTAAAAACTATTCATCAAATTAAACTGAGTTGAAGTTTATCTAAATCTTATCATGACATTTACTAGCTTGGATCATGGTTTGCATTTGTTAGGAAATGCCTACCTCTGGCAAAAACCTCCACTATTCATCACAGGCTACTGTCTCCCTCTTCTGTCTTTTTGTTCCTCAGTCTTGTATTGTATTGTTCCCAATATAATAGGCAGAGTAATCAAAGCATTGTATACAGTTCTTTTTTTAAAAAAATATTTTATTTATTTATGTATACAAGAGCTGGTGCAGGCAAGAGGCTTGGGGAGGTGGGTGAGAGGATTCATTAGAGACAGCGTGGGGAACAGAGCAGGTGGATCTACTGAAATACACTGCTGAGGGGAGCAGTGGGTGAGACAGGAGAGGTCTGCTGTGCCATGTTTGTTAGGTCCCTGGTCAGGCATCAAATTCATGCTGCAATGTCTGGTGATAGCTTGATAGTGCTGTGCCACTATCTGTGCCACCAGGCCCAAACTTTTCACTTTTTATATCACTATTTGAATTGTTTATTTAGTTTATTGCCTACTTTCCTGTCAGGTAAGAATCTGTTTGATTCTTTTCAATATTGCCAGTTCTAGAAAAATTTCTGGCCAATAGCTCTGTCATTGTTTTCTTTTCCACTGATGAAGTAACGGTTCTCCCAGACCTGCTTACCTCTCTATTTTTTTTTTCTAAAAAGATTTATTTTATTTATGCATACAAGAACTCGGGTACAGGCTAGAGGTATGGGGGGTGTGTGTGAGAGGATTCACCACAGACAGAGTACAGAGCAGAACAGGCAGATCAACAGAAAACACATTGCCGAGGGCAGCATCCAGCTAGGCGGGAGGGGTCTGTTGAGTCATATGTGGCACCTCCCCAGCCAGCAGCAGGAATCGAACTCGTGCTGCAGTGACTGTGGTCTGCTTCAGTGCTTTGCTTAACCCATTGCGCCACCAGGGAGGCCCCTCTCTTTCTTAAATATTACAAAAATGGGTAATTGCTAATTGCTGAGAATATGCTATGTTTTCCCTAAAAAGTACTATCACAGACTCAGGAGAATTTTGTTATATGTCTCATGAAATGAAAATTTTCTTCTTGGCAGTGAACTTGACCCTCTGGTTCCTCATTCATCTGCTGAGTCAAGTATCAGGCAGGCCCAGAGTCAGAGGACAGTCTGACTACCTTGTCTTCATGGAGCTTCCAGTGAAAACTGCCACCCCTGCTTCTCACCCTAATTATATGCTACTACAGAAACCTAGTAAAAATAGGTGAATATGATTTTCAAAGATGAAATTTGTATGAAAAAAATTTATAAAGTAATCTCATTAAGTTAACCAAGTTTGTCTATTGTCATTAAGGAACCATACAGCAGTCTTTTGTGACAAGTTGTCATAAATGGCACCTTTGTTCTCCAAAACCATTCCTCCTTCTCCTTTAAAGAAGTATTAAGAGAGAGACCATTGTATTTTGTCTGTCTGCAGGGGCGGAGAAGTAGGTTGTGAGCGGCCTGAAATTTCCCATCCCACTGCCAGGCTTCTCAGCAACTTCTTTAGCCAATAGAAGGTGAGCTTTTAAGGCATAGAAGGGATTTACTTCAATTCCCTGTGTTCTATGAGAATAGAATGGTTCAGATGGACGTTTCTCCTTCACCCTATGTCCCAGAATGAAAAGGCAGGAGGAGCCTGCTAAGATAGAGCTAATCCATAGCATAAGGACAAGAAATATGTTACCTTCATAGGAAATTCTGCTCTCCCTAGCAACCTAATCACTTATCTTTTATGACTTTTGCTTCTACAAAGAGGATCTACCCTATGTCCATGACACAGTAGGTTCCATGAAGGCAGGGAATTTTTCCATCCTGTTCCTTACTGACTCCATAGCTTTATGCCTGACACAGAGCAGGCAGTTAAAAAATATATGCTGGGTGGAAATTATCATCAGTTGTAGAAACTGACTAGAAACTAGAATTCTTATTTTTCTTTTTTATCAAATTCTGAAGACTTTAAAGACAAAAATTAGGCTACTGAAAAGCAAATTTCAAGAGACAAAGGAATTTTAAATGAGTGAAAGTAGTAGTAATACAATTAAAATTATTTTCAGGTTTTCTAGAAGAAATGAGCCTGTTTGGAACTACCCCGCATAACAACATGCATACACAATGGAACACACTGGATGAGAAAAACATGAGAGTAGCCGAAGAGGAGATGGCAGTGGTGTAGCTTGTATTTTAGGTGCTGTCCTAGAATTGTAAAAATAATTTCATTTGGCAAAATCTGTGGCATCTGTAGAGCTGTTGCCTATGTCTAGCAGAAAGAAATTGTAGAGGGCAGCAGGAATTATAAGGACAAAATATTTTTCTTCATTTTCTTTGAAAAGACAAAATTAGAGAAATAAAAAATATAATCAAGCAATTGTGATAATGAGAGCTTCAAATTAACTACAATTGATTTGTTTGCTTTCTTACAGAGCTAAGTATTTCCAAGGAATTCTGATATAAACAAGAAATCTTGTTTAAATTCTTAATTTTGTTAGCAAATTTACATATTATCTAATTCCAACCCAAGATATCACAAGTATCTAACTAGGTAGTAAAACTTTATTATGTTAAAACTTTAAGTTCCTATAGTAACTGGTTATAAAGAAAGTGTTAATTCGGATAAAATTTAACATTTATTATTCTATTTATTTAAATTACAGATATTAAAATGGAATTAGTCTGTCAATTGTGTAGAAACAAAGCAAACTATTCTCCAGTTCAACACAGATTCAGACATTTTAGTCATGTATTTTATTACAGGCATCGCCAATATCAATTCCACAGGTGGAACATTTTTTTTCCTAGTAAGAAAATAACTCCTTGAAAGAGAGAAGATCATTAGACAGAGACATGTGAGAGCAGATTCAATGTTTATCAATTTGATTAGCAGCAAATAGAAAAGTGAGGCCTAGATCAGGACCAGCCCTCAAAGGGTACTCTTCATTATTAGTAAGCCCCATTTACCGCTAAATGATAAAGGCAGCCTTTTCTGTTCTATACAACTTTCCCTTTAAAGTAAGATGAATCAGGGCCTCCCTAGTGGCACAATGGGTTAAGCAATGCACTATGAAGCAAACCATAGCCACTGTGGTTTTAACCACAAGTTCGATCCCTGCCTCCAGCCAGGGAGGGGACCTACATGGTGCAGGCAGACCTCACCTGCCTCACCCGCTGCTGCCCTAGGCAGTTTCAGTCAGTCTGCCTGTTCTGCTCTCCACTCTGTCTGGTGAATCCTCTCACCTCCTGTGACTCTGGCCTGTACCCCAGCTCTTGTATGCATAAATAAATAAATCTTAAAAAAAAAATAAAGTAAGCTGAATCAGGGCCTCTCTGGTAGTGCAGTGGGGTTGAGCCCCACTGTGGGGGGCTTCCGCAGGCACTGCAGCACAAATTCGATCCCCGGCCATGGAGGGGACCCACATGGCACAACAGACCTCTCCTGTCTCGCCTGCTGCTCCCCTCAGCAGTGTACTTCAGTCAGTCTGCCTGTTCTGTTCCCTGCTCTGTCTCTGGGGAATCCTCTCACCCCCACACCTCTGGCTTGTACCCCAGCTCTTATATGCATAAATAAGTAAAATCTTAAAAAAAAAAAGTAAGCTGAATCATTTCATGAAACACTAAGCTTACTTACCAAAGATGCAGGATGAGGGTGGAACAAGTCAAGTGAAATGCAGATAGGTGAGGGTGCAAGACTACAACTTGGGGCAACAGTAGTGGGAGAATTGTCTAGGATGTGACTCATTCATTTTCTTTTTTTTCTACCTTCCTTTGACTACATATGAGCTACTTCCTTTTTTTTTTTTTTTAAAGATTTTTTATTTATGCATACAAGAGCTGGGGTATAGGCCAGAGGCGCGGAAGGTGAGAGGATTCACCAGAGACAGAGTGGGGAGCAGAACAGGCAGACTGACTGAAGTACACTGCTGAGGGGAGCAGTGGGCGTGGCAGGAGAGGTCTGCCTCACCATGTGTGTCCCCATCCCCTCCCTGGCCAGGGATTGAACTCACGCTGCTCTACTGCAGACACTTCACAGTGCGGTGCTCAACCCGCTGTGCCATCAGGGAGGTCCCATATGAGCTACTTTCTTATAACTACTATGGGGATCATATAAATGGGTGACAAAAAGAAGCTCTTACTGGAATAATATTTATAACTGAAATAAGGCACTTTAAAAATCAACATAAATGCAACCTTCACTTATATAACCTCTCTCATCATGAATATGGAAATTGATTCATGTATCATGAATACTGACATCTTGACTTCACCCACTATCAATAAAAAGTATATTTTCTGATGAAGATTGACAAGGGAAAAAAACTATACAACTTGTGGTCCAAACAACACTTACCAACAGCCTTTTGTCTAAGTTGGCTTTTCTCAAAGAAGAGGTAACAGAGTTGGCATCTTTTTCTGCCATCCACGCTTTAAAAAGTTTGACAGCAAATGAGGCTGCAATGCCTGTTTGAAAAAAAAGAGACAATGAGTTTCATTACTTTCATAGGAATGAAATGTGATGATGCAGGTTTCCTGAAGTGAACAATTGATTCAAAGATGTAATTTGCTACAAATGAGAAGTGGACAGATTTGTAGGTATAGTTCTGTTCTTTTCTTTATTCAAAACAAAACATTTTCCAGGGAAGGGGGGGAAAAGTTGAAATATTTTTCAAAGCTAGACTCTTAATCCTAAACTGGTAAAACTGTTAATTTTTTAATTTATTTTTATATTAGTCAAAACAGGTTTAAAGTCAGTTTTTTTAGTGTTTTTATGTGTATTGAATCCTGTGATTCACAATAATTCATGTTTATACCAAGGATCCTGAGTTACAACAAATAAATAATGAGAACGAAACTGAAATATCATTGTCAATTGATTGACTGATGAATGATACCAGAAAGAATATTAATAGTGAGACAGAAATAAAGTTATAGATGAACATACAGCTGAGTAAAATGAACAATAAATAGTACAAGTTATATATTTAATATCTGCAACTGTTTATTTTGCTGTATGTGTTTTAGCACTTATGTCAGTCTATTCATCTAATAAAATACATTCTTGATACATTTCAAAAGAAATAGCAAACACCTCTTAGATTTTTAATACAATTAGGAAAATACTATTTTCTATTAATTTAACATAATTAATATTTACTGTCTATACTTTACCAAATTGTTCTAAGTACAAAAGAGCTAATAATATAAATATAATATACTAAGTATGATGAAATCTTTTCAGGAAAGTACTTTAAAATATTGTGATATTAACAACATACTAGTAACCATTATCGAGTATGAACTGTTATAAATTTGAGCTATTTTAAGCTGAAAACTAAAGAATCCTTAAATATTATCACTTGACTCAACTTACTCTTTTTTTCTCAGCTAAAAGAAAACTATAATCCATTTCACAGAAAAACCAAAATGAGGCTGGAACTTCACATTTGAAGGTGGAAAACTTCTAGTTGTTAGATTGCTTTTATTTCATAGCCAAGGAATTATATGCATGCTTCATGAACTCAATGCCTTAAAATTAGAGTTAGATTCTAGGGGCCCTCCCTGGTGGCGCAGTGGGTTAAGCAATACACTATGAAGCAAACCGCAGCCACTGCAGCAAGAGTTCAACCCCTGCCACCGGCTGGGGAGGTGACCCACATGGAGCAGGCAGACCTCTCCTGCCTTGCCCACTGTTCTTGTCAGCAGTGTATTTCAGTCGATCTGCCTGTTCTGTTCCCCACTCTGTCTGGTGGATTCTCTCACCTCCTGTGACTCTGACCTGTACCCCAGTGCTTGTATGCATAAATAAATAAATCTTAAAAAAAACCATAAAATTAGATTCTAAAGAAGTTGTCTGGTCTTTTTAAAACTAAGGTGACAAGCTTCAAAATGTGATCAAAATGAGTATGCGAGTACAGTCTTGAACGGTAACAGTGTAGAGGAATGGTCCTAACCAGAGAAATAAATAACAGTTTTAGGGAGCCATGAGGAACATGAAGGGGCAGTTGTAACTGCTCTATTAAATGCAGGTTAGGGCCTCCCTGGTGGCGCAGTGGGTTAAGCAACGCACTATGAAGAAAACCACAGCCACTGTAGCACGAGTTCGATCCCTGCTGCCGGCCAGGGAGGGGCCCCACATGGCGCGGCAGACCTCTCCTGCTGTGCCCGCTGCTCCCCTCAGCAGTGTACTTCC
>JAGFMF010011671.1:1017618-1057711 GCA_019455555.1 Galemys pyrenaicus
TCTGCCTGTTCTGCTCCCAGCTCTCTGTGGTGAATCCTCTCATCCCCCCACACCTCTGGCCTGTACCCCAGTGCTTGTATGCATAAATAAATAAATCTTAAAAAAAAAAAATAAATAAATGCAGGTGAGTACACAGGCCAACATTTTCCATCTGAGGCCAAGAAAGGTTAAATGTCTGATAGACCATAAAAGAATCCTGCACAAAGTATTTGTCCCCCAAAATACCAGCGGCATCTCAGCTGAAAGAAATGGTTTAGGCAAGATCATATTCAAGGTATTTAATGTAGAAATTGGGTCTTACACCAAAAATTCTAGTTTATTATTAATCTTTACTTATCTCTGTACAGGTGTGTATAAGTAATTCCTGAAATAAATATAATTTTCTTCTTGTCTGAAGACACAAACACATGTACATTCTATTTCATGGAGGATGGATGGACAGTAGAGAATGCTAACCAAAGGTACTGGCATTTTCCCAACTATCTATGGCTTTGATTTTGTTTGACATGTAAGAAAACATGAGAGTAACTACCTTCTTTGACTAAGCTGTCGGTGAAGAGACTGGTGAGGATGGTGGCAGGAAGGGTGCCGTTGCCCAGCAGGATGCCTGAGAGCATTGCCAACTTTGTCTGCTCTGTTTCAGAAAAGGCTTTAAGGAAGAGGAGAAGCTGTGGGTCAAACAAAAGAAACCATGTCTATAAAGCAAAGGACTAAAGTAGGGAAATAACAGGCTGTACACCATGGCTAAAGGGCCCTGACAAGTAGGTCATACACAGAGTATAATAAATAAAGTATAGTAGTCACTGGAAATACATACATTGACTCAGTTATAAACTGGCAGGCGTAGGCAGTGACTTCATTAGGAATAGTTCCTTTCCTCCAAGTTTTTGATACATGTGTATAGATAAGTCATGGGAAGGAAAAGAAACACTTGGAGAACAGTGTGAATAGATTACATAAATAATTTGCAAGTGACTCTGGACATGACAAAGGGTATTACGTAATGAAAATAAAGTTTTCTGAAATACCGTATTGTCTTACACTTTTTTTCATTTCTTTGGATGTTCCCTTACCTCTTCCTCCACAATACATCTTCCCTGTTTCTTCAGGCTTGTTACAACAAAACAAACTCAAACTGGAGTCAATGATAAGTTTTGACATTTAGCATATACTTCTCTATGTTCACAGCATCCAAGACTCCTTAAAACAAGACTGTGGAGTATAAAAAGGGTTTCCTATGTTTTCGTTACTCTTTTTAAAATAGTGACATTCAAACTTGGTATTTATTAATCACTCAGTATGACCATCAGCACTGATGAAGATAATGGAGGATGAGATGAGAAACAGCAGTACTGGGGTAGATTAAAATTTTTTTTACAAAATCTGACCTTATACTCTCATTATAAAAATTATCTTACAGTGAATAATAAAAAAGCCTGCAAAATAAAAATGTCAACACTACTTGTTTAAATGTAGTAATATCTGGGCCTCCCTGGTGGCGCAGAGGGTTAAGCACAGCACTGTGACGCAAACTGCAGCCACTGCAGCACAGGTTCGATCCCTGGCCAGGGAGGGGACCCACATGGCGCGGCAGACCTCTCCTGCCTCGCCTGCTGCTGCCCCCAGCAGTGTGTTTCGGTCCATCTGACTGTTCTGCTCCAATCTGTCTCTGGCATCCTCTCACCCCCACCCCAACACCTCTGGCCTGTACCCCAGTTCTTCAATGCATAAATAAATAAATCTTTAAAAAAAATAAATGTAGTAATATCCTTAAAGATTGTATCATTCTTTTAAAATATCCACATTGCTCATTTAGGCTTAAAGAACCGTGCAATGTTAAAATCATGTATACATGTATTCATGTACGACATGTATTGAAGTAACTTTGTAAAAATAGATACGGATATAATGTAAAAAATAAATTACTCTTGAAAGCATATTTATCACATGGATGAAACAGGGAAGATTTCAAGGTTCAAATGAGCCAAGAAGTAGAAATGTAAGTGAGTACAGAAAAGGGGTAAGATGTTTAACTTACTGAATGCTTTAAGATCATTTGTTTTATCATTCTATTATCTATCTAGTCAAGCACTTTTTAAAAAAAAAACCTACCAAAGGATCACATTTTTTCCATTTAAAAATATTCACATTATAAAAGTAATATATGCTAGTAAAAAAAAAAAAAACCTGACAACATATTATAAAAGAAAACCTCCCCAATCCTACTCTTATAGAACATGCATTTTTTGAAAAACAAAATCCTATTGCCAAAATGTTCATTATATATGGAATCAGTTCTGAATAGGAGGAAAGTGAGAAAGTAAATAGCAAAGCAGATGTTACACTGTTCATTTATCCTATGGTTTGTAGTTTAGCGAGATATCTAAAATTGAAAATAATGACAAAGCAGCACTCCAATCTATAACATGCTAATGTAGAGCCTGCTTTATGAACCTACAGGAATTACAAATTAGAAAAAGGAACATGTTGCAGTTATTGAAAAGTGAGGTTCTTTAATAAGTTGCCATTTGCTTGGCTACTAGCTAGAGACTAATTACTACAATAAGGACCTTATGTTATCTCATTTATTCCCAAAGAAACATAAGGTATGTACTCTTACTGTAGCTATTTACCAATGAGAAAAATCACTAAAATTTATACCTATATATTCTAAAAAATAAGCTTTATATCTTTACTGAAGTGTATCTGCTAATATTATAAAATTTTAATGTGCATTAGCTGTTATGCTATGTGCTTTCCCTAATTATTTTTTTTAACTTTTATTAGTTTTATATTTGCTTTCTTTTCTCAGGTGTAATCCCCACAAATTTCCACTACCAATTCACCCATACACTATCACCATAGTCCCTTGTGTTCTTCCTACCTCGTTTTGATCCCTTTCCCTCCCCTTCCCTTGCAGACTGTCTCTGATTTGTAGTTTTCCGTTATTTTTGTTTTGTTGTGTTCCCCCCCCTTTGGTTATTGTTATTATTGTTTTTTCCTTGATCCCCAACATTCCTCCTATAAGTGAAACCATCGATATTTTTCTTTTTTCTTCTGACTTATTTCACTGAGCATCAACCGTTCAAGCTCCACCCATGTTGCTGCAAATGGCATTAGTTTATCTTTTTTGATTGCTGAATAGTATTCCACTGTGTATATATACCACATCTTCTTGAGGCAGCCATCTATTTTTAGGTATTTGGGTTGATTCTAAGTCTTAATTAAATCACATTATCTTGCATTCTTCCCTTGTTATATTTATTTTTACATATTTGGAATCTGTAGCCTGAAGCTCTAGAAGTCAGAGATCAAATTTATAAAACTGCACAAAACATACTATCATACATTAAATATGAATGAAAAAAGTTTAGGTTAATCATACATTTCTTTTTTAAGCTATTAGCTAATGCTCTGTCACCCTTACTCATTTGACAAACATTTATTAAAAACTTGGTATGTCTATGGTATTTTGGGACTATCCCTATGTATGAAAAATTGTCCTCCATCTTATCACTTTAAACAGAGAAGATATTACATTTGAACCTTTACCTTTTTCATTTCATCCTCAAATGCCTTTTCCAAATACTTATATCTCCTGATGAGTTTATTGAAGACCTAAACATAAAAAAAACTAATATTACATAATTTTAAAAGACAAAAAGAGTTGAAGAGACTCAACAAAATTATAATATGAATCTATAGTAATAAAAACATGCAGTACAATATGCTCATACACTGATATAAGTATTTCAAAAGTTACTATGATCTAAGAGAAAAGTAGTATCAAAATGCACATATAGAAATTCAGTCAAGATATAAAAAGTGAGAAAACAAAAACATCAGTTAGTTAAAAGAATTTTTAGGGACTCCTGGGTGGTGTAAGGGGTTGAAACCCACCCTGTGGAGCTTCCACAGTCATTGCAACACGAATTTGATCCCCGGTCAGGGAGGGGACCCACATGGTGCAGCAGACCTCCCCTGCCTCGCCTGTTGCTCCCCTCAGCAGTGTATGTCAGTCGATCTGCCTGTTCTGTTCCCCACTCTTGTCTCTGGTGAATCTTCTCACCTCTCACCTCTGGCCTGTACCCCAGATCTTGTACGCATAAGTAAATAAAATCTTTTTTAAAACAAGAATTTTTAATCTGTTGTGAAATGCAGAGATTGAAAAAAACGAAAGGGATTACAGATATCATATAGATAACAAATATGATGGAGAGAAGAGCAACAACTGGGTCAGTAGAATTTTAGACTTTTCAGTGGAACACTTTTTGCTGTTCAGATGAACTAGATATTTCTGTTTTCCTAAGCATATTTTGAAGCCTTCTTAACTAATATCACTATGTTTGGAGGTAGAGACTTTAGAAGATAATTCAGGTTCAATGAGATCCTTAGTGTCAGATAGGACTGATGACCTTGTAAGAAGTGCCAGGAAGAGAGTCTTAACCAGGAGTCAGAGTAGAGAGCACTATGATCTTGAACTTCCCAGCTTCTCACACTGTGAGAAGTAAAATTCTGTTTTTTAAGGCACCCAGTCTGTGGTAGTTAGGTATAGCAACCCAAGTAAACTAATACAATATTCTCAAATATTGATTATTTTAATAACTATAGAAATGATTTTGGAATCTAGTCCCTTTCTTTTGCATTCATATGATGATGCTGTCATTTAAAACTCTCAGTGTGTTTGTTTATTCCTTAAAATGATCAAGATGGAGCCCAAGAGTAAAAATGATAGTGTTGCTCTTTATGGAAAAAGAACAATGAGCCAGGCAAGAAACTCATAGAGTGAGAAAAGACAATGGAAATAGAGTATGGAGAAGACAATGGAATAGAATAGGGAAAGCTTATATATTTGATTTTTAACGAGCACTCACACCCTTACTATGCTTATTTAGGGGAAAAAAGAATTCTAATCCAAGAAGGATTATTTAGATCTTCACAGATCAATGTCTACAGATCAAAGCAAAAGTCATCACACTATGAAAGTACTCTCTAAACTGACAGTTTATAAAATTATCTTCACTTAAACATTCCTTTCCACTTAATTTTTCTTTCCCCATCTACCCCATTGGTCAAGTTCTTCTCTCAGTTTGTAAATAAACAATAATTTTTAAACTCAGAAAACAAAGTGTCAAAGGGTCTGTCCTTAAACATACAAATTCCATATGCAAAAAAAAGCTGTAAAAAGAAACAATAGATAAAGAAAGGTAATGAAAAGGCAAACTCCACATTTATCTTTTTAGGTTTAGGAAATAGTAGAGCAGTGATTTTTCTTCCAAGTCTTATTATCTTTTTCTTGTACCAGTTAAACACCTCTCATGGATAATATACTTGTACTTACATTAATTTAATCTTAACAAGAATGCTCTGAGAAAGGTAAGAGAGTAAGGATTAACATTATTCGGCAGATCTGGAAATTGCTACTAAGTATTAGTATAAAAATACAACTCAGAAGTCCTGATTCTTAGTGAACAAGCCCTATCTAATTTTCCAAAAAGTGAGTGGGACAGTTAAAAGACCAGTTTTTGAACTGAGTGCACATACTTCACCAAACTTTATTTAATCAGCAACCCTTTGTTAAAATTCTTATCAGTCTTTGATAGCACTATAAACAGTGGGGGCCAGAAACACTTTAAATACGTAGTATTAGTTTTGAAAGGTACTGAGTATTTATTGATATATGTCCCCAGCAATTGTGTAAGCATCTGGTACTCCAATCCCTTATAGGTGAGAGGTATTAAAAAAATAGTACTACCTTTGCAGATGCCATATTTGGTGCCCATTGTCTTATATTGAATGCAATTATGTATTTTCATATGTTTAAGAGTTAATTGACCTATAGAGTTTTTATTTTAAAGAGTTTATTTTTGTGTGAAACTGGGGTGTAGACCAGAGCTGTGGGGAGAGGGAGGGAGCCAAGAGAGGATTCACCAGAGACAGAGTAGGGAGCAGAACAGGATGATCTACTGAAATACACTGCTAAAAGGAGCAGTGGGTAAAATAGGAGAGGTCTGTTGTGCCATGTAGGTTAGCTCCTGGTTGGGACTGAACTCAGGCCTTAGGATGGACATTCATGATGATGGGTAGCACTGAGTCTTATTTAACCCCTAGACAACCTAGGAGGCCTCTATAGAGTTTCTGAACCTAATGTTTCCCCTCTAAGGCAACAATCTCTGACAGGCACTACCTGAGCATAGTTTCGGATGGTTTCATGATCTTCATTTGCTGAAAACACACAGTGGTTGGTCATCTTGGTCTTATCACCATCATCTATGCGTGTTCCCCCAGGGGCTGAAAAGAGAAAGGTAATTACAGTTGGGATAATACTGAAATGCAGAATATATCAAGAACATTAAAAGGAGACACAAAACCTAAGAGCACACAGAAGTTCATAGAAAAATGGGAAGGTTTAGATGTTATGTATTTTTTTAATGTTTCTAATGTAGTATACACATTGATAATTCCATTTTATAGTCACCGTAATATATAAGATTGTTGTACAGCTTTGCCTGCACTAGATGCCATCACTGTAAATCCAGTTCTAACTAAAGTAGGTGTTTAGCAATGGAAGCTACAGAAAAACACTTATTCAGGAAACTGATTATTTCTAGAGCAGTTCTTGATGTTTGCCACATCGGGCATTGTTCATTTTCACATTTCATAGTACTTTGCTGGACTCCAGTTTATCAAGAGTGGGACTGACCAGGCTGGTTTTTATAGTTGATCTTGTCGGTTTTTCTTTGAGTAGATATTAAACCTGTTTTATCCTCCACTAATCCATGCCGATTTGAATAGGATATGCTGTGACTCCTTGCCATTTGCATTTTATTACCCAGCAGCACCACAGGTTAGAAAAATGTGTATTTTATTCTCTACTTTTCTCTCATAGCTTGAAAGTATTATGGCATATATTTATGAGAACAGAGGAAAGCCTTTCTTCTATGACTTTGCAGCCAAAGGCTCCTTCTGTGAGTTTCAATGGTGGCCATTACAAACATTGTTTGATTAGTATTAATAGCAGATCAGAACTCCAGGTATTTTTGTTTTGTGACTCTACTTCATCGTAATTAAGGTAGAAGGTTAGAGCAGGTTATGTTAGATTGAGGTCTTTCATATATTCAACAAATATTTTTGAACATATACTTGTACTGGTTACTGTACTAAGCACTAAAAATGCAATAATAAATCAAAGTTAAATAGGCAAATACTCTATTCAACTGTATGACTTTTTGTTTATTTTAGTGTATGACTAATGTGATTTAAATTGTGATTTCAGATGTTTTGGTGAAAAAGCCTACATAAAGCCAACATTTTCAGTAGGTACTATCAAACAAAATTCAGTTGAGTTATACTTTCCTTACCGTATCATCTCCCTACAGGTTTTAGATTGCAGTACACAGTTTTATAAATAAACTTATTTTCACATAAGTCAGCTCCCTCAGAAGTCTATTTCCATGTGGTTAATCTGTATACAAGAAGATTCTATAAAGACTTACCAAGCATACTGCCAGCCACCAGGATATCGAAGAGTGTGTCTGCATAGCGACGATAATCTAATCTTGAGCCTGTAGAGTCTAGAAACTTGGCTACAGCTTCAAGGTCATCTCCAGCTTCATTAAGTCCTTGGACGAGTGTATCTCGGAAGACTGTGGGTTCGAATTTCTCTTTTTCATCTAAAATTTATAAATCATAAAATTATTCCTTTACTTATCCATTATATTTCCCAAGGTAATCATACATTTTCTTTGCTCACTCTTTGATAGCATTACTATTTAAGAGATGGAAGAAAATTTAATTTTTCTACCAAATCTCCATTTTCATATTCTGAGTCCCATTTTAGTATTTTTTTCCCCAAGATAATGATTGCTTTCTATTTAAAGGAAATTAAAAAATATTAACCTCATCTCAGACATAATAAAAATGATGATTGCTCATCTGTCATCCACAGATAGGCCAAAAAATTAATAACTTTGTTTAATAATAATAATCTCTAATGATTGAAAAAACAAACAAACAAACAAGGAATATAATAATCAAAACTTAAAATTGTGTTTCAACACCTTGAAAGCTGATACTAGATATGAGGCATCCAAGAGGGGAGGAGGAGGACTGAAGGGTGGGGAAGGATGAAAACAGCAGTGGTGGAAAAGCACAAAGGAATATGGTGATGGATTATGGGTGATTTGTGGTGGGAGAAATATGTGACCACACCTGAGGGGAGAAACCATTTATTGTCTGAAAATGAAAGAAAACAATTTAGGGAAAATCACATAAGAATAAAGGAGCCTATATAAGAAAAGAATGCAAGGGAGAAAACACGAAGGTAACAACTCTTTTACAATACAAAATATTACATGAGCCTTGGTAAGTGAAAAATAAAAAGAAATTTTTAAAAGTTAAGAAAGTTATCTAAAAATTTCAAGAAAGTTTTGCAGAATTGAATTTCCTAGATCCAAGGAACTTTCATTTTTCTGGAATATTGTGGAATTTCAGAAAAATGGGAATAAAGGACTAAGGTAAAGGGGCAAAAAACCCAATCACATACAAAGTATTGAAGGATACTGAATTGCTTAACAGGTATACTAGAAGCAGGCACCGTTTCTTCAAAATTCTAAGGGAAAATGATTTCTAATCTAGAATTGAGTATTCAAACTATTAATTAAAAGTAAACAAAGCAAAAGCAAAATAAACATTTTGAATCATTTAAGACCTCCAAATTAATTTTTTCATCCACTCTTCTTTTTTGAAGCAGATACTCCATCACATAAGAGAATAACTAGGAAAGTTCCATTCATGAGACCCCACAAAAAGAGAAAATACAGAAGGGAAAGCATGTTCTTTAAGGTAGCAATGACATTTCAAGCATTTCAAGTTGATAGCTGGACAGCTGGCCCAGAAAGCAACCCAACTAGTAGAATTTTTCAACATGATAATGTAATATGACGTCAATATATAAGAATTTCTTGAATAGAAAATCATTACTAGAATTCCTAAGTGTTTATATCAAGAGATTTACATAACAATGGGGAAAGAATGGAATTAACGGGTTTTAAGGCAAAGAAAACTGCAGAAAGGATAATTATTAAATTTATTAAATCTAAAGATAAAATTATGTTAGAAAGATAAAAGTAATCAAATAATACTTTGAAAAGCATGTACAAAGTTGTAATAATGTAAATGCTAAAACATTGGTCTAAGCTAAAATTGGGGTATAATGCAAGGATAGAGAATGGGTATATGCAGGTAGGCAGAAGGAGGTAAGGGTCAGATCCTCATCTTCCACAGTAGGAAGTGCATATATAGTGCCATAGAAAAATCAAGAAATAGTGATGTAAGGATGTTCTTTGGCTACATGAATATAAACATTAAAAGAAACAGTTAAGGAATCCAAAGAGTTCCGCTGGAGAGCAGACATGCTATGGTTGTAACATGTCTTGCAGAACTGTCTGACCACTTAAATCACGTGCAAATACAACTTTGATAATTAAAACTTACATTTAAAGACCAGACAGTGGGCCCGCCCTGGTGGTGCAGTGGGTTAAGCAACGCACTATGAAGCAAACTGCAGCCACTGCAGCACGAGTTCGATCCCTGCCGCCGGCCAGGAAGGTGACCCACATGGCGTAGCAGACCTCTCCGGCCTCGTCCACTGCTCCCCTCAGCAGTGTGTTTCTGTCAATCTGCCTGTTCTGTGTCCTGCTCTGTCTGGTGGATTCTCTCACCACCCCCACATCTCTGGCCTGTACCCCAGTGCTTGTATGCATAAATAAATAAATCTTTAAAAAAAAAAAAAGACCAGACAGTAACTGTCTGTCTTGCACACACACTGAGAACTTGTAGTAGTCCAACAGAAGGAATAGGCCACAAGAGTTTAACTCCACTGCATCAGAACCAGCACCAGAGGAGAAGAATGGCATTCCCAGTGCCAGTCAGCCACCAGCATTAAGATAACACAAAGAGAGAAGTAAATTAACTTGTTCATTTGTGATGAACAAGAGGTAGAAGTCCTTTTGATGTCTTAAGCAAATCATTATGCAGCCAAGAACTTGCAAATATTCACTCCAGAAAAAAAAAAATCTATGTAATTAGGGTCTTGCTGTGTAAAAGGAGGGGAAGGAGAATGGGAACTCCAGAGGAATAAGGTGATGAGGATCTAGAGAAGGGGTTGATTGCAACCGACTACACGGCAGGAAATGACAGGCAAGCATAGGAAACTACCCCCTACTTGGGGTCTAGCAAAGGCTAACTCTCTGCATTCTCCTTGGATTTTTTTATCTTCTGGAATATGAATACATAAGAAGTAAAAAAGACTATAAATTGTTTATTGTGTTTTATGACCAGCTTCCAAAATGAATGGAGGTCATCCACACTATGGCACCATGAGGGGTTTGGAGACTGACTCAGGTGGTGAACAGCCTTGCATGATTTGAAATGTATAAATTCAAGGCACTGGAAAATGTTAGCTGATAACTAAGGTAAAACTCAGACAATGCTCAGAATTCAGGTAGAGGGCTTTGTTTGGAATCTAAATAACAACTTAAAAACTTGTTTTTATGAAAAGGACTTCATCCCCTGGTTATACATTTCCAGCAGATTTACCAAGAAAGAGGAAAAGTCAAAGGAGGAAGATAGCTTATCACAAACAAGGCTATTTCAACACTGAGTAATCATGCATTAGGTCAAAATGACCACTGAGAGCTTGGGAATCTGAAAAAGTCATGATGGTATCAAAGTAACTCTTTTGCAGGATGAAAAAAAATACTCCCAACTTCCAAGATCAAGTATCTATCCAGAGGAATACAAAATCCTTTTTATCTAAAGATAAACATTTGAAACAATAGGATATGTAATTTTTATACAAAAGCCTAACAAAAAATATGCCATTACTTCCTTGAGTTTCCCTCAGGCAGGGTAAGTGCCCTGGAGATGGACATATATATAAGTAGGGTCTCAGAGTTATACTTTGTGTGTGAATCAGTGTGACACTGAAGAATTAGTCATAACAGCCTTTATACTGACATAGAAAACAGGCCTATTTCTGATAATCAAATGTTTGTAAATTACCTAAAATCATTGCTTTCTCTGGGAATTATGTAATAGGCAAATAATATAACGCTTTTTCCAACTTGTTAATTAAGTGAAAAATAATAATCTACATGCCTTTCTGAAGGGTAATGAAGTATAGTAAGAAATAAGTTTTCTAACTATACACACATAAATATTTACACATATATTTCAACAGTTAAACATTTGAATGATTAGTTGCTACTACTGCTTAATGTCAATCTAAATGTGTTTGAAAACTGACAGCACAGAATTAAGTCTCAGTAAGAAATATTGAGTATGTGGTCACTATTAAATGTTTGTAGTTTGACCACTTAACAATGGCCACAGGGAGAAATTTTCATCCTTTTTGATTCCTATAGGCCAGATTGGAGAACACAATTTTTTGGAAAATATCATGAACATACTGTGTGGACATATTTCATGAAGAAAAAGAGTGTCTCAATGGAGTTTGGTAGGCTGTCCCTTACCATAATGTTTAATTTAAAGGTTAAACAATAAGAAATACATTTTTGTACTAACTTGGCAGGGGAGAACATAGCTTTGCTAGGAAATAGTTTCAAACTGAAGACAGCTCTTCAGAAGACAGCCTTTCCAAATTACCTTGGTGGTACTTAGTTTTTTCTCAGTTGTACAAAATTGCAAATCATTTCTATGAAGCTAGCCCCATCATAATACTAACAGGAGGCAATTAATTCACTGTTATGAAAAGTAGACAATGTGGTTGACTCTATGTCCCTTACTCACTGCCCCCACCTCAACTTGCCACCAGCTGTTTGGCACAAAACAATTCAAGGTCTGCTTAAATCCCCCAAAGACCCAAGTTACAAAGATCCAGATCAACTGAAAAATAATACATATTTCTCAGTTGCTCTCTCTCTGAGTACCCTGGAGGCAATACAGGCACAATTTTGACCACCAGATGAATCAGAGGCAAACCAGTTCAGACTTAGATAAAACCTTCTGGTTCAAAACTGAAGACTGACTGTAAGGGCCAGTTTACTCGTTGAATCATGTCTGCTGTTGTGCAACAGATTCTTGGCTCTGCTCTTGGCTTTCTGAGCTCAGATAAAGTGCATCCACGTCACTCTAACAAAGCACTTGAGGTGGAGATCCAGGTCTGAGATTAACACGTTCCCTCAGCGGGCATGCATGGCAAAGCCTTTCTGCATCTTACCCTTGCCCATATTAAATATTATCACATTGCTAGGCCAAACAATACTTTAATTGTAATTAGGTCTCTGGACTATACTGTTTGTTACTGATTAAATCCTTTTGAAATCATCTACATCATTTTCCCTGCAAGATTGCTTTAAACAATGAGACAATGGATGTGCGCTGGTTGTAGTGCCTTGTATTCATTTCAGCTGCCAGGTTACACCAGGGAAATGTAGGAAGAACACAATTTGCAAGAGGCTTACTTACATAGAGGGAGGTGGCTCAAATACACTTGTTCTTAGTTTATGGGGAGGAGCCAGACATTAAAAACAAAGAAAAAGGGAGGGCACAAGATAGAAATACCATGGGAAACCACTATTTTCTGGTTTTCAAAAATTTTTAAGTTTCATTTTTCTAGTGGTTACTGGAAGATTCCCAACAAGTTGCATTTATAGTTAAATTCAGTTTTACTGCAATTTGGTGCCTTTTGCACTCTTCTAATCCAGACCATCTATTGAAACTTAGTTTCTTCTGATATAACTAGACTTGCTACATACCCAACATTGCAGGAGAAAATCAGTCACAAAAGCTGCCTCTACAATGGAAATGCCAAAGATGTGTAACAATTCAGTAAATTAGCAATTGATCATTTTGTGGCATTATGCTTCATAATCAGCACTGAAACCCTCAAAAAGGTATCTATCACCTCTCATTTATCTTTATATATGCTATTTCCTTAAATATTGTTCTGTGATTCTCCTCTACATTAGTTAACTTAATAATTTCATATCATATTTTCTGTTTTAAAAAGCACCTTATCAAGTTTTGGCTCAAAACTTAGGCCAAGAAGATCCCTGTTTAATTACACAAAACTGACTGATTATAAAAATACTTGGAACATTCTTTACATAATTACATGAAGTCACTCACACAAATACAAATTTTACTAATCTTCAAACTGGTCAACAGCCACCCTTTTACTCACAATAAAAAGATACTTGAAAATACCATGAGTTTTGATATTTAGGACAATAAACCTAATTTCATTTCTTAAATTCTGGAAAGGTAAAATTCTTCACTATCTCTCTTCCTAATTTTCTTTTAGTTTGACGATCTTTGCCATCTTTCTCAAAAACAAGGAAGCAAAATCTAAGTAGAAATGTTGATTCCAAAACAATCAAGTTTATCATTTGCCTTCACAGCCTCACAAGAGAGTAAGGCAACCTGAACAACTATCACTATCCTATTTTGTTGACTAAGACATGCTATCAGGCAAGTTAGAAGACTTGTCGGAAGTCAAACACACTAAGTAACTAGCATTTCTGGGGTCTAATGGCAGAATCACAAATTCTACATCTAGACCTCATAAAAGGAGAAATAGATTAGCTAGAATCAAAGATCATTCTAATTCTTCTTAACCTGAAAAATTCTGACCATAACTTTATTTTAAAGATTTATTTATTTATGCATACAAGAGCTGGGATACAGGCCAGACCAGGGAGATGAGAGGATTCACCAGAGACAGTGGGGAGCAGAATAGGCAGAGGAACTGAAGTACACTGCTGAGGGGAGCAGCAGGCAAGGCAGGAGAGGTCTGCTGTGTCATGTGGGTCCCCTCCCTGGCTGGGGATGGAACTTGTGCTGCAGTGGCTGAGGCTGCTTCATGTGAGGCGCTCAGTCGTCTGTGTCACCAGGGAGGCTCCCTGACTATAACTTTAAATACATATCCACCCCCCACACAAACACACAAAACTTACCCCTTTTCCGAGTTTTGAACCGCTGGCCTGTTAGCACTGGCTTCTGATGCTTATTCATAAAATTTCTGAAACAAGGAAAGTCAAGATGATTAATTTCAAATAAGAAGTTCATATAAAAAGATATGGCTAGTAGCACATATTTCACCTTAGCTGTAATGCATAAAAAGGAGTTGTAATTTTAACTGCTGAACTAGCAAAACTTTTAAAGTATGATAATACATAGTGCTGACAAAAGATAAAGGGAAAACCACCATAGATATAAACTCCATGCAGTGCTCTTGGGATACATTTGGTGAAGATCTATAAACATTGACATATTGTGGCTGGCTGAGCAAGTTCTTTATTAGGAGTTTATTCTATGGTTGTACACAGATATGTGGATGTAAATGTGTGTGTAAAGTTGCAACAAAGCTGGATTCATAAAAAATGTAAGTTAAATGCCCATAAATGAGTCTGATAAAATAAGTTATGGTACAGCCTGTATCACATGAAACATTATGTAGTTTTTTACAAAAGAATAAATTAGATCTTAATATAGGACATCTCTGGCCCTACTTTCCTCTGTGGTTGTTTTATTTACATTCACCTCTTTTTCTCCATCATCCACTGTGCTGTAATTGCCAGCCAGGTACGGTCTTCTGGGAGGATCCTTCCCAACCTTTCATGTGGCTTACTCTCCAGTCTCATTCAAATGCCTCCTTTGCAGAGATTGTTCCTGTTCATCACAGTCTCCTTACCTAGCTTTATTTTTTTTCACAGCTCTTAGCAGTATCTGCCCTTATGTTTTTATCCATTGCCTATGGTTTATTTCTTCCATGAGAGTAACCTCCACATGCGTAGGGATTTTATAGGTTTTACTCAAGACTACATATTTAGCACCTAAAACCATACTAAGTAAAGAATAAGCATTTAATAAATAATTGTCAAATAAGCTGTTGCACCCATATGGGAAGATGTTCAACATATGTTGTTAATGGAAAAGAAGCAAGTTGAACAGAAGAATGTAAACTACAATTTTTTGACTAAAGGGGGGTGTATAGAATATTTACTTTTCTATGCAAGGGAAATTTAAGAAGGATACAAGAAACTTAATAGATTTTCATTTGTTTACCTCAAGGAATGTAAAGTAGAATAACATGTTCTTCTGGACTCAACAGACAATTTAAAAACATAATAAATCGTCTGATAACAGTGAAAAACCTGCCCTAGAGATCTCTTACAAATTGAAAATATGTTTGCTGGCATAAATATTATAGTCAGGAAATATCCTAGATTGCCTAAGTTATGAAGATTAGTTAAGATAATCTTCATTATTAAAGCAAATTATTTAATTGCCTTTCAAAGATTTTTATATTGTGATTTGAAAATGTCTAAATTTTCTTCATTATATACCCCATTAGGCAATCAAGAAAATTTCCAGTAGTCAAGTAGTTATTTACTTCTCTAAGTTTGTTTTAAGTCCTTAAGAATATGGAAAATTATTATTCAGTTTATGTAACACATTTTTCTTCCCACCCCACTATGTGAAGAAGCTTCTGTCTTCACATAGAAAGCAACTTATCACTATATAAACCTTTTCTAAACACAATTTAAAAAAAGTGACACTAGTTGTGATTAGAATAGAGTAGAAACATAAAAAATAAAGCAATAAACACAAAAAGTAATTCGTTTCGTGGAGAACTTTTATCAGTCCTACAAATGAGCTAATTACAACTTGCTTAATAAAGATGACTTAGCCAGCTATCATGCCCTGAAGAAACAGAGTCCAGTGGGAGATAAAATCCCAATATTCACAGTATAATGTGACAGGTCAAACAATAGAAGTACAGACGTAGAGCTAAGGCAGAAAAAGAGACTGCCTGCTGTGTTTTTATGGGGCAGCAGCTACACACTGAAATAGTCACAATGCAATAAACTTGATGAAATTTCATTTCATTTGATAGATGCTGAAAATAAAACTTTCAATCCATTATTTATATTTATAAAACTCATTCAGGTATTTCCTTGTTGGCATTGTCAAAAGATTCACTCTAGACCAGCAAATACTTCATTGTGGCATAATGAACACACACACGTGTACACACAAGCACACATGTATGTACATGTAAACATACATACATAAATACATTTTTGGTAGTTGTGTGCTCTTAAAGTTTTCTTATCTCTAAAAACACAACAGATATTCATAAAACTTTTCTTGTGTTAGTAAAGAAAAATACTATTTAATAAATAATTGTCAAATAAGCTGTTGCACCCATAAAAGTGTTGACCACTTTTTCCTCTATTTTCACTAATTTTAATCCAGGAGGCAAGTTCAATTATTAAATATTTCATGTAGCTAAACTTAACAATGGCCACATGGAGAAATTTTCATCCTTTTTGATTCCTACAGACCAGATTGGAGACACAAAATCAAAATAGACACAAAATCAAAATAGATGCAAAATAAAAAGTAGAGCCCAAGAGCCTGAAACTTCACTATTATTTGAGTATGCAAGAAAATAAGTTACACTCTGCAAAAACCACTTTCATTTGTAATAAATGTAAATAAGATTTTAAAGGGTGAGTCCTCTCTAAGTTTTATATTAGGATCCATAACAGAAATGTACAGAAATCCCTAATTAACTCTTTTTCTGCTACTGGAGAATTACCACCAAACACAACCTACTTACAAGTGAATTCTATTTTAGAAATCTTCAGCTTTCTTTACATTTTCTTCAGTTCTAAACACAAAAGTCTATTTCTTCATAGTCCAGTTATATGAGCTTGTTTTTCAAACTTTCACTACATTCTAGGTGAGAAAATAAAATAATAACATATAAATATAAAAATGTATGCAAATATTTTGACACACAACACTAAAAATTAAAGAAAAAGAAAAAGACTCACCTACTAGTACAGAAAGACTAAATGAAGATAGTTTGTTTACCAAAAGTTTAGCTGTTACTATTTGGAGCAGAGGCCTGGCTTCTCTCTAAATTTAGCTTCTCCTTCTACACTATAATCTGCTCCTGTGAGGGTCAGCCTTTATAAGGCGCTCACTGAAGCCCTAGCTGAAGAGAAGCAAGGGCACTTTGAATTAGAAACTGTGCTAGTTTAACCGTGAGAAAAAACAAAGACAATTCTATTAGGCCAATGTCAAAAGCTTACTTTTATGAAACGGTATTACAATGTATAACTTTTACAATGTAAAAATACATAATTTAAAAAAATCAGAGTTTAATGGAATCATCAAAGTCAAATTTGCCTGGGGTACATCCTATACACATCATGCAGATCTGGGTACCATTCAGAAAACTATAAGCTAAACACACACACACACACAAATGGAACAGCAATATGAATTAAAACAGCACTGAAAAAATTAGGTTTAAGATGGTAAAACAAAATGGATTTAAGTATTTCACATGTCATTTAAGAAAGTACATTTCTTGAATATGCTACAAGATTAAAAAAAAGTCCATTTCAAATACAAAAATGATCCAAATATCAGAAATGAAGTACTTATTAATAAACATTTTGACTAAATTTTATTTATATAAAAATGGAAAGTTTAGTTGGATGAATTTCACCCTACTTTATCAATCTTCTAACTGACCTTGTGTTGTCTGCAGAGTCCACCCTTAACCCCCAAACAGCTCTGGACCCAAGCGTGATACTGGGTCCATATAATGAATGGGTCTCACGGCAACTATGTGCCAATACTAGCAGTTGCAGAGCTCATTCTGAGTAGGTTGACACCTTGTGTGTTGACTTTTCTTTCTTTCCTATTATTCTTTAATTCATTCCACTTTGGAAATAATCTGATCTACCAGAGTAGACCATCCCTTTCAGTTGTTCCCATTAAGCAAACACTGTTCTCACCTCATAATCTATAGGTTTGGCCTAATACTCTATTCTTGAACCAGACTCTCTGTGTCTGGTTCATCTTTGAACTGTGATAACTTGCCTTATATAACATGTTATGATACTAATATAGGCTCTGATATAATAACTATGCTATTTAAACAGCCTCAACTTTATGAAAATGTATGCTCTGAAATAGGGATCATAATCTTTCTGTAAAGGGAAGGAGAGAAAATGTCTTCGGATCAATGGGTCACATGGTCTCTGTTTCAACAACTCAAATCTGCTCTAATAACTTGAAAGAAGGCCTACACAGTATGTAAACAATGGTCACAGTTGTATTCTGATAACTTTATATACAAAATTAGTTTTGTATATTGCTGTTAGCCAAATTCCATACTAGAATAGAGTATCCAATATAACTGTCTGGACTATGGAAATGTTCTAGATACACAATAATATGGTAGCTCCTAGGCCCACGTGGCTACTGAGCCCTTGAAGTTTTCTGAATAGAAGCCCATTGGTTTGTGTGACTGAGGAATTAAAGAGTCAGTGACTTTATTTTGTTGGGCATATTGGTCTAATGCCAACACACAAATGTGATAAGAAAGTTCAAATACATCTTCAAAAGGAGATTTTTTAAAGTTAACATTTTTCAAATAAAGTAGCTGTGAGGAACAGTCATAATGGCTACAGAAAGAAAAGGCACCAAACTTCATAATTAAACTATGTATGCACTAACTACTGAAGACAAGGAAAAAGACTTTTAATTCTAAGATAATAAAAATTATAAGGTAGCAAGCTCCTCAAACTATAGTGTTTTAGAACAATCCAGTAGCTCTAGCACATAGACTTTAGAGAAAATTGAATCATTTCACTACAATGTTTTTCTGTAAATTTCTTTGTGGTTAGCAGCAAGTTTTAAGAATTACATTTTATTCTATATTCCAAACGAATGAAATAATCTGCCATAAAAGAGGAAGCTAAAAAATTCCCATAATTATAAACTATTTTCCTTTCCATTAAAATCCAAAGTGCAAGAACAAACATCACACAATTCTCTACAAAAAATTATCATATCCAAAAATTACTTGGGTTGATAATGCTGTAGTATCATCCTCTTAAAAGAAGCAAGATTAAATTGCTCTAAAAGTTTAAATTATTAAACTCTAAACCAATAAAGTAAATATATGCCTACAGTAAGACTATACAAATATTGCCCAGGCTATTAGACCTTCTAATAGCCTCATCAAGTCTTTTTTTAAGTCTCCTTATAATCATGACCACTTTGCCTCTACTAAAAGCTTCATTATATCCCCTAGCAAGTTCTATGTAAATATTAGTACGTGTAATTGAAAAAAACAAAAACTTTAAAATAGCTCACTATGTTTCTAAATGAAATCAAATATTCCTTTCTTTGATATGAAAATATTACTATTTACTCATATCCCCTTCATTCTTAATGCTATAAAAGGACAAAAATATCTATCATAATAGGCATGAAACATTAATAATTCTCTACTCAAAAACTTACAAGTATAGTTTTCAGTGAGGAACATTAATGATGAAACTGCTAAACAACTACCTTTTAAGGAAAGACTGATCAAAGCTCAAAGGAACTGTGTTGAGGAAAAAAGCCCTGAGAGTTAACTATGTTCACTTAAGTCATCCTTAAGAAAAAGGCATGATAAAAGTTTTCTCTATAACATTTCCAAAACTACTTCACATTTTAAACTTATTATTATAGTAATCTAATTTTGAATGCAGTTTTTGCTTTCCTCTGTAGAAATGTTCCCCAAAATGCATTTATTTATTTATTTTTTTAAAGATTTATTTATTTATGCATACAAGCACTGGGGTACAGGCCAGAGGTGTGTGGGGGGTGAGAGGATTCAACAGAGACAGAGCGGGGAGCAGAACAGGCAGATCAACAGAAGCACACTGCTGAGGGGAGCAGCGGGCACAGCAGGAGAGGTCTGCTGTGCCATGTGGGGCCCCTCCCTGGCCGGCAGCAGGGACCGAACTTGTGCTGCAGTGGCTGCAGTCTGCCTCACAGTGTGCTGCTTAACCCACTGCGCCACCAGGGAGGCCCCCAAAAATGCATTTAAAGTATCAACGTACAGCCTCTTCATAGAAATGAAGACAATTGTATGTCACTCTTCTCAATAAAGTTAATATCAAAAACTTTTAAGAATAAGCTACATCCTAAAAAAATTTCACCCATTTATGAACTCAAGTTGCCTTCTTCTTAAAGCAATCTCTAAAAAGTTTCCTTGGGCATATACATTCCTTACTCTGCCCTTATCCTTTCCCCAGATGGAATCTCGCCCACATTCTTCCCTGCCCCCAACTGAGGAGGCTCATTCAAGGTTCCAGATGGTCTAATCTTGATGTCATTTTTATGTCAACACTTTGAAAAACACAAACACACACACTGCACATATTGTAGCCTGTTTTGGTTTTTAGAAAATGCATTCTTCAAATACAATGTTTCAGAGTTTTTAATTGTTTTTAATCCCTGAAAACTTCTGCTCTAGATAAGACCTTTAGAACCTTTGTGTACAAGACAATAGGATTGCAGTAATGATTGTACACATATAATTCCAGCTGTAAATTATGAGAATAGGAGATGTCCAATACTTAAATGTCTTATTGTAGTTAACTATATTGATTAATTTATCAAGTATTTTGGGATGCTTATTGTGTGTCAGTCAATATACTTGAGCAATCAAGGGTTATTTTGTTCCTCATCCCCCACTACTTCACTATCCCGGCCATTTGACAATGTCTAGGGACATTTTCGACTGTCACACTGGGGAGGCAAAGCAGGGAGAATGAAGAGGCGAAGTGGGGAGAATGAAGAAATTTTACTTCTAAATTCTACGAGGTAAAAGCCTGGGATGCTGCTAAATAGTCGGTGATACACAGGAGGAAACCCCCTTCCAACAAAGGATTATCTGGTATAAAGTTTCTGTAGTGCCAAGGCTGACAAGTACTGCACAATATAGGGGTAGAACCAGAGATGGTGCTTGCTTTCAAGAGATGAGAATTGCGCATATAGGTCTAAATATACCAGAGCAGTGAGCAGGTAGATACTTTACTGAATGATTTGATTCTATTTGCCAACCACTGCTGTCAATTTTAGAGGAAAAAATTGATCACTGAGAGGCTTGTCACAACTAAATCAAATGTACAAATAGTATGTACAAAATAAATACTCTTTACACTCTTTGAAACTATTAGATGTATTTCAGCATTGACACTTTTTATGATATTCAGGGGGAAAGTGGAGGACAGGCAATACTACGGAATTTGAGGAGGGGAAAGAGAAAGGAGACAAATTTTTCCCTTTGTTGATGATTGTAATAATGAGAATAAAAAGACTAGGAAAGGTGGAACATTAAAATACAATGTTGTTGAAAAATTACATAGTTCAATTTTTATGACTTGTAGAAAACAATTACAGGCTAAGTAGAAACAGCAAAAACATAAATTCTATACACATGACATTATTTTAGCTATATAAAATTCACCAGTACGTAACAGTAGTCAACATAAGCAGTGAGTGGGTCCAAGTAGCATTTTACTCTTCCTAACCTAAACTTATCTGTATTTTATATAAATTATATTACATCACTGATATTATATATAATATTATATATATAGTATTACTATATTACTGGTATAATTAGAAAACTGTATGTTTAAATGAAACATCTTTAGTCTCCTAACCTTTCTGAATTAGTTTCTAAGTTCAAGCAAGCTCTGAATCACAAGCAGTATTATTTTCATAAGAAACTAAATACCACTCTCTACCCTTAATGAAATGACATAAAATCACCTTAAGGACCATTCTAGTGGCTGAACCTGAAATAATCTGAAAACCAAAATAATTGAAAAGGCAATGGATAATATGCCATCGAATAAATAACAATCTATAGATCAATAAACGTAACTTTCATTTTAGAGAAAGCAAATGTATCAGTGCACAAGTGGAAAGGGAGTAATTGAGCATAAGGGAAAGGTTCTTTCCATTGGAAAATAATAGAGAAGGAAAGGAGCTAGAAAATCAACATTTTTCAATCATTACACCAAAAAATTGATTCTTATAAGAATTATCAACGTGCTAAGTCTTGTGTGTATGTTTACACATACATGTTAGGGTGTTTGCAGGATATTTACATAACTTCAAAGCATCTTCACAAAAATTGCACAAGGAAAATCAGTAACTGCACAGTGGAGATACAAGGTAATACCTTAATCAAAAGACTAGTACTACTAAGGACAGGATATCAAAAAGGTGCATGACCTGAATCTAATTGTGAAGTAACAAATGCCTATTGGTGGGTACTCACCAAAACAACTGGAATATGTCCTTTAAAAATGTTTTAAATAAACAAAAAGTGAAGAATTGTCAGATTAAAGAATAACCAAAAGGACATTACTAAATGCAGTTTGTGATACTGGAGTGAGTTTTGTCTTGGGAGAGATAATATAAAGTATATTATTGAGATAGTTGATGAAATTGGTGTACGTACTGTAGTTGGAAGTATGTAACTAAGCTAAAGTCAATGAATTTTATTACTGCACTGTTCTGCATGATAAGTATTTTATTCATGAAAAATACACAAAATCATTGGGGTAAGTAACAAGGAAGGAGTAAAGAATGCAACTACTCTCAACTGGCTCAGAAATCAAAGCAAATTTCTGTGTATAGGACCACTGAGCAAAGGCAAACACTAGTCTTCTTCCTGCATATTTTAGGGAATGAAGTTGGGCAAGACAAATAGCTTATGGAGGTGAAAAAGCCCAGGAATCTGAACTGGGATGGGGGTGGGGTGATTACATTTTCTGGGACTAACAGGAATAAAGCTTGCTACAGAGAGAAATATAAAACTTCTCAGATTTTTCAGAATTTGGTCAGCTGTGAAGTAGGAAATAACCTTGCTACTTTGGCTGAAGGAAGACTCATCTCTTGATTCGAAGATGTTTATAACACATAATTCCTGTTAATTATTTCCTTTTATTTGATTGACCTGGGTATAAGATGACCCTTAGTGCCCTTACTGCTACATCAGAGGAGGGAGTTCTTTATTCTTTACATACATAAACTTCAAAATTCCTTGGCCTACGTGAGCTATGAATTCCTTACCCACATTCTACACTACCCACATTACTTCTGCCATGAGAATATTTTTCTACATTAAAGCCTTGATTGAGGAGAGATACAGAAGTATGTAAGACTAAATATTACGAAAGAGCACCATTATGGAAAGAATAACGTTAACAACTAAAATAAAAATATGTGCATGTACACAAAATAAGATGTGAGGTATTTACAGGTAAGTTCTAACCACTAATTTAAAACAAATACCTAAAGGAAAAAATTAAGATTCCTGGTCAGAAAAGGTTTTCAACATTTTAAAATAAAAGTCTATTATCTTTCTATACAACTTAACTGATTAAAAACACATATTCCAGAAATTACCCATCAAATAAAGTTTTTTTCAATACAGAATAAGTATACATTAAACTAATAAAGATGTTATTCACCAAAACCCCTTTTGATTAGTAAGTTTATAAACCCCTTCTTTTAGAATTTTCTCTTATTATATGATAATCTTTTCAATTTCTTCAATGATGAGAAATTTAATTGTTTGGTGGAGGATTTAATTTTAGGAAACCACCAGAGGTAACTCAGTCTAATCTGTTGCAAAAAGAAGCCATTTTGAAGCAAGTCGGTGTATGTTTCAATATATAACATGCCACAGATTCATAATGTATGCACTTTCTGTGCATATTTTTAAATAAAATATTGAATAAAAAAAAAAGCTGAGTAGAAACAGTACTTTTAATCAAAAAACAAAGGTTGACAACAAAGGAATAAGCTTGATTTTTTTGTGTATAGCATTCTAAGGCAATAATGTACTTTTCAAAAAGCAATTTAAAATATTTATTGATCAACAGAATTATCCACGGAATATATAACCTTACAAAGTTATGAATTCTAAGGTCCATACTTACCAAGATAAGGTTTTATGTTATTATTATTTATCTCATTAATATGTGCCCATACATTTTATGCATTATAAAGCATATCACTTGACCATTTACTAAAGATATAAAAAATTAATATGTGTTATAGAAAAAAAGTCTTAATTTAAATCCTTAAAAAATCAGATTACAGTCAGTTCATCAGCTACATTTTTGAAATTTTAAAGGAAAACAGAAAAAAAGTTTCTATAATTCTGACTTTCAGTAATGACCACTGCATACATATTAACATATAATACATCTCTCCATATTTTGAGGGGCGATATATACATATAGAAAAAAATTCATCTTTTCTAAGTTACAACAATAGGCATATGTATATTTGGAAAATGAGTTGAATATTTATGTTGAGTTACCCAGCGTGTACCAGACCTCTACTGAACAATCCATACAGTCATCACTTGTAACAAATGTTAACATTGATGGGGGATGGTTAAATGGGAAGGCTATGCATCTATGGGGACAGACAGCACATGGGAAGTCTCTGTACCTTCCTCTTAATTTTGCTGTGAATCTAAAACTGCTTTAAGAAAATGTCTTTACAAACAGGGAATGGTGTCAAATGCTAAAAAGTCAGTCAGTAATTTACTAAAGTCAGTTTTATTTGATTAATACTGATAGGCGACTATTATTAGCTCAAGTGGAACGTTTAAGGCAAGGGGCACTGAAATGTGTTCTGCTCTTCAGTATTTTAATCAAGGAGAGAAAAATAGAATCTTCTAGAAAAAAAAAACACCCTAGGTTGGCAATCAGGGGGAGAATTTTGTTTTGTATCAACTGTTTAAAAAACATGGTGATGGACCTTCAAAAAAGAAAAGGTGGTGATTAGCAGGAGTTCTAAAGTTTCCTCAATGTTGAGTTCTTTCAATCAAACTACTACTGCCTCTACCCTCCCAGAGGGGACCTGCTCAAGTTCTGCCAAGATGTTTTATTTAAAGGTACAGACACACACACACACACACACACACAGAGAATTATGTATGACACATATGCCTATTTTATGAGAACCTGAACTGAGAGCCCAAGACTTATTTGAGACACTATACTACGTGACGTAACTCTGTCACAACTTTATATGAGTGAACCACATAAAAAGAGGAAAAAAAACAGACCAATGCAGAGCTATAAACGCTCTCAAAATACTCTTGAAAAAGGTTCAGTCATACAAGAATTATTCATTTGTATTCACTTATCAAACATACATCTGGAACTATTCAATACAGAAGCAGCAGGGACCTATTAGACAAGTCGCACGATGCTCACTTTCTAGCATGAGAAGCTTTGATCCACACAAAGCTGCATAAACATCTGGCATTGAGTTAACAAGAACTCATGGTGTCCAGTATGTTAAAGTACATTACATGATGCACTTGAGTTGCAGTTGTGTTAGCAATTTTTTAATAATTAAATGTGCTTTTACTTTCTGTCTTACAGTTGATATCTATGATATCATGGAATGCTTTAAATCACAGTTCTAAACCCCAGACTTTATCAAACACCCTGGTTAGCCTCAGAGATATCTGAACAGTTGCCTGAGGTCATGCATTCCACTCTCACATTGGTGATATAGCAGATATCAGAGGAGAAAAATCCCCGACCATCTGGTGCTTACATACATGGGAAGTCAGCGTTAGAATTTGATCAACATGGTCTTCACCGGATATACTTCCCAAATAACCAACAAAGTTAGTGCATTCTCATAGGCAGGTTTTTCATTATTTGCCTCATAGATTTTTATGGTTTACAATTAGAGGAAAGCATAAATATTAATTTTAAAGTCTAGTTCAGCACTTGGATAAACTGAATTAGTGTATGTTATTTCCAAAATGTCAAATAGTTCTTAGAATTTTATTAAGGAAAAAAAAATATTTTTAATTATAAGGTTTAACAAAAATCCTGCCTCTTAGGGACATAACTAGAAGGAAATTTATGACACCATGGTTTCCAGTGCAACAGGAGTCAGTTGTCAAATTGTTTCCGGTGGAGGTTTAACTCTAACAAAAACATAATCTTCACACTCTTAAACACCAATGCTATATCCCTTTCCTCCACCCAGTAGTTTCATCTGTATCAACTTGGGGTTCTCCTTCCTGTTTATAGTAACCTCATTCTATTATATATCAAGAAAAACATGTCAGGTTCCTTTTTTCTTAGACTGTACCAAGAAAAACATGTTATGCTCTTTTTGTCTTAGAAATGATCATAAATCCAGCAAACCATCAAGGTTAGTTTGAAAAGAATTAAAAGTCCTCTGTGTTATTATGCAAAAAAGAGGAATGCAGTAGAGTATCATAGTGGCTAATGATATATCCTCTATGGTGCTTGAGTCAGTATTCCTAATTATTACTCACCCCTGTCTAGTGGTTTTTTTAATGAAATTTATTTAGAAGCCCTCAAAAAAAGGACATCTAATAACTATTTTTAAAGTCCTCATCTAACAAAAAATAGTTTGAGACATGAGGTGAAAACATAATTCTACATCGTACACAGACTTAAATTGCTTTCCTATCAAAACATTCATACTTCTGTAATTAAGAATTTAAAATAGTAAAAAAAAAAGAATTTAAAATAGTCAAAGTCAAAAACACATTAATATTATAATGAATTGTTATTTTTGGTATATGTTAATATATTTGTTCTTTTCTGATATGAACTGATAATAAAATCAAAGGATACACCTGATATTAAAAAATTATAAAGAATGAAAGCATTGTTACTTTGGCATTTGCCAAAAGAATGGTTCATTCAGTGAGTTACTTAAACCTTTATTTTCAAGCAGATAGTTTGTAAGTAAGACTATCACAACATTTTTGGATCTCTTCACTCAGCACATGCCAAATTTAGAACAGATCAAATCATTCCACTTGGCACCCAACTGCCCTGAAGATCTTTGCTAAGTCAAGAAACCCAGAGCTTCATTATAGACATCAGAGTGAGCTAAGAATGAAAAGCATTTTAGATAGGTTTTGCTAATGTGGGTAGATTTTTTTCTTTAAATTTGGGATTTATTTTAAATTCATAAGTTTTTTTCCCTAATAGATTCAAAGGAAAAATGCCGTAGAAACTCCTAGTGACAACTACGAATCTGTATTAAAATAATGCACATAATTCTAACTATTAAATTCCTGAGTTGTATCACTTAGGTTTGATTGTTTTAGCAGTGTCTGTATTTCATTTATCAATAAAAATATCAAAAACACTGGAGCAGATCAATTGGAAAAAAAGTTGAATTGAGAGAATGATGAATACTAAAATCCCTTTAAAATAAAATGTGGATCAGACATTCAAAATAAAATTCACAAAGAATTTCCTACTCATTGTTGAGCTATTCTGGATACTTATTCATATTCTAACTATATTGAATGTTTTTCAAAACATTTTGTATTCAAAGGCAATCTATACAAATTTTAAGTGGATGGGGTTCTCTCATTTTTTATGTCCATTTACTAATTTTCCTGCTACTACCAATTCTGAAGATACTGGTTTATAATTTTTAATTTAAACATATACTACCACATTTTATAAATTGGTGAGAAAAAGAACATATACTCCAAGTGTATTTTAAAATATCTACTTTTATGATTTTAAAAAGTTGACATAAAATGGAATAAGTTCCAGTATGGTTGGTCATGAAATTATTAAAAAATAACAGTATTTATTTCATAAATATTTATAATACGCTGATAGAGTTGTTTTCTTGGGGGTTGTTCTCACTGGGCAGCTATCCATTTCCTGCTCACCTGCCCATATTCACCAATTCTTCCAGACTTATTTTTAACTTGAATCAGCCTTGCCATTCTGGAATCCACACTTCTGTTTACAAATTGTAGTTGGGGACTGAAGAAAGTTTTGTGGAGAGACCATTTGAGTTGAAAAGGACCTGAGTAAAACTTGATTCAGTAGGATGGAAGAGGGTTTTCCAGGAGCAATGGAGGTTGGGTGGATAACAACACTGTTTAAATAAAGCTGAATGATTGGCAGCCAGACTACAGACAAGGAAAGTTGTGAAAGGTGCTTGCTCTAAAAGGCTGAGGAGAGCTGGGTAGGCCTTTAGATGATTACTTTAGCCCTACTGTTTTAGGGAATGCCCTCTCCAGGAGGAGAGCATGAGACCTCATGGACAAACACCCTATCTTATCCTCTGTGATTCTTTGAACATAACAGATGCATACCAAGCTCTTTTTTATTTATGTAAAAAACAATGTAAATCCTGAGGGAAAATTATTAGAATTATATCTTTTCAGGAAAAAGTCTTTTTTAAGAATAATTTTTATCTTCCAAATGTAGGATGATGGCTTATGGGCACATATGAATGTCTATACAATTTCCACTTTGAAATGATTTAACAAGGAGGCCTATAATTGTGTTATTCATATGCTTCCCAACTGTACAAATGTAACAGAATTGGTCCTAAAAATAATGCTTCATTTTTATATAACATTTTATAGTTCACAGGGTATCCTCAAAGAGCCTCAAAATCAACCTATAAGTCTGATTAGAATCTCTGTTTTGAAAAATGCCTTGAAAAATCACAAAGGCTGGAGGTTGCAAACAGGAGCCAGGTTTATGGCCAGGTTTGGCTGTGTCCAGGGACCATCCACAATCATTATCTCCCAGATCAGAAGAAGCTACTTAACAGGGCAGCATTACTCCACAATCAGCAGACCAGGAAGAGTTTACCCAGAGACTGAAGCAGCTTTAAGAGCAACTTTGTCTGTTGGGTCTAACAAAATTTCACAATAGATAACCAAATGCCGAGAGAAAAATACCAATTTTCTAGCTTCAAAGTATTTATTGAGAAGATAAATGATACCTTTCTCCTTCTGATGTAGAAATAGCTTTCTATTTTTAATTACTGGAACAGTTTTATTATACTCAGAAGCACCAACATAGAGTTTTAAATCCCAGTGATATATTCAAAATAAATATGAAAACAAAACAAAACCAAAAAAAACCATGAGCTTAAGTTAGACATATACTAATGTGTGCTTGGACATTATCTGGCCATGACGGTAGATTGGCTACATCATCCTTAGACATTAAGACTTGGTTTTAGGGCCTGCCTGGTGGCGCAAGGGGTTATTCACAACACTATGAAGCTATTCGCAGCTACTCCAGCATGAGTTCTACCCCTAGTCAGAGACGCCAAGTAGCTGACCCACATGGCACAGCAGACCTCTCCTGTCTCACCTACTGCTCCCCTCAGCAGTGTGTTTCAGTCAACCTCCTATTGTGCTCCCCACTCTGTCTCTCACTGGCCTGTAGCCCAGTTCTTGTATGAATAAATAAATAATTTTTTTAAAAGGACTTGGTTTTAAAGCTTTTTTACAAATTAAAAAAAAACCTTCAAAGTCTAGAAGACTATAAATGAAACAGGAAAAACTACACACTGGTCTTTGGAAAACATTAACATTAATAAGTCTAAAATATATAAAATAAACAAATAGAAGAACTCTGTTATAAAATTATGAGGTAAACAATCCTGAGTAGGAACCTTGCATATATAACCTAGTACTGATTTTCCTACATGTACTTATCCTAACAATGTTGCTCTTATTTGCAACAGTTTTGGTATTCCTTTTTGGAAATGACTTCTGGAACAGGTTAGCTTATGAAACACACAAGAAAATCAATATCTTCACTTCATTCACATCTTGATATTCTCAGTTACACTAAATATATTTGCACCCCTTGTTTAGACTTGTCTACAAATTACTTTTTCAGTCTCTAAAAATGATGAAGTTTGCTGCCAGTAAGGTATTCATACACAAGCACTGAGAAATGCCACCTACCTTTTAATTTTGTGGAGAAGTTAAAATGTGATGTGAACAGTTTATGGAAATGCATTGTTCACAAGGCAGTCTTTTGCAGATTCAGGCATAACTGTATTACATTTAAATGAATTGCATAAACTAAATTCCAACTATAGAGATCCTTTGTATTCATATTGCTTTTCTTATATTTTGCTAATAAAACAAGAATTTCTAGAACTGCAATACTTTCAAATTTTCCTTTTCAGAACTTCATTGTGGAAAATTTCAAGCATCCAAAAGTAGAGGGAACAGTATAAAATAAATCAGTGTACTTATCACCCAGTTTCAATCACTCACAACAGTTAACTTTGTCTTATTTATACTGTTACTCCATTCCTGTCCCCTACTGGCACACATACTGAAGCAAATCTGATGTTATTATTATTCCCTCCTTAAATAATGCAGTACATTTCTAAAAGTTCAGGGATCTTTTAGAAATATAGCCATAATATAATTGCCATAACTTAGAGGAAATAGTCCTTAAAATTAAATACCTACTCAGTCAAGAAATGTTACCCAAGTCTAAGAAAAGACAAATGTCAAGGAAAAAATATTTCAATAGATATGATTCCCCAAAATGAGCACTTCCTCTGCAACTAAAAGGAAACAGCATTCTCTTGAAGCATAGGCCTGGAGGCCGGGGCTTTAATGGGGAGTTCAGAAATGGCATGCAAAATTTGTAACATGCACATGTGAGGGTTTTTGTTGTTGTTGTTGTTGATAGCATTTATCAGAATGTGAAGCAGCTTGAGACTGAAAACATTTAAAGGCCTTTTGCCCTTGGTTATGATTTTGTGTGCTTAGTGCCACATCACCTCACATTGCCAGGAAGGATTAGTCAAGTAGGGAAACAAATCCACCTAAAATAACTTAGAGAGCAAATTGAATTCAACTCCACATGCACTGAGCATACATGAGGTACAAGGCCCTGGGTTACAATCTAGAGAAACAAAGATAAATGACACCTAGTTAATTTATAATCTAATCAAACTAACAAAATGAAAAAGATGCTTGATTTAGATATTGTCAATTCACGCAAAGAAGCAATGACGCTAATTTGAGGGATAAGATAGTAGGGCTCTTCAGAGGAGAGAAATGGAGGATGTCCATAATTGTTTTAGTAACTCCTTGTAAATACTTTACTTATTCTTTATTCCCCCTTGCTGAGGGATGTGAATAAATGAGTTTATTAGTGTCTGTCCTTCCTTCACTGGATGGGGTGGAAGAAGTGATCCTGAATGCTGGAGAGAAGAGGTTACATGTTAAGTAGTATCTTGAAAGTCAAGCAGTTCATCAGATCTGGGGTGGAGAAAGAATCGGTGAAGAGGGAAGGGAGGTCATTCCAGGAAGTGGAAAACAGGAACAAAGGGGTGGAAATTACTGGCATGTTAGGGAAACAGCAGAGTGGTGCCTTAAAGCAGAGCGTGTGGGAGGGGCTGGCTGACTGGAAATGCCGGCTGGGACTAAAACTTGGATTCTTTCAGGACAGACCTGGGTCTCTATTCTATAGCCAGTGGAAAGCCACTGACCTGTTGTAATTGAATCAGTTTGTCTTTATAGAGAATGCCTCATCCTTGCATGGATGACTGGTGTTCAATGTCTACTGGGCTGGCAATTCCTTGAACTGGCTGGATGGTGTGAGGTGAGAGAGAAACAGGCTAGTCAGTAATCTACTGCAACAGGTCAGGAGAGGTCTAGGGTGGTGTAGCAAAAGAGAGATGAAAGGACAAAGAATTTCAGAAATTACTGTTTGAAAGAAGAAAAAAGAAACAAGAGATCAAAACATAATACAAATTCCATTACACTGAGGGAAAGAGTGTGTTAGGATGCTCCCATTTCTGAGGAAAAAAAAAAAGTGGAAACATGCTTACAACAAATAATGTACCTCAGGATAGATATGAGAGAAATGGAAGCCATTGGTTTTAGGGCATGAAAAAGGGATTGGGAAAAGAAGTACAAAAGAGATTTTTGTACCTCTGGCAAGATGAACCAAATGAAGTTTATCTGTTGCTGAGTAGAAGAATATATAATCCTCCCCTTTACTGCCAAGCACTGAGGCAGAGAAAAGCAGAAGGAGAAAAACTTTCCATACATATCTAGGTTCCAAATCTGACACTGACTCTACCTAAGTATGGGGCCATAAGGGAAATTAACTTCTTTTAGTTTCTTTCCTTTTATTTGCAGAAATAGGGATAATACTGGAAATTGCTGGGTGACAATTACAATCATTAAAATAATTCCATACAAAGCATCTAGTAGAATTACCTAGCATAGACTAAATACTCAATGAGGAGTGCCTATTTTATTATCAATAAAACTTATTTGACTTGAATACATTCGAAGGACAAGGAAAATCTAAAGCTCATTGGTATATTGCTCACTAGCTAATGTTTTTCCTACAGAACTATTTCAAATTCACAAAGTGATTAAGGAGATCCATCTGATGAATACTATTCATTATATATCCGTTTCTAGAAATTTAACTTTTGTTTTTAATGTCATCGACTATAAATTTATTAAAGTCATGTATGCAGAGGACTAAATCAAGCAGGTGCCATAAGGCTTCAAGAAAATAGATAGTAAGTTGCCAGCCTTGAGGAACTGACAATCCCAGTGAGACAAACAGGTGTGACCTTCAAGTAACCATGGCCCCAGTTTGGCACAAGAGATGGAAATGCTGGCAACGACGTACCCAATTGTGGCCATGTATTCTGTGCAAGGTGGTAAATCACTCCTGTTAAGGGAGGTTATTACTCCTTAAGCATTGCCTTAGGTTTCTTCTTCTGTATTATACTGTTGTAAATCAGTTGTAACTGTGGCAGTAACAGCATTCTGTGTTACAAAAGATTGTCCACTCTCAAAGCCATACTCTTGTCTGAACAGCCACACCATTATTAAAGCATCGTCAAACAAAAGTTTCTTTGTTATACACTGAGATGAATAATTTCAAACCATTTTCATGTGAGATGTTCTGGCTCAGATGTGCCCCAGTCTCTAAAGATGAAGCATTAGAAATAAGAACAGCTGGAGTTTAGGAAAGATTTCTGTTAAAGGCAGGAATAATGATGAACATATTTCAAGATTTCAGAAGTGTTAGTGCATGCTTCAGGAAAAAAATGAAGGCATAAAGCCAGCTGAAAATGCATTTCATTTCATATATGGCTCTGTGGAGCGTGGTGATGTGGATGCTTAACCAAAAACATCTAGATAATGACTCCAGTATTTGTTTTTGATACACATGGATCTTGGGAAAAACATCAGTATTATTCTGTACAAAACAAGTTAAAAACGTAAACACCAATTTCTAAGCACGCTTTCACTGATGCTGAAAATATGGATGCGCGCCTTGGAGGAATGACCGACTTCGTATCAGCAAGGAAGTCTTGTTTCTAAGCCACAGGAAGGTATACACTTGCTCTTATAGCCCTAGCTACCTATGGTCGAAGCTCCAGGCTACATACTGAAGGTGAATAAAGACTGGATTAAAAGGCTAATCTAAGGCTATATATAGACAGTATAACTAATTTAATCTCCGCCCCTTCCTCTCCCCTCCCAATTTCCATAAATCTCAACATCTGAGTTACAAAGGGACTGCCGAACTCTAGCAGAGTGAAGCGGCCCATCCTCCTCCTTCCTCCCAGGCCGTCTCATAAGCGAAGTATTAGTGCAAGTGTAAACTGCTTCCTTAACATCCCTAACAGGCACCGCAGGGCGAGGAGATTCGCTAGTCTTCTACAGCTTCCAGAGACCACTGGAAATGACAAGTGGTGTGCTGGGGACAGGGGGAGTGACGAGGGCTGAGGCTTGCCAAAAGAAAACTACCTTCTCCCGACACTATTCTCGTCATGCGCTCACCTAGCTGATAATGGGGAGCGCTTCTCACCACTGCACCCCGAGTCCAGCGCCCAAGCCCCAGTCTTTCCCGGAGCCGAATGTGGCGGTGCCACGCACGAGATGGGCACCCGCCACTTCCCACCGCGTGGCCGGCCACGGCCCGCACACTGGCCAGGGTCTACCCGGGCGGACAAACGCGGCGAGTGCTCGGTCTTCCCTCCAGAGCACTGATACCGCGGTATAGGTACGGGGCGGCTCGGAGGCATCCCCACCGAGAGGCAGGAAGACGCCCCAGAAGGCACATGCTTCCTCTCGGCCAGCTTCGGCCCGGGTGGAAGCCCACAGCGGGACGGCGACCGCGGTTCCCGCAGCACTCCCTGCTCCCCCTGCCCCACCTGGGTTGCTCCTCACCTGTCTGAGGAGGTAGCGACGACGCGCGAGGCTGGAGGCTGCGGCGATCCCGGCAGCGGCAGTAGCAGCGGCAGCAGCAGCGGCGGCAGACAATGGAGGAGTGAAGGACAGACACATTGACATCGACACACGGAGCCAGGCGCAGCCCCGCCTCCCGCACCGCCCCCGCCTCCTGCCCGCCCCAGGCTCGGGCCGCGCCACTTTTGGGGAAACGAGGGGGGACGCAGCGAGAGTCGGAGAGCTCCACACACCCTAAACAGCCAGACCCAGACAAACAAATGCTACAGAAAGACTGATGAATTATTTTCTGTCTCAAAATATCTGACTCTGACAGGATCAGGGAGGCACTCGTGTAAGAAGAATTTAATTCCCCCCTCTGATATTCTCCATGTGGTTTCTCCCCCTCAGGCAGTTCCAATGGGAGTCTCCGGGTGCCGCATCCTGCAGCTCCGCCTCCCGCCCCGGCCAATGGCGCGCGGGGGGCGGTGACTGCAGCTGGGCCTGCGGAGACCGCCCGTGCGGCTCGCTGGGGCTCGCCTGCCGCTCGCCAGCCAGCGGGAGGGAGGAGAGTATTCAAACACTTCCGCGGTTGGCTACTTGGCGTCCAGGTCTCGAGTTGCCCCGCTGCGGCTGGCATTCCTCACGCTAGCACGTCTTTTCTTTCCACTCCTTCCAGAGAAACTGAATAACCTTCAAGCTGGCGGGAGCAATGGTTCACATAAAGAAAGGCGAGCTGACCCAGGAGGAAAAGGAGCTGCTGGAAGTCATCGGGAAAGGTATGGGTGCAGGACTGCGACCCGAGCAATGCCTAATCTGACCGGGGGCGGGGAGGGGGTGTTGGGGGGCGTGGCGCAGCCGGGGAGGCGCCCCTTGGCCTGACTGACCCCTGACTGCTGTTTCGCGAGATTAGAGATTCACCCCTCATTCCCCTCCCCACCCAACCCCCACTCCTAACCCGGGAAATAGCATTTCTCCCTTTCCCCTGGGACCGGTTGCGGGCGAAGAGGCGGAGTGGGAGAAGCTCTGCAGGGGGAAGAGCAGAGGTTGCTGTGGTTTGTCCTCTGAATCAGCTTTTGGAAAGATACTCATGTCCAGGTCCTAGCTCGGAATATATATATATAGCATCCACGGGGCATGGGCCCCAGATTATACATGCGTCAAAACGCCACGGGTGATTTTTTTAAAAAAATACGATTCGTCTTGGCCACAGTGGCCTGGTAGTTTTAGGTTCTTAGACAGCTGTCTGAAGGGCCGTTTCGACTTCCGGAGGCCGAAAGATCTGGATCCCTGGGATGTCCCCGCCTCCGATTGGGGGTGAAGGAGCTCCTAAGGAGAATGGTTCTTTATGGGAGCGCAGAACTAGGTCTGAAATACGCCGCATTGAATGCTCTCGTCCAGGACCTCACCAGCTTCTTTTTAGGAGCATCTGGCCGCCGCAGGATCCCGCAGAGATGCTAGGAAGTTGGCGAGGCGTCCACACCTCTGGATGCACTTAGCACTGCTGCTCGTCTTACCGCGCTCATCCGCACTTTCCTTTCTGTTCTCCCAGCGTTAGCCCCACTTCCGCCATGGTTTTAGGGAGGGAAAAACACCGGCTTCGCGGGACATGCCAGAAACCATGCCCCCCCACCCCCCACCTCCCGTCACCGAGTGGAAGTCCCAGAGGAATTCTTTGCTAAATCCCGTTACCTGGCAGGTGACATCAGCGTGACTATGTGGCGTCTGCACCGTGAAGGCTCGGGAAGTGGTGTGCATGGGGCTGCAGGCATAGTTAAATGTGGTTGTTTCAAGTTCTAGCCTGAGTTGGCTCTTTCTGCTCTGGGATGGCAAAAGGGCAGTCATTTCAGCACAAAGACTTCCCAGTTTCCAGTCTTCATTCTAAGCAGCCAGACTCAAATCTGGACCTCCAGCGAGTAAGGCAAATTTATTCTATTGACCAGGAAAGTTTAAAGGAGAAAAACAATGACATTTGAACTCAATAAGTACTGAACTGAGTTCGTGCCATCTGATCTCAACACATCTAAGTTGGTAACAGCGAATAATCATCAGTGTTCTTTGCTTAGGATTGTGGAATTTTGAACTGATGTTTTTATTTTTTTTGCACCAATCTGGATAACCTGTTTGGCCCGGCTGTCTTGCTGTTCTGCCTGTCACTCTGGATAGTTTCTCCCTGCCTCTCATGACTCTGGGATTCAGTTCAGCAAACATGTGAATCCCAGCTGTGTGCCAGGTACTGTGTTGGGCAAAAACAAACAACTCACACTCCACCAGAAATGCAGATTATTTTTATTCAGTCCAGAGCTATCCCAGTCTCTCAAAAGTCTAGGCTAGTGATCAGCTTTATAAAATGCATCTCTGAAATGGTGAGAGAGAGTGTGTGCATGTGTGTGTGAAATCCTTGGATATAATCTTAGGTGACCACCAGTTTTTAGTTTGAAGATTAAATCAAAACACTGAATTATTCTGGTTAGTGCTGTACTATTTCTGGACCCATAATATGAATCAAGTTGCACTTGTTACATTTCACTGACTTAATTGACTTAAGTCTATGAGAAAAGATGAGGTGAACTTAGTAAGTGAAACATTCTTTTAAAATATTTATTTTATTTATTTATGCATACAAGAACTGGGGGCTTTGGGGGTTGAGAAGATTCACCAGAGACAGAGTGGGGAGCAGAACAGGCAGACCTACTGAAGTACACTGCTGAGGTGAGCAGCCTGTGAGACAGGAGAGGTCTGCTGTGCCATGTGGTTTAGCTCCCTGGCCTGAGATGGAACTCAGGCTGCATTGACTGCAGATAGGTTGATAGTGCTGAGACTTTAACACCTATGCCACCAGGGAGAGCCTGATACATGCTTTTTAAATGAAGGTCTGTGGGCCTCCCTGGTGGTGCAGTGGGTTAAGCAATGCACTATGAAACAAACGGCAGCCGCTGCAGCATGAGTTCGATCCCTGCTGCCGGCCAGGGAGGGGCCCCACATGGCGCGGCAGACCTCTCCTGCTGTGCCCGCTGCTCTCCTCAGCAGTGTACTTCTGTTGATCTGCCTGTTCTGATCCCTGCTCTGTCTGTGGTGAATCCTCTCACCCCCCCACAACTCTGGCCTGTACCCCAGTACTTATATGCATAAATAAATAAATCTTTAAAAAAAATAAATGAAGATCTGTGAGACGTTACTGTACTTCTCAAGAAAGTAAATGGGTAATTTGAGAAAAGAACATAGCCAACATTTTTTGAGTGTTATTATGAACCAGTTACAGTTCTTAGCTCTTTAGATGTATTCATTTCAACTTAATAAAACAGCAAGGGATGATAGTTATCCCTGAAGATCTGGCTTGGAATCCTGCAGTCATTTGGTGATGTGGCCTTGGGCAAGTTATTGTTTCTGAGCTTCAGATTCTCCAAGTGCAAACTGGTACCCACTTCACAACATTGTTACAAGGATGAAATGAGTTAGTATATGCAAAACGTTTAAAATACTATTTGTGTTGGCTATTAATATGGTAATCTCCATTTTTATAGAAAAAGATACTGAGGGATTGAGAAGTTAAATAAAATTGCCCAGTGTCACATAGGTGGCAGAGCTGAGATATATCACTTGATCCATAATCCCAGAAATATACTGGACTTGAAAACAAGCTAAACAAGTTATGAAACCATATAGCAGTGAACCCTATATTCACTTTGAAAGGCAATTTAATTTCAGCAAAACATGATCTGTCAAGTGACATTGATTTTAAGTTGAACTGTAATGATTTTTTACTTTTGTGTGCATTTAATTCGCAAAATTATTTTGGCTTATAGTTGAATAAAGGTCAAAAACAAAATTTTTTATTTGTTTGACAGCCATTTTGAAGCAGGTTAGTGGATAGAGTTTTTCTTTTTAAGATTTATTTATTTATACATATAAGAGCTGGGGTACAGGCCAGAGTCGTGGGAGGTGAGAGGATTCACCAGACACAGAGTGGGGAACAGAACAGGCAGACTGACTGAGGTATGCTGCTGAGGGGAACAGAGAGCGAGGCAGGAGAGGTCTGCTGCGCCATGTGGGTCTCCTCCCTGGCTGGGGATTGAACTCGAGCCGCTGTGCTGTGGATGCTTCATAGTGCAGTGCTCAACCTGCTGTGCCACCAAGGGAGGCCTCTGGATAGAGTTCTTATTTTTTTTCCCTCAGTGACATTTTTCTCAACTTTGAGAAGTACTACATGAATAGTTTTAGTAGTTGGAACTAATGATTTTCAGCCAAATCTGACTTGTCATCTTACTTTATATAAAATAAACTCAGCAAAGATTTGAATGTCTTCCTTTTGCTAGTCACTGCTCTCCAGAAGTTAAGTGGATTGTAGGTGGGAATTACAGATCAGTGAATACTGCTCATTGCTTTTGGATACCTTTAGGACCATCCCCACTGAGTGAGTTCACATCTAATTATTTATTCTATTGATATGGTCTTGTAAAATTTAGATAACTCCAGTTTTTATGCAGTGTTACATAATCCTAACTAAAGGCCATTTTGCTACAAAGTCTAAAAATAGATTCAAATAGAAGAACTTTCAGAAAATTCACACTTAAATTCAGTTTCAAAACATGTTATAATTAGAAGTCATTAGTTTTAAAATACAGCTGTAGCTTTACATCTGACACATTGTTCTTTTACAATTTAGAGATTTTAAATATTTTTACACATAAATGTTATAGCTACTAATAAGCCAAATAGTTTTTGAAATTCTTAGAGTCCTTAAAGTAATCCCTCTTTGGGGATTCCATTAAATAATCATTGAAACCCATTCATATCCAAATTTCATGGTTATATGGTGGTATAATGGGAACAGAAATGACACAGGTTTGTTTCTCCCTTTTTGTTTGACTACAGTTGCTGGTTTCAAGACTTAGGGTCCCAATCTGTATATTAGAAATGTTATAATGAATGAATCTGTGCTACTCTGAATATAAAATATCTGAGCATTGAATATGTACTGAGGGCTTCCTATATGTTCCATATTAGGACATGCTCTGTGTACTCTTCAGACTCCTATGGAATGGCTACTACTATCTCTTTTGTACATGAAGATAATGAGTTTTACAGTAGTTGTTCTGTTTCATGGTGATTCTGATAGGGCTACCATACAGATAGTAGAAAAGGCAGTAACGTTGTGAGAATATAACTGTTAAAATCATGTCTTTGCTAAAATGCTGGTCTACCCAGTTAAGTTGATCAGGTGTACCCTAATCAGGCAGGTTAGGTTGTATGTGTTCTTCATTGGTTTGAATAACTTGGAGAAAGTCTCAAAGGGAAAACAAATCATTAAATGTTACTTTCGGCAGGTTAGGTTGTATGTGTTCTTCATTGGTTTGAATAACTTGGAGAAAGTCTCAAAGGGAAAACAAATCATTAAATGTTACTTTCATCAAAGGAACTCTACTACACTGCTGGTGGGAATGCAGGCTGGTCCAGCCACTATGGAAAGCAGTGTGGCGGTTCCTCAAACTACTGAAAATGGAATTTCCATATGATCCAGCAATCCCACTCCTAGGAATATACCCAAAAGACACAAAAACACTGATTCAAAAGAATACCTGCACCCCGATGTTTATTGCAGCACTATTTACAACCTAAATGCCCAAAAACAGCAATCAAAAAAGGTAAAGTAGATTCATTCATAGTAACATGGATGGAGCTAGAAGCGATTATGCTCAGCAAAATAAGTCAGAAAGCAAAAGAAAAATACCGGATGATTTCACCCCTAGGAGGAATATAAGGGAACCAAATAAGTGGCCAAGGAAAAGAATAATAACAATAATAATAATAATAAAAAAAACCAACAAAAACAAAAAGAAAGGACAAATCGGGGACAGTTCATGGGGGGGGGAAGGGATGGGTTGAGGGCAGAAAGCACGAGGGACTGAAGTGAAGGTACACTGGTGAAATGGTGGTGGAAATCCATGGGGACCACAATTAATGCCAAAAATATATGAATAAAATAAAATATTAAAAAAATATTACTTTTGGGCCTCCCTGGTGGCGCAGTGGGTTAAGCAATGCACTATGACGCAAAAGGCAGCCACTGCAGCACGAGTTCGATTCCTGCTGCCGGCCAGGGAGGGGACCCACATGGCGCGGCAGACCTCTCCTGCTGTGCCCGCTGCTCCCCTCAGC
>JAGFMF010011671.1:1057761-1086103 GCA_019455555.1 Galemys pyrenaicus
ACTTCTGTTGATCTGCCTGTTCTGATCCCTGCTCTGTCTGTGGTGAATCCTCTCACCCCCCACACCTCTGGCCTGTACCCCAGTACTTGTGTGCATAAATAAATAAATCTTAAAAAAAAAATATTACTTTCATCATTTAAGGATCTGATAATTTTAGTCTTTAATGAAGATAAAAACTGTCTCATATCCTCTTTATAGTATTGTCTCCCTCTAAAGAATTTGATAAATCAGATTTAACTCCTTTCTCAGAGAAAAGCAATTAATCTCTTAAAGTTAATTGCAAAATATTGTTTGAGAGTCTGCAATGGACAGCGAGGAATATCAAAAATCAAAATCATTCTGGATGAGCCATGTATTTTATATTGCTGGACTATTCCAAACCTCCTATAGTTTCCTACTAAAGTCATTAAGAGCACCAAATTAGATATCATTGCAAATTTTTACTCTTGGGGCATTTTGCTCATTTATTGTTCAAAATGTTTTCATTTTCTAGACACTCAAACCATTTCAGAAAAATTTTCTCATCCTGGTTTTGCATTTCAAAAGACTAACTGGGCATTCAGTGCTGTGTGATTGCATGCCACATCTTTGTTTGTTTGTTTATTTATTTATTTTATTGCTTCCTGACTGACAGATTTAACTTACATTGTTGACCTTTGGGTTAAACATTTTATGGAATCATTGACCTGTTTTCTAAAGTGAGCCAAATGTTTATGATTGTATTTCCCTTCCTCCTTCTAACACATAGCAGGTTTTGACTTGCTCACATTCCCTATTGTATTCTCACTTTACTTATTAACATCTCCTGGTCAATGGAAAATAATTTTAGTTATCCTAGTGGATACTAGGATTCAGCTGAAGCAACTTCTCAAGTGATATCAGGGAGTGGGGATTTTTTGTTTTAATTCCTCTATAAGGATGTTTGAGTCTCTGATGAGAAGCCACAGGTATGTATGATTTTCCATGCAGAACTTTCTTCCATGGTCTTAGGCCTTCCCTTCTCATTTTGTAGCCATTCAGCCTTTAATACCAATTGTTCTCTGTTGGAGTACAGGGTCAGAATAATGCACTATTTGCAAAGTAGTTGCTATCATAATCCAGGAATTTGTAGTTTATTCACTTGACATGTCCCCAGTAGAGCTATTTCTTTGTCAATAAAAGAGACATTTCTGTCTCACTGCTGGTTGCTAAGGATAATCCAGGTGACTTACCTAAGAGCAGATCAGGGAGAAGAGAGCATGCTAATTTTTATTCTGCATATCATTTTTAACTCCAGAAGACAAGCAGAATTTAGCACATTCTGCAACCATAATTCTTAATTTAAGGAGAAGAAATAATTCCTAGTTGGGCATGTTTCTAGTCTTTTATATCTTTTCAAGGAAGAGGCTTATCTCATCCTTTCTCCCTGAGAACATTCAATTTCATTGTTCTCTTCCCAGTCAAACCAGAAATTTTTGGCAGATTGTATGACTGGCTCTTATTAAAGATGTTAATAGCAACATTCTCTTCTGCAACTACTTGCTTCTGTCAGTATGTCTAACAGAAGACTGGAAAAACCTGACAGTTATCGCCTAATTACAGCTTATTTCCAAATTTACAGAGTGCTGACCTTCAGGTTTATATTAGCTGACTTTCAGGATGAGACTTTGAATATGAACCATAGGGCACTTTTATGTAGTACCAGGCATTAGAGATGTGTTTATTTATACAGTTTTAAACCAAGCATTCTATTATAAGTATGCAGTCACTTCACAGGGCCTAGTGGTGACAACAGATATAAATACTGACTGTATTGTGAACTCCAGTTATTACACTGAGTGGAATTTTTTAGATGGTGGGTTGGACTAGGTACTCTTTAAGATGTGTTTCATTATTCTATCTTGTCCTTTGTGGTTACTGTGTTACTGCTAAAAAAAAAAAAAACTTGCGGACAATTTAATAAACTTTAAGGTCAGTGAAAGTAAAAGCAATATGAAGCTCTTTTAATTTCCTTGAACCTGTTAGTATGGGTAAATATGTTATAGAGTAATAAATAGTTCGTGATTGGATGCTTTATTTCTTCGTAGTCTAAACTAACTAGTCTTAGTTTTGCAGATAACCTTTTAAAGTTTGTTTCCTTCAACCTAAATGCTCAAAAACAGATGATTGGATCGGGAAACTGTGGTACATATACATGATGGAATACTATTCAGCAATCAAAAAAGAAAAACTAGACGCATTCATAGGAACATGGATGGAACTGGAAGGGATTATGCTCAGCGAAATAAGTCAGAAGGCAAAAGAAAAATACCATATGGCTCCTCCCCTAGGAGGAATATAAGGGAACCAAATAAGGATCAAGGAAAGGAATAAGGACAATAATAATAATAACAATAAAGACACAAAAACCAAAAAACGAAAAGACAAGGACAAATTGGGGATGCTTGGTGGGGAGGGAAGAGGGGGAGGGTTAAGGGCAGATGGGAGCACGGAAGACTGAGGTGATGGTGCACTGGTGATATGGTGATGGGGAATACATGGGGATTACAGTTGATGTCAAATATATGTAAATAAAGGAAAAAAATAATTAAAAAATTAAAAAATAAAAAAAATAGTTTGTTTCCTTGATGTTATATTTTTATCTGCTTTAATGATAAATACCTAAATAACCTTATCTTATCGGTTTTTAAAAGGTACTGTTCAAGAAGCTGGAACTTTATTAGCCAGCAAGAATGTTCGTGTTAACTGTTTGGATGAGGTAAAATTTTACAAAGTTTTACTACATATGAGCATGGATAGTATATGAAATCTAATAGTACGAGTTTATTTTCTAGTGTGCTCAAATTAATCTCTAAGCAAATGTAAGCAGACATGAAGCAAAAGAAAATTAAGCATGTAAAAACATGTTTAATTTTTTTATTAATCAAATAAGTGCAAATTAAGCAAATCATTTCTTGTGAGATGTGAAAGATGTGAGAGTTCTCTATGGTAATGGATTAAATGTAAATTGGTATCACTTTCTAAAGACAATTTCAGAATGTGTCAACTTTAAATGTACATGACTAAACAATTCTACTTTTAGGGAATTTTAACTAAATCTAAACTCAGTTTTCCTGAATAATTGCTATACAGAATATCATTCTGAAATGATGGAATGTCTGTTCTGAGCCATCCACTATGGTAGGCATTAGCCATGTACAGTAGCTACTCTATTTCCAGCATGGTTTTAGTGCAAGAAAGTTAACTGAATTTCAGTTTCTCATGCAGAAGATGAAGGGATCTTGTTAATGTTTTGTCCACACATGGATAGTAAAATTAGTATCAGAAGAAATAATTTAAAGCAAAAAAATTAATAGATGAAATCTCTTTATTATAGATTAATAACCCACCAAAAACATGCCTATCTTAAACCTTCACTGATAAGCTTATACACTTTGAGATTCATTTGGAAAAGGTAGAATTCAAAGGAGAAATCTTTCAGAAACCAGTAAGTAGAAAAAAATGACAGAAAATTTGGATCATCTAATTAACATTATATGCACTATATAAAAGACAAAAAATAGTACATCTCCTTTTAACATCCTCATTGGTAAAAATTTGTTTTATGAAGGGAATTCTAGTTAATTTCAACAGGTTGACTGAACTTAGTACAGTACATTGAAAATGAAACTATGCCCCCCAAAATGAAATATATAACTTGATATATTGTTTAATTCTAAATAATCTTTGTGTAAAAGAAGAAAAAGAAGTTGCCAGTGATTAGAATTGAAAGCAGAATGTTTATCAAAAGCTGTTTTACATGTACAAAGTGATAGTCAGAACAAGGTTTGCAGTGTTTGTTATACTTTCAATCTTTGTGGTATTTCTCAGACTTTAACTCATGAAATTAGAATGTAAAAAGTAAGGAATACTCAGAAAATAGAAGAAAGGAATCAAGAAAAATGTAACAGTAAAAAAAAATTTAAAAGCTATCAAGAATATAAGCAACAAAAGGTAAAATAAATTGGAAATCTTCAACATTAAAAACTTGTACTTCAGAGCACTCCACCAAGAAACTGAAGAAAGTTCACACAATAGTTTTGCCAGTTATATCTGATAAAGGACTTCTAACCATAATAAATTAAGAACTCCTACAACTCAGTAATAAAAAAGATAAATAACCCTACTAGAAGTGAGAAAAGGATCTGAATAGGCATTGCTTTATAGAAGATTGGAAATAACCAATACACACTTTAAAAATGCTCAACATTAGCTGCTAGGGAAAAGCAAATCAAAACAGCAATGAAATACCACATCATATCCACTAGGATGCCTGTACTCAAAAAGGTAGATGATAACAAGTATTGTTGAAGATATGGAGAAATTGGAACCCTGGGACATTGCAGATAGGAATGTAAAACAGTGTAGCCATTTTGGAAAACAGTTTACAATTCTTCAGTTGATTATAACAAAGTTACCACATGAGCAGCAATTCATGTATGTACCATAAGAAAAATGAAACAGCTCAAAAAACTGGGCACATCTGTTAACTGATAAGTAGATAAACTATCCATACAATGAAATATTATTCAGTCATAAAAAGGACATTTCTGCAGTTGAATAAAAATAAAACAGATGAATTTGTTAAATAGCTTCACTACATCCTATGCTAATTGTTAGGGCTGTTTTGTTGTTATTGTTTTGGCATGCATTTGTTCTCTTTGTTCTTTTCATTTGTTCTTGTTTCCCTGGGAGCTGGTAAAGTATGTAGAAATGAATGCTTTGATAAATCTGGGATCCAGTCCTTGTGCTGCCATTGAATTAGTCACATGTTTTTGAACAAGTAATCTCTTTTTGCTAATCTGTAGGAAAACCTCAGATAATAAAACTTTTTTTTCTCAGCAGCTTATGGACACTCCCACAGAAGAAATAAACATAAAAATATAGAGTTCATGAAATTGTTTTAGTAGGTCATATGTATTTCATGTTTTTAATTGATTAGCAGGAATTGTTCATAGGTAAGGGAAAGTTAAGTAATTAGTACTTTCTTTTTTTCTGTTAAAGAATGGAATGACTCCTCTAATGCATGCTGCATATAAAGGAAAACTTGATATGTGCAAATTACTTTTGCGACATGGAGCTGATGTAAATTGTCATCAACACGAACATGGATATACAGCCCTCATGTTTTCTGCTCTTTCTGGTGAAGTTTAAGCATTTATTCAAAAAATAGTAATATTAATCACTCATACATATTTGTTTTAAGTACCTATATCTTGAAATGCATTTTTATTATAATAATTTTAAGATCAATTCTTACAAAAAGAAATGGTAGAAATTAGTTTTTGAAAAGTTATAATGTTTGAAATGTATTATAATGCATATGAAATATGTTATATAATTAATTTGGTGATATGTTTATTTAAATCAATTGATTTTTGTTATTGTCAATTTTTGTAAAGAATTGAAGGGTTGGACCTATTAATCTTTCAGGTTAGCTCCTGTGTCTTCATATTATGAGGTAATATGCAAATTCTTTGATCTTTTGATAAAATAGCTATGGTTGTCATTTATTTAAAAAATTACTTTAAAAAATGCCAAGTTAAAATAAATAGCTATTGTAATAGAAGTGTCTGTTCACACAGGCTCTTAGGTACTAAATATAATGATCCATTTAGGAATATCGTCTGATTTATGATGCTGATGATTTGCTACATAAAAGCAATTGGGATACAGGAATTCTATATTTGTTGCAGTTTCGTAAGAAAATGATGATATAATATGATATTATAATACTTTAAAAGTGTAGTAATCTGTGTTTTGATAATCCCAAGAAAGCATTTCTAAGCATGAAATCATGCTTAGAACAGTCAACATTGATCAGTTTGAGTACCTCAAAATTTAACATTTCTGTACATTGTGGATATCATAGAGAGTTAAAAAACACAAATAAAAAAACTAAGGAAATATCTATTATATATATATTAAAGGGTCATAACATTATATATGAGGAATTCTAACAAATAAATTATTAAAAGACAAATACTGCAATAGAAAATTGGACAGAAATTTGAACAGAGAACAAAAGAAAGACAAGCTAATGAACCTACAGAACATTTTAATAATCAGAGAAATGCAAATTAGAACATTAAAATGATCATGTTTCACTTATATTGGCAAAAGAAAGAATGATAATGCCCAGCACTGGCATAAGTACTTCTTTGCACTGACTTGCGTAGAACGTGTCAGCCCTCCCAGGTGGGAACAGCCTGGCAAAATGTATTTAAAGTATGCATAACCTTTGATCCTGTAATATTTTACAATAACTGTAAGGAAATCAAAATTCAAACTTGCAAACCAAATCAAACTAACAAAAATTAATGGGGAAGGTTTGTCATCAAGTATAGATTATAATAACAAAATATTTGTAATGATTCCAATAGTGAAAGAATGCACTATGAATCTCAAGTCAGGAAAAAATATAGAGAGATAGATTTCCCAGCTGTGATAATCAATGTTATTTTTGTATTTTCTGATATATTTTCCAGTAAATAAGTTAAATCTGTGTGGTTCTCTTAGCATTTTATTCTTATAGTTATGGTTTTTGGTTTAGAAAAAGCTGCAAGATGGAGACGTAAACCTAAGGGGAGAGGGGACTAGCACAGACAATTTAGAAGTAGTTGAAATTGTGTGTTCCTTAATTTTAACTGATAAGTTTTCTTTAAACTCTAGGTAATAAGGATATCACGTGGGTGATGTTGGAAGCTGGTGCTGAGACAGATGTTGTCAACTCGGTAGGAAGAACAGCTGCTCAGATGGCAGCCTTTGTGGGTGAGTTTTTTTTTTTAAGATTTATTTATTTATGTATACAAGAACTGGGGTACAGACCAGAGATGCGGGGGTGAGAGGATTCACCAAAGACAAGAGTGGGGCACAGAACAGGCAGATAGAGTGAAATACACTGCTGAGGGGAATGAGGCAGCAGAAGTCTGCTACACCATGTGTGTGGGGGGAGGCAATCAAATTCATGCTGCAGTGGCTTCAGATACTTCACAGTGCAGTGCGTAACCCCTTGCGCCACCAGGGGAGCCCCTGTGGGTGAGTTTTTAATGGCAGTTTTAATTTAGGTTATACCCACAATTTCCTCCATGAAAAAAATGCCTTTTTACTTATGGTTCAAATACTGTCTTTTTTTTTTAAATGTTTACAGTCCAACTTAATAAAATACCTTTTGGCACTTTGGAGATAATGAATAGCTATTTTGAATTTTCCCTTTGTGAGATACAGGGAATAGTGGGGTTATTTTAGTTGTAGTCAAATGCCTTGCGTGAATATATTTTTATTTTTCTAAGGTAAGTAGTTTAACCTAATGTTTAAGAATGGGAATGGTGGAGTTAGCAATCCTGGGTGGAAATTCTGACTTGTGCTAGTTAGTAGCAAGTTACTTAATGATTTTGACCTTTAGTTCCCTCACTGTAATTGGATTATATAGTTGTTGAAAAGATTAAAATGAGATGAGGGACAACAAAACAAAAATAAACAGACAGCTACAAAACAGAGACATTCGGGAAGAGGTAGGGATTTGGATCAAGGCAGGGATGGAAAGAGCACAGGGACTATGGTGATGGTGCATGGGTGAATTGGTGGAGGAAATTCCATGGGGACTAACTACACCTAGAACAGAAAGCAAACACTGTAAGAAAAAAGAAATAAAAATTTAAAAACCAAAACTCCAAGGCAAATCACTATTACTTTGGTTTAAGTAATGGATTCTTAGATACAATACCAAAAGCACCAATGATAAAAGAAAACATAGGTAAATTGGGCTTGATCAAAATGTGAAAAATTTGTGCATCTAAGGATACTATCAAGAAAGTGAAAAGAAAACTCATGGAATGGGAGAAAATATCTTACAAACTGGATTTGTGATAAGATAGTTGTATCTGCAGCTCAACAAAAAAGAAAAAAAAAAACAATTTAAAAATGGGCAAAGTATCTATCCAAGGAAGAGACACAAATGCCCAATAAGCACATGAAAGGATGTTCAACATCATTCATCATCAAGGAAATGCAAATCACATCTTCTAGGATAGTTAAAATTTAAAAGGGCGGGAAATAACAAGGGTTGGTGAGGATGTGGAAATATTGGAAACCCATACATTTCTGGTGCAATTATAAAATGATGCAAAGACAGTTTGGCAGTTTTTTAGAATGTTAAACATAGAAGTAACTATATGCACCACCAATTCCACTTCTGGGTATATTCTTAAGAGAATTGAAAATGTTTATTCACATTAAAAAAACTGAATAAAAATGTTCATAGCAGCATTATTCATTAAGTAGAAACATTTCAAATACCTATTAACTGATAGGATAAAACAAAATGTGGTATAAAAAAATGAAATGAGACTCTTAAAGAGCTTTATATGTAGCACTAAATAAATGCCACCATATACTATTGTAAAAAAAAAAAGTACAGCATGATGCAATTCTTTCATAGGAAGGAGCATAACAACAATCAAATATACAGCTGTTTCATTATCTTTCTCACCAACCACAAACATGTATTATTTATGCCCAGTATTTCTTGGTGTGTTAATTCTGTGTATATTGTAGGGACTTGGGGGAGGGTTGGAATGAATATTTGATTCGTAGTATTTTGACTCCATTGAGTTAGCAGTTAGATCATTGATAGAAAAGCAAAGATAGAAACATCTGATTTATTGGCAATATATTAAAGGGCCTTGTGGGAACTAATCATTCATTAAACAAATAATGTTCACAACCGATCCACCAGCCATCACTCTGCACGCTTTGGTTACAGTGGTGAACAGGACAGAGGCTGTTCATGCCTTCATGGCATTTACTGGCCAACAGCTGGACTGTGTGAAGGTAGATTCCATAGATGACTATAGAAACACAAGGCCAAGAGAAGGGCCTCTATTGTGTTATGGGGATTTTGAGAAGAATTACATATAAGATGAGATACAGTGGAAATAGTCAGTTGTGGGGGATAGTAACCATATATTGTGTTAAATTTTATTACAAAATGATCTTAAAACTTGTCCTAGTAGCTACTATTGTGTAAGTCCACAGACTTACCATTGTGTAAGTTCTTAATGACAGCTCTGTGAGAGCAAATACTCCTGTTTAATTTCAACTCAGTTCAAGAGGATTTGAGAATGGTGTGTCCTTCCATGCAAATTTAGGTGAGTATTTAATCTCCCACAGTTAGAGGTACCACCGTTGCCACAATTTACCTCTAAACTAATTTTGAAGATGTTGACCCAGTCAGTAAAGAACACTAAACTAAGAATCTCAAGACTTAGATTTTAGTTTATAATCATTAGTTCCGAGTTCATGGACAAATTCCTTTACCTCCCACTGGCCTCACTTTTCTGATTTTTGCAATAAAACCATGGGATTAGAGTATCTCAAGTATTGTATAACTCCTCACAGTCTCATTATGTTCATGGTATAACAAAGTAGAGTTCAGCTAGAGGTCAGGTAACTTTCTCATGTCACAGGACTAGAAGTGGGGGTGTCTGTGCTTTCAGTCATGTTCTTTCCTTTTGTTATTTCTTATACTACTACTATATATATATATATACTATATATATATATACTATATATATTATATACTACTATATAAATAAAAATTTAAGGTAGAAATTTATAAATAAATTTGATTATTTCAACAACTGCACATTACTCCTCTAATAGATATACCACAGTTCATTAGCTTCCCACTCTTAATGTATTTTATTTTATTTAATCACTTAACTATAAAATATGTGATAATGATCCCAGATCTTATATTTTTATATGATAGTACTTTAATATCTGTAAAACATACCCAGAAGAAAATTGGCTGAGACAAAGGGTATGTATTTAAATTTAATCAATTTAGAAATCAATTGCTTTCCAAAAAGGTATTAGAGGAATTCATATACCCTCAGCAGATCTTGTTATTTTCACTTTTATTTTTGCCAGTCTTTTTAGGTTATTTCATATCAGTCCTTTTAGCATTTATTTAAATAGCTCCCTTTCTCTCAAAATTTATTTCTAAGTAATTTATAGTTATTGTCCATTATTGTCAGGGGAATTCTCTCCACCTCTTTCACACTGTCATTTCTAGCTGGCTATATGGAATAAGGAAAGAGCTATTGATTTCTGGTTTTTCCTTGTCATTTTTATTAGAGTGTCCTAGATTTTATAGCTATTCAATGTCATTTTACTTTCTACTTGAATTACCTTCAGGCTTCGAATTACCTTCAAAGTAAAAAGAAATAATAGTTGTAATTGTCATGTCTGTCTTTTTCCTGTTTCTAATGGAAATATTTTTAGCTTTTTACTTTTATTATGATACGACTATTAGTTTTATCACTGGATATTGTCATTTGTTTAATTCCTCTCTTTCTACTGTTTCTGATATGGTAGCCATTTGATTCCTTTGGAGAGATTTCATTCAGCTCATTGTCTACATATATTTTCTATATTTCTAATATTCTGTGTTTCTATTTCAGCTCTCAGTAGAAACCAGAATTACCACTTTAATTTTGTCTATTAACTTTTAAAATTTGAAACTTTCTACAGTCTCTGGAAACCCATTTACGTACTATAACCTGCTTAATTTAAGTGTATGTGTTTGGTGGCTGTGGATGTGGTTGATTTTGTCAGTACACATCCCACCAAATAAACCATCATTGGAGGCTTTCCTTAGGAGTCCAGTAAAACTGACAGGTTCAGGTAACGATGGACGGATGGATGGAAGTACCAGCATCTCCATACCTGGAGGCTTAGGGTCAGGATTATCAGCAGATCTTTCACCATATATTGAGGCTTAAGCTGGAAGCCATTTTAGTTCTGAGTTCCTCAGCAACTTCCAGGGAAACTGAGTCCTCTGCCAGTCTCAAGTACCAGGATCAGCCTGGTCCACAGTGCAATTCCCTTGCAGGTCACTTCTTGTCAGCTTCTGGGACCCTGCATAAGGGGGCAGTGGCATGTCAACCTCCCAGAGCAGACCATTCTCCAAGAACTCAGTGTCTGCCCCTACCCTAAGACTCCCCCACTATTCCCTCAGCCCTCATCAGGCAGAGAGGAGGAAGTGTCTCCTCCAGAGAGCTCAAAAGACCCTGGGCCTTCAAATGTGCTCTGCAGATTCTGACTTCCTGCCAACAGTGGCCACTTACTTGCTCCAGAGAGTTAGTGGAGCAGTAGTGGGGAGGGGGAAGCAGCAGGATGCTTTCAAGCCACCAGCTTGACCAGGGAAGGCCTGTTTCATAGAACCATGCTAACCTCTCGAGATGACTTAGAGATGAGTCTCAGGGAGCTTTGAGAAGCCCTGTGTGGTAGGGAGCAAAAAGCTTTTACACTAAGTTTTACAAAAATGCCAAACTTATCTCAAATTTAAGGGGAGAGATGAGTTTTGTAATATTAAAACTTATTTTAATAGTAATAAAATAACTTTACATGGAATAAATTTAAATTTCATGGAAAGAAAATCTGATATGGTTAGGAAAATATGGTCATCATTTGTGTAAGGGCAGAAAAGAGACATTTGACTTTTATAAAATATTTAGGACCAATGAGAAGTTGAATACTGCTTTTTACTCTCCTCCTCTTCCTCTAATCTCCTTTCCTGAAAAAGCAAAGATATAGATGCATATCTACTAGGAAACACAGCAATATAATTAATAAAAAAATAGAAAATGTCTTGTTTTTAATAATGACATACTCAATTTCCTTTTTTAATTAAAAGGTCAACATGATTGTGTGACTATAATCAATAATTTCTTTCCTCGGGAGAGACTGGATTATTACACTAAACCCCAGGGACTGGATAAAGAGCCGAAGCTACCCCCAAAATTGGCTGGTCCACTGCACAAAATTATCACCACAACAAATCTTCATCCTGTCAAGGTAGTGTGTTTATTATATTTGCTTTAAATTTAAATAATGCTTCAGGGTTTAAACTGCTCTTATTATGTGGGATATGTGTCATGGGCTTTATAAATGTAGAGCTTGTGATGGGCTGTCTTGTTGAAACAGAGAAGGAGAGCTGTCAGTGAGAGCTTGGAGAGCAGGATAAACACAGACTATAGAGCAGGAGGGAAAGGAAGGCAGAGGTGGGTTCAGCTGAAACTTAGTTTCCACCTCATCTCATGGGCAGTTGTGGGTCACTAGTGACTAGAAGAGGAATCCTCTGTCTTGGTTGAGGCTTTTTTCCAAAGGGAGAGGACAGGCTCCCAGAAAGGAGCAAGTGAGGTTGCTCCTTTAGACAAAGACAGTTCCTGGAGGAGGGAGCTCTGGCTGGGACCAGGTGCTGAGATCTGGTAAAAAGGACCTGGGTGGGGCACTAACATTATCTACTGCAATAATTATCCTTCTCGGAAATGTTCTGAAATGTAGTCATGAACACATTTTTTTTTAAAAGATTTATTTATTTATGCACACAAGAACTGGGGTACAGGCCAGAGTGCGGGAGGTGAGAGGATTCACCACAGAAAGAGTGGGGAGCAGAACAGACAGATCGACCGAAACACACTGCTGAGGGGAGCAGTGGGTGAGGCAGGAGAGGTCTGCTGAGCCATGTGGGTCCCCTCCCTGGCCGGCAGCGGCAGGGATTGAACTTGTGCTGCAGTGGCTGCGATTTGCTTCATAGTGCATTGCTTAACCCACTGCGCCACCAGGGAGGCCCATGAACACATTTTTTAATGCAGATAGTCACTTGATGCCCTTAAGTAACACAGTTCTTTCATAATTACTCAAATTTTAAAAGTTCATAGACCAACCTGTACATTCTAATGGCTTAACTAGGATATTTCAAAAGCCATTGTGAACTATTTTTCATTGACTTTTTTTCATGTTTTTTAAAAATAGCCTTTTTGTTTGTTTACAAATGATTTTTTAAAAATCAGTTCAAATGAATATAATTTCTTAAGTGAGTCTCATGGAAAAATTACTATACACCAAATTGATACTGTCCTTTTTCAGATATCAGTGCCATACATCTTCATTCATAATATATAGATTTAATAGTGTTTCAGAGCTGTTTGGTGAGTATAGTTGAGTTGGGTCAAAAATTGAGGTTTTGCCCTTAATATATGTTACCACAATATAGTAAAATAGATTTCTAAGGAAATCTTTTACAAAAGAAGGATACTGAACACCATTAAAGTAGACAGTAAGTAGATAGTTGTCATAAAATAACTCTTGAAGACTAAGAAGCTATAACTTCTAAAATGTACACATTCCTATTACTGCATCCTTTTGTATACAATCTTTGAAGCTTAAGGAGCAAACAAACCAATGAAAACATCTGTCATGTAGCCCTTCACCCAGATTAATAACCTTGGCCTTCAAGAGAGATGATAAACTAGCAGATGCTTTCCCATAAGACAGACATTGGAATCTACTGTATTTTGATTTTCCAAATTACCCTATGATATCACAAATGTGGAATTGGGAAGAAATGCATAGTAGCTCAAAATTTGCTTTATTCTGCTCTTGTCATAAAATCCTATAGATTGGGTGAGTTAAGCAACAGAAATTAATTTTCTCACTGTTTTGAAAGCTGAGAAGTCAAATTAAGTTGCTATCTGATTGAGTTTCTGGTGAGGGATCTTTCTGGTTGGTAATCTTCTGAAAAGAAATTTGTGACCTCTTATGGCAGAGTGAGAGAGTCAGCTCTCTTGTGTCTTCTCCTCCTATTGTATCAGGTTCCCACCTCGATGATCTCACTTAACCTTACCTATCTCCAAATACATTCACATTAGAGTTTAGGGTTCAATATATGAGTTTTAGGAGGACACAATTCAATTCACAGAACCATTTTATATCCTTTCCACCACATAGCTATAATACACAATCATAATGATAGTAGTAAGGTAGAAGAATAGTAGTTATAGTAGTTGTTACTTTTGGTTTGTATATAATCTAATTGTAAGTTCTAGAATTTAATTTTTAATATGGGCTGTATTTAACAACTGCTTCTCAAGCTTCCTGAAATTTTTATAATTAGCTCTCAAGAGCTGTTATAAGCTAGTTATCGCACACCACAGGCATCGCAAGTTAGTACCTGAGCTGGTATTAAAACCCATCTGTGTGTGTTTCTGTCTGTCTACCTACCTATCTACCTATCTATACATATATATTAACTTACTATATAATTGACATCACATTTATTTAATATGTATGTAACAAATTGATATTTGTATATGGTGTGAAATAATCACAATATCTAGTTAACATTTTCACCATTATTAGCATTTTTTCTTCTAATGAGAACTTTTACAATTTACTCTTATGTCTGCATTTCAAAATACAGCTTCAAAAGGATTTATAAAAAAGCTTAAAAAAAAACCTATCCTTTCAGATATGCCTTATAGTATTAACTGTAGCCCCCATACTATACCCACCGTGACTTATTATTTTATTTGTATTTTATAAAATAAACAATTTGTACCTCTTTTTATTTTACAGAATTTAGTATTTTATTGGGAGAATCCTTGCCAAAAACAGCGATAAATTGCATGCTTGTATTTCTGGTGAATATTATAAAGAACTCGTAATTAAATCTTTAAAATATATTTCACCTTTTCTGTGTTACTGTCTCTCCCTTCCACATGCAGGAGAATTCCCCTAAGTAGTATCTCTCTCTCTATGATGTTCTTTTTATAGACTAGGTAGAGTAGACAGTATTTTTCCTAAGGATATAATATTTCTCAATAGAGAATTTGTATGGTTTTAATGCCTTTGTTGTTCTCTCTCTAACCTGAACATTACAAGATATTAGAGCTTATATTGATTGGAAGAAGTTCCCTATATTTTTCTTTTTTGCTGTCTTTGTATCTGTGCTTTTATCCCTTGAGATCGCAACAGTCGTAATTATTGCAATAATTGAGTCTGTGGAGTAATTTTGATGTTTACATGGAACTTAGTCTCTTAGGGTTAAATGCCCTAAGAAATATTATACTTCCAGTTCTTTTAAAGGTACATATTTTGAGTAAAGTAGATAAAAGGTGAATTTATATAGGTAAATTGTGAAGATATGAAAACTGAAATAGCCTACCTTATATATCTTTAGAGCATCTGGTCTTATAATAAAGATTATTCTATGATTGTAATACCATCTTTCAGACCACACCTTGTTTTTTGTAGGTATAGGTGACCTACTCGCTTGAAAGTCTTTCTATTTATCCACGCCTAGGATAAACCTTACTCCGTTGCATTTATGGTGGTGCATTTTCTTTGCTCTACCCCATTTCAAGCTGGCATGGATCTTCATAGGGAAAATTATAAAATAGTAACTATAACAACCACACTCTAAACCCAGAGCACAGAAATTTTTCTCAGTATACAATTCACCTTTTAGCGACAGTGCACCTAACACAGCTACATTTATGTCGAGGTTCAGTGGCTGCTATAGCAATAAGGGTGCTTGTTTTCAAAAGGGACTTTGGGAATTGTGCTGATGGCCAGATTACATAGGTTATAAAGGAGAAAAACAGAATGACAGGGAAAATGGTAATAGAGGTAAGCAGATTCTGTAAGTCGTCAGGAGGCAGAGTGTGCAAGCTGAGCCGGTCTTTGTTAACATGATTTTTCAGCCTCAGATTTTTGACTTAGCATTTTTTAAAATGGTGTCTGAAAAAATAAATCAAAATGCCACTGTGTGATATTTTAAGATAGCAATTCTTTAGGCATTGAGCTATATCAGGCTTTTAAAGAATATAGGAATATATTCATTATTCTTCAATAATTAGTAATATATTTATCAATGCTACAGACTTATTAGTTCAGATGTTATTCTTTTGTGTTCAGCTATATAAAATTTCAATAAGCTCATTATAGAATCATGGTTATCATTTTTCTTTGTGTATGTTGCAGTGTAGTATAAAAACAACTAAATTCTAGTGTCTTTCAAACCAAAGAAGTCACCAGTTGTATATTTAAGATCCTGTGGTTTGATTGTAAATACTGTACATGAAAATATCAAGCAAACAGCTTTAATGAGTGTTCTCTGCCACAAGATAATGTTTTATATGTGTTATTGTGGGGAAATGGACAGCAAATTCACCAATGTGGATTTTGATCATACTTCATGAAGCCTAATAATTTATTTTTGAGTGCTGTATTTTAAATAAAATACTAGATTATTCATCAATCAAGAATAACTCAAAATCATGTTTTAATTTCATAGGACTACTTCATCTATGTTAAATTTCCAAGTAGCAGGCAAAACATAGGTTTCATATTTAAGTTAACAAATAATCTGTCTTCATGCCTAAAGTGAAGGCTCTAATCTGTTATTCCCAGACATTTACATTACCCTGGATAGGTAGGTAGTAGCTTAACCAGCACTGACTTACTTTCTGCTCTGTGCATGCATTTGTGCCTGTCTTACATGTTTACTTTATTGTTGTCTCCGTGGATATTTATAGTTGTCTTATTCAGACCTCCTTAAAGTAATCTCCCCTTTAACAAAGCCACAAATAAACTATTCTGTGCTACACTGTGTTTGAGCTGATTTTGTGCACATATGGGAAGAGTGAACTCATGCGTCAGATTAGATAATACTTTAATACTGCTTTAGAAGCTCTTTATGCTTTCATTTCTGAACTGTTCTCATTACTCTCGATTATTAGGAGCATATTGGGAAAATTTCCACAGAGAAATAAAGTTAATTAGAAAGTAGTAAGTCCTTTGTTTTTAGACTTCTTTCTGCAAAAATCTCATTTCCTTATAATTAATAAGAATGAATGAGATTTGCATTTCTCTTAGCCATGTAAAGCTCAGTAATATTAACTAAAAGTAGTGATTTTTCAGTGACTTGATACTATATATAAAAAGAATGTAAATGGGCCATGTTTTATCTTAAGTAAATGCTCTTTTAGCAGAGACAGTAAGACCTCGGCTCTAAGTGGCCTACTAACCACCTGGTTTAACTGCATGACAGATCACGTGAGAATTTTGATATTACAGCATTCAGTTAATTTCATGATGTCATCCTTACGTTTTAATTTTATAACTTTGATCAGTGGTGATTTGCATTCTAATTTTAGTTAACATAGTAAATTTATATTCCTTTGAAAGACTGAATATGGTAATCTTTTGAAGTCAACCAAAATTGGCTACCTAATTTGTACATGGGGAAGTCTTATGGAATTTCTGAGTTCACTGGAATTTCTTTTAGATTGTGATGCTTGTGAATGAGAATCCTCTGCTGGCAGAAGAAGCAGCTCTGAATAAATGCTACAAAGTAATGGATTTGATTTGTGAGAAGTGTATGAAGCAAAGAGACATGAATGAAGTACTGGCTATGAAAATGCACTACATCAGCTGTATCTTTCAAAAGTGTATTAGCTTCTTAAAAGATGGAGAGAATAAACTGGATACTCTGATCAAAAGGTACTGGTTTTACAATGTCACTGTAAAATACATTCACATTGTTAACATCTTAATATACGAAGCCTCATTATAAATTTAAAAGTTAAACATTTTAGTAGCAGCTGTAATTGTTGATCACATTTAGTCTGTCAAAAACAAGGGACTATATTAGTGCCTCTTAAGTGTCTTAGATTGAGATTGATGATCTAGTTCCATACTCTACAAAAATGTTCTGATATACCCAATTTACAGGTGAGGAATCTGAAAAGTTAAATAAAGTGTACAAGATGGCACAGTTTAGAAGGTAGCCCAGGGCCTCCCTGGTGGCCTAGGGGTTAAGTCTTAATGAGTGCTACCACTTTGATGGCCCACTGGCAGCAGTCTGAGTTCCATCCCCAGTTAGGGAGCTAACCTACATGGCTCTCAGCAGACCTCTCCTGTCTCACCCACTGCTCCCCTCAGCAGTGTATTTCAGTAGATCTGCCTGGTCTGCTCCCGACTCTGTCTATGGTGAATTCTCTGTCCCCCCACATCGGTGGCCTATACCCCCTCTGGCCTACTCCCCAGTTCTTGTATGCATAAATAAATAAAAATCTTACAATAAAGGAATAATTTTTTTTAAAGATTTATTTATTTATGCATACAAGAGCTGGGGTACAGACCAGAGGTGTGGGGGTGAGAGAATTTACCAGACAGAGTGGGGAGCAGAACAGGCTCAGGTGTCAATATATCTATTACTATACCTGTACCTGTAGTCACATGTTAACCTTGTTCTCTGACCACCAGGGATCAAATTCTCCTTTAGTTTTACTGAGAAAAGTGAACTAACTAAGTTAGAAGGGTGTGACTTGATGAGAGTTTTTATTGTACAAATAACTGACATGGTAATGAGTAACTAGCTAATTCAATAAACATTTCATGTTTTAGGGCAGGGATCACTTTTGTAAATGCATCCAAGGGCCCCTACACTTGATAATGCCTAGCCTAACGTGTGTAGGTAAACAGCAATTAAAACTGATTCTATCATAATTTGAAGAGACAAAATCTTAAATATTAACGAAGACTACTAAAAGTTCATGGGTTCAGCTGGGAGGACATGCTTAATGATTCAACTCCAATAACATTTAAAAAAATATCTTTTCAGCTTGTTAAAAGGTCGAGCTCCTGATGGCTTTCCAGTCTATCAAGAAAAGATCATTAGAGAAAGCATCAGAAAATTTCCTTACTGTGAAGCTACACTCCTCCAGCAACTGGTGCGAAGCATTGCTCCTGTTGAAATTGTAAGGTTCCTTATAATTAAGTTAACTTTTTAGTAAGACCTAATTACCATATTTTGTATCATTAAAGACAAGTTTTATTTAACAATTATTTTTGAAAATTTTCAAGAAAAAAATGTAGAGGTAGGTTTGCACATTAACTCCTTCCTATTTGTTTCTGTTCTCATGATCTTATTCTTACATTTATATAACTGTGGCTTAATAAATAGTATTTCCTTATGTTGGAAAGTAGTTGGGTAGAGTGGAAGTTTTTATTTTAAATACTTCTGTGAAACCTTAAGGTTGGATGTATATCCAATGTAATGCATAAGCACATGTATACTTGCAGCTTATGAAAAATTGGTACACAGTCCTACACTTGACTGTGTATATTAATGATCATCAGGCAGAGAGAAAGAAGAGATGAGCTATGGGAAGGCTTATCATATATCCTGATAAACAATCTCAAAGTGTATCCCAGCTTCTTATAGTCTGCCTTAATGCCTCTGATTATGAATTCTCCATACTTAAAATTTTCTATTTGTACTTGCCAGCTTTGGGAAATGAGTTGGTTAATTTTATCATCTCTTGTTTAACTTACTGACCTTTTGTTACATATTTATTTAAACAGTATTTCACAAGACACTCCCTGCCTTCCCTATTTTGAATAGGTTTCTGTTCACCTACACCAGTCATACTTTTACACATTGCACCCCAAGCCTCTATCAACCTTTGTATATTAAGCAAAAAAATCCAGCCTGACATTGGTGCCCTCCACTGCCTCTTCCCTCCCTCTGCAATTCTTGTTATTTGCTTTCTCTACACTATTATACACATCTACACTTTCCAGTTGTGAAAAATCAGGACTGGAGAGGAGTTCTAGGTGCCACCTTTTACATTAAAATTTTATCTATTGAGAACATGAGATAAAACAACAAAGACCTGAGCAGATGATCTCATGAAGTTCATGCATTGATTTATATATGAGAATGCTCCAGCTATTCATATAGAGATTCTTTATTCTTACTTTGTAATAAACTTAGTGATTTGGAATTTAAGATCTGGGAAAAATTAAAGTTAGTAAATGAGGAGGCTGGCTTTTCACTTATGAATCAGTTTTGGCTGCACATATCAAACTCAAGTCAGCCATGAATTAAATAGGTAAGGGTATATATTTATTCATATATACTCAGGCCCAAAAAGAGGCAGACTGGATCTGACTCAGTGACTCAGAAATGGATTGGGGACCCAAACATTGTTCCGTTTTCCCATTTTTCATCTTTAGCTATATAGATAATCATATTCATATTGGTGATCTTGATTGCAAAGACATCTGATTTTTCCTCTCAGCTCACGTTCATGTCCCAGGCGGGCAAAAAGAGGAAAGCATATGCTATCTCAAAAACCTGTCATCTGAGCCATAGCACCCTCTGAGCTGTACACACCTCTGTGAAAAATGCCTGTTTTGGGCTGCTACTTTGATCAAAAAAATCATGCTTCTGTTGGTAAGGAAGTTGGAGGAATCACTATCAGAGAAGCAACCAGCAGTGCCTGCTGCGGAAAATGTCCAGTGTTAACTGGCAGCTGATTTCCTACTACAAGGGAGAAAAGAGAAAAACTAAAAATAACAGCCCAGGGTACTAAAAAAGTAAAGGGAAAGCACGTAGTCAGTGTAGGGATCAACAATCCACCTTAATCAGTGCTGTAGAGTAATGTTGAGTTATAGAGTAAGCATTCATGTTTATCCTAGTGATCAGAATCATTTAAGGTTTCTTAATAATGATAAGATTGTATGGAATGCATTTTAGGAAAATTTCTTTCAAAAATTTTTTGCTAAGAGTTATAGTTTATCCTCTGGAAAACTTTATCTGAAATGCTTATGGTTGTGAATGTCCCAGATAGCCACTATTTACTGCAAATAGGTTTCATCATACCTCAGGTGTAGGTGTCTGCAACAATGCTAATCTTCTGTAAGGTTAGGTTCTCAAGGCTGGCCGCCTTGAGGTGCACCTGTGGTGCTTCTTGTCAGTGCTAATGCCTGTGGCCTCCTGCAGAGCATTCGCTTCCCTCTGCCAGTCACAAAGCTCAGCAGGAAGTATGAGGCATGACTTTCTTTAAGAGATGTGCCTCCAGCATTACAGCAGATTATAGTATTAAAGATGTTTGCTTTATCAATTAACAGTACATAATTTAATTTCTGGTATCAGTTAACAGTATATAATTTAACTCCTGGATGGCTGCTTAATACCTCTAATTTCGTAGCATGCCTATAATAAACTATCCAGTTTTGTTTTCATCTGAATATCCTGCTATGGAAGGCGCTCTGGTGCGCATTAGTTTTTTTTTTTTAATTTATTTTTAATTTATGCATACAAGAACTGGAGTGTAGGCTAGAGTTGGAAGGTGTGCGTGAGAAAAATCAGAGACAGAGTGGGAAGCAGAACAGGCAGATTGACTGAAAAACACTGCTGAGGGGAGCAGCAGGTGAGGCAGGCGAGGTCTGCTGCGACACGTGGGTCAGCTCCCTGCTACAATGGCTGGCAATAGCGTGATAAAGAACTGAGACTTTTACCCATGCATTACCAGGGAGGCCCTTATTAGATCTTCATTTAACAAAGCAAATGACAAAATTTTATGTAATAAGAAAGAGCTGTTACCCAGTGGTGACAAGAAAGGTTCCCTCTGCATACTCAGCTAAACCATCAATTTTTTTCTGAAGCAGTAGTTCATATTAACAGTCATGTGCTTAGCAAAATTTCTTTTGGTTTTACTTTGAATTATATCTGTGAGAATGTGAGCGTGTGTTCTGACTCCTATAGAAGGTCTCAGGTTAGGCACTTTTGTGAAAAAATATTTGAATATGAAAGTAATTGTTGTCAAGTCCTTTGAGTGTATCATAGCCTGCAGACTTGTGAACCAGACTGTAGCTGATGCAGCATTCCAAGGCAAAGGAATTATATAGATTAATGTGACATTCATTCTTTAATTCTCAAACATTTAGAGTTTCAGATTTACCTGGGGATATTGGTAATACTGCAGATATGTAGACCACATCATCCTTAGAGATTCTTATTTAGAAGGTATGTGATGGCTCATGCTATACAGACAAATACTTACCATTGTAATTTTCTATGTAAAAATACTTATAAATCCTCTTTAGCAACCCATTCTAATCTTAAGTACCTTTCGGTTTTTCTTAATATCCTGATGCTATTACAGCTACATCTCTTTAATTAAATAATTTGAAACAGCTCAGAGATAAAAGTGATAAATTATTTGCAATCTACATCAAGAAAATAGTTTCAAATACTCTTTAACATGCTTAAATTGTACCAGAAAGTTAAGAATTAGGATAAACATTTGTGCTATGCCTTGTGAATTATTGTTCATAGAATATGTATATTGTCTTCATGTCAATCCTCAGAAGAAAAATCTCACTTGGAGTTGACTATCCTGTGTCTGATTTTTTTTGTGGGTTTATTAAATTCAAACACATTTTTATTCCAGAATGGAATTAATTTTTTCTCTTTGAGTATTTGGAGCCTGGACTTACCTTCCTTAAACTTTGCTTAGAAAAAGTATACTTGAAGAGTATTTGTCATGTTGTCATAGATCATGTGTGACATCATCTCTAGCCTAGACAATCTGTTCTCGTGTGTCTGTTTCTAAATGTCTGTTTCTTTGTTCACAGGGTGACATCTCTGTAGTTTTTTTATGGTGAGTGACTTCAGAGTACTTTTTCTTTTTCATATCCACTCTAGGGTTCTGATCCCACTGCATTCTCTGTGCTTACCCAAGCGATCACTGGTCAGGTGGGCTTTGTGGATGTTGAATTTTGCACTACCTGCGGAGAAAAGGGTGCAGGTAAAAGATGCTCAGTGTGCAAAATGGTAAGAATGAAGTTCTTTCAGTTCATTGCCATCTGGTTTTGATTTCATCCAAGTTGATCACTGAGTTTTAATATTCTGTAAATATAACTGTTGGCATTAGTTTTCTAATAATTCTGATACATTAGATACAAAATATTATATTTAACAAGTTAAAAGTAATTTCAGAAGAAAGCCACAGGATAAGTATGGTTCTGACAGATTCCCAGACTGCCTCAGCTTTGTTAAGCACCTGAAAGAAAGAATAAAAACAGATGTATGAATGAATGAAAATGAGAAAACTATCCATATGGGACTAACATTGCTACTGATATGACAACCTCGAATAGGAAAAGTCATAAGTATACAGTATTAAATCTCGTAATGTTGACTTTATCTGCAATCTCCTCATTAACTCTTCCCTGAGAAACTACAACTCCCTTCTGTCACCAATCTTTCATCTCTCTAGACTGCACCACCCATTTTTGTCAAATTATCTGTGTAATGGGCATACCTGATTATGTTCTTCTCATATTCAGATATAACTCACATTCTCACATTCATGTGTATTTACGTTAACTTTGCCCTTTAGGTGATGCTAATTTCCTATTTTTGATTCAGAAATTCTTCAGCATGTTGATAAAGTCATCAACATCAATTTTCTTTTCCAATTTTCTCTCCTTTAGTGACTTACTTATCTGAACCTCAGTTTCCTTATGTGTGAATTGGGGCTTAAGTTTTGAAAATTAAATGAGACCCTCTATATCAGTTATGGCTACATATAAAAAACATTCCAAAATACAGTTTTTAAAACTGCAGTTATTTGTTGTTCATCCTATGTTTGTGATTGACGGCTTAGTGAAGGCATTTTACTGCTCTGGCTTTCTTACCCACCTTGGGTCAGTAACCAGGCTGATCTCATTTTCATGGTAATGGCAGAGGACTAAATGCGCAAGTAAGTACACATGGGGCCTCTTGAGGTGTAGCTTTGAAATGCCATGCTGACTCATGTGTTAATCAAAACCAGTCACATGGCCAAGCTGTAATTCTCCATCCCTGTAAGCAGTAAAAATAACTACTTACGAAATCACATAAGAAAGCATATGGATGAAGGGAAGAGTGAGAAATTGGGGCCAATAGTATAGTCAACAATGCCATTTATGTTTAAAGGCTTGCCTAGCACAGCTGTTGGCATATAATGTAAGAATCTAAGTTCCAGCTATACAAACTTGCCATCCTTGTACATGTCATTCACTTTCCTGCTCTTGCATTTTTGTACAGGATGTTCCTTCCACTTGATATGCATCATTTCTGTTTCTGTTGACTTCCTCCCACTAGAGTTGAGTCACTGCTTCTTCCTCTGTGCTTCCATTTGTGTTAATGTCCTGTGTATGTTTAAGTTATGATGTTGGGTACCACCCTCCTTCCCTACTATCACTTCTTGATCTTTCTCAACAACTGTATCTTCTTTGTCATTGTACTGTACAAAGTTCTGGGACAGAGTAGATTCCTAAATCATTTGTCGAGTCTTTGGCAGACCATTTGTTATATATCCATTATTTTAAGTATATGCTAAAAATTTAAAATATAAATCAATAAATATTTATACATTATGGTTTTATTTTTAAAAAAGATTTGTTTTTTATGCATACAAGAACTGGGGTACAGGCCAAAGATGTGGGGGTGGTGTGAGGATTCACCAAAGACAGAGTGGGGAGCAGAACGGGCAAGTTGACTGAAATACACTGCTGAGGAGAGCAGCAGACAAGGCAGGAGAGATCTGATGCGCCATATGGGTCCCCTCCCTGGCCGTCGGCAGGGATCTAACTCGTGCTGCTGTGGCTGTGGTTTGCTTCATAGTGCGCTGCTTAACATGCTTAACCCACTGCGCCACCAAGGAGGCCCACATTATGGTTTTAAACAATAGAAAATTTAGCATTCTGATAGCAGAGTTCTTAGTTTAATGCCATAGCTGAAAAATCATGTAGTCACAGCACTTGAAATAAAAATAAGCCTGTAATTGCTTTCAGGTACTATATTGTGATCAAACCTGCCAGAAAACACACTGGTTTGCACATAAGAAAATCTGTAAGAATCTCAAGGACATTTATGAAAAGCAACAACTGGAGGCTGCCAAAGAAAAGCGTGAAGAGGAGAACAGTATGTACATAAAAACCAAGTTCATGTCACTCCCTAGTGGGGAGAGGATGGGAGATGATATTGACACAGGACACACACAGGAACTGAGTTTTCTCTGGGGTCTGAGGAGGCTTGGAGGCGATCAACATAAAGATCTCACAGAAATGCAAATGTCTCCCTAATTTGTGTTTTTGTTCACCTTAAATGTCACTGAAAAACAGAGATAAAATTCTGAGGAATATGATTTTTTCTACATTCTGACTCACAAGACTATTACCCAGGAACAATGGGATTCTTAATGAGGATTTTAAAGTATTTGAAATAAGGAAATAATTAAATTTCCCTTAGTAGCCACCCAGATTTTTAGGGCTAGAAGCCTTTTAAATTTCTTAATTCACTTACTAGATTACAGTTACTAAAATTTGAGATTCAGTTTATATGTTTACTACAATACTCAACCCCAGAGAAAGTCATACCTTTAGAAAAGTGTGTGTCATTTGAAAATATTGCTCAGGTGACTATAATATGAACTACTTTCACCTCCACCTCAAGGGACCATGTCCCCTTTATTACTTGGATAAGAAATACTATTAATCAGATAAAATAATTTATACACAATTAAATTTGTGCGAAGTTTACTGTGTATAAATAAAGTGTGTATAAATAGTCAGGCTTTTTGATTGCCATACCTTTTCCTGTTTTCTTGACCAAGTTTGTATCCTGTGTGTTGAGGACAGGGAATAATAACTGATCATTAAACTTGAGAGAACTGGGTTGTCTGTAGAATGAGAACTTCTGGTAGTTAAGCATCTGCAGTTGCCACATACTATTTTAAATGTCACACACAAATGGAAAATGGGCTTTGTTTCCCACACTTCATAGATCAGGAAACAACTTTGTACAGGCAATTACCTACCCAAGTACAGCAAGCTAATTAAAGAAAAAGTATTCAAATGCAGATTTTGTCAGATCCCAGACAGCAATCCTGATTTCAAGACCTGATTTGAAACTAGGGGTCTGAATTCAAATGCCTGTTTTGCTACATTACTAGCTGTGAAGCTTTCAGCAAATTATCAAAAAAAATAAATAAATAAATAACCCTTCTCAGTTTCCCCATTTTCAAAATCATGGGAAGATAATATACCTCATAGTGTTTTTGAAGGTTAAATAATTTTATACACAAGATAATCTACCTCATGGTGTTTTTGAAGGTTAAGTAATTTTATACAAATAAAGCACTTAGAAGAATATCTGGTACATGGTGGAACAATATGTTTGTTTTCTTTTTATCAGATGGCAAACTTGATGTCAATTCTAACTGTGTTAATGAGGAGCAGCCTGGGGCTGAAACAGCAATCTCCCAAGAGGATTCCCATTGCAAAGATTCCCTGGAAGGGGAGCAAGAATCTCTTCAGGGTGCTGCTGTGCTGGAAGGTGTGCAGGATAGTCCTGCAGGTCCACAGGCACCTGAGGAGTGAAAGCAAAAGCAAGTGCCAGCAGAGGGTCCTCACCTTGTCAGGTAGCTGGAGAACTCCTGTGACTATGTCCTCATTGCTGAGTGACACTGCATGGCACTGTGGCTGAATCCCACATTTCACAGAATAAATGCTTTCAAGCAAAGCTCTGTATAAAACACCCTAACTTCCTAGTGATTTCTGTCCTGTAATTGGATAGATATTCCTAGGGAAAATTTTTTATTTTAAAATATTTCATATCATTACCTTTCTGAGACCAGATTCCCAGCAGTTGCTCTCAAAAAAAAAAAAAAATCTCCTTTAAAAGGAAATGCAGGGTCTAGGGAACAAAAGGGCAAACAGAATAGGTATAGGAGAGGGGCTTTTTGGGAAAGAAAAATTTTCTAGCCACAGAAATGGGGAGTTAAAAGAATTTTGACTTATATGTGAGTAAAATGCATATAAATAACATTCACAGTAGTGAAGTTCTATTTATTAGGAAGCAATGAAATGAAAAGAAGCTATATGTTAAAGGTAAAGTATCTTTGCCATAGTCGAGCTATAATTTTCTGTAAAAATTATCCTGAACATTCTGAATTCTGTGTAGATCCCGCAATGATGTTTTAAGTATTTATACTTTCACAAATGCTCAATCCCTCAGAAGGAACTAAGGCATAGCCATAAGTATTGCAGCATGTGCATTAAAATGTTTTGTGAAATTTTTGATGAAATAGTGGCTACATATACTGTGTCTACAATTCCTGTAAATCTAATTCATGTGCCATATTCCACTTAAAAGGCTCTCTTTTATTTTCCTGTAAGCTTTTCAGTGACTCTTCCTGTCTAGAAACTGATTTATAACCATCACTTATAGATGTTCTGGCATCCAGTTTTAATGTACACAGTATTTAAACAGGGGTAGAGTATGATATCTAAAGAATGCTGTGTTCCAAAGTATGTTGTCTTGATGGTAAAATAAATTGTGCCTATGCTATAACCAGCTCATATGTTGTTTAATAGTTTCTTGCTGTCAGTAGGTTGCAAATACTAGAGAGATATTAGAGAACTTAACAAATTATTGGAAACTTAGTAAATATTGAAGAACAAAGTAACAATTTTATAATTATTTTAATACATACAATTACAAATCAAAATGGAGTTCTTACCATACTTTATCAAATTTGCATCTTGTTTATTCGCCTCTTCCTTTCACCCAGTTCCCTCTCAGCCCAATGCATACATCTTCTGCAGATCCTTTGTCATGCTGTTTTATGAAGACTTGATTTGAGAAATTCAGCAGCAAGGGTTAATAACTGGAAAAGGAATTCAGCAGGCAGATTTTGTCCAAAGTTATAAATCATAAAAAACATTCATCAGGGTTCCTCGTTTATCTTTGTGTAGTGGAATCTCCTCCCAGGCTGCCATCTCCCACAAATATGTTTTTTAATCAGAGTTCCCTGAATTTTAATTATTTTTGCATTTATGTTATTCTGTAGTATTATAATATGTTAAATACTATGGAGGGCTGTGAAAAAAACATCAGAAAATAGGAAATTCAAGAGATGTGATACGTAGAGGAAATTTTCCTCTTCACTGAAATGAATGCTAATATGAATCAGAACTCTAATACAACAATAACTGGCATAAATGACAACTTTTACATGGGACAATGAGGCATACAGATATAAACGACCTCAGTATTGAGCTGTTCCACAGACATATATCAGGGAAGGGGATGGGTGTAAAATGGAGTTTAAGAGAAAATGAGCCTGTTCTCATTATAATCCCTTCCTTTGTCATAGTTTAAAATTTAGACATTTTTCCATTGTAATACTACCAAAATTATCTAACTCCCAATTTCTCTCTTTTCTGCCATGTTGAATTATTTTCGATATGCTATCAAAACTTTTTTCTCAAACAAAAATAGGACCTAAAGGATTAGAATAGTCTTACTTTCCCAATACATATTCTCTCTAGTGCTGATACAACAGAATATTAAATTGGTCAGTGAATTTATTAAGAAATTGGGAGAGACCAGCAAGATGGCGGCAGAGTGAAGACGCTAGACTCATAGTGTCCAGATACACATAACAGGGAAAGCCAAAAAAGCAAAGAGAAAAGCCAGAAAACGGACTATCAGCTTACACAGAGGAAACATCAGCCCGACGGAAGGCGGTAGGAATCTCTAAATGAACTCTGTTTGAAATAAGGACGGGGCATTCCCTGGCGTCCCGAGGGCGCCACTCCGAGAGCGGAGAGGGGCAGCGGGACTGCTGGA
>JAGFMF010011671.1:1092751-1113508 GCA_019455555.1 Galemys pyrenaicus
ACGAGGGACTGAGGTGATGGTGCACTGGTGAGATGGTGATGGGGATTACAATTAATGGCAAGTATATGTAAATTTTAAAATATTTTAATAAAAAATAAAAAGAAATTGGGTGCATGCATTTAGTTTCAGTAGATAATAAGTTGGAGGTTATTGTATCTGAGTTATTTAATATTCACAGCAACCCTGTGAACTACTTTATTCCCATAGCATAGATGAGGAAGTTATAGTTTAAAGAGGTCAGCTAACCCAGAAGTGCAGCACTGAGACTCAAAGAGGTCCGGAATTTCAACTACTACATTGTATGTAGTATACTGCCATCACCGTACTGTCACTGCAGACATGACGTAGTTCTTAGAACTCCAATGTAAAATCATTATTTTACAGGATGTAGTGGAGATTCTCAGCCCTTAAAAAGGTGACTGATTTTAGTCACCTCTCACGTATGTGAGTTTAAATAGTGTGGGACACTAAAGTAGATAATCACAGTGTTTTTATCTTTTCAGGATCCCATCTCCCCTGATGCTAAAGCAAATCAGTGCCCTCTTAAGAGTGAGAAATTACACCTCTTCTGGTTTCTGGGTAATTTTGTGTTTGTTGCCAACAGTAGTGATCTGCTGTCCTGGCCATTAGGCCAAAGTGCTTCTCAGTCTGAAGAGGGGAGATTTTGTTTCTCCCTTGAGACATATATTCAAAAAATAAATACATCTAAATAAACTCAAAGGAAAATGAAGGCATATAATTTAAATTTTTGAGATTCATGTGCTCAGAAAAATATAAAATGGAAGTTTTGAATTAGATTGTAGTTATTTTGGGTGTAAAGGAAACCACCACGACTAGATGTTTTTGCATCTCTACCTTATTTATTTGGGGAAAACTCATATATGCTTGAAATGTTACAGAGATTAGCACATATTGATGCAAACTCTGATAATAGTAAATTTTCCTTTGCATAGATGCAAGAAACACAAAATCTTAATTCTTCTTCTTATAATTATTTCAGGAGTTTTTTTTTCCTCAAAAAAGGTAGCTGTAAACTATTTCAGAGAACATGTTTTCTATATCATTCAAGAACAAAGTTCTAGTTCCAGAAGTAGATTAAGGCATCTTTTTAAATGGTGATTATAATTTGTCTAGAATAAATCTGGTGGCTACATGATTGACCAATTACTAGCTAACTCATAAACTCATGCAAAACTTCTTAACTCAGGATGATGAAATGTGAATAAAATGATCACTATCAGAAGAATGAGAGAATTTTTAATGATTTTGGCATGAAGGAGGCCTTCCTAAATATACTAAACCCAGAAGCCACAAAAGGAACCACATCCGACTAAGTAGAAAAAAGAATCTGAAAATAAGTAACGTAAATCTGGGAAGATGGAGTAGACATAATTTTTTCCCTATTCCTTCTACTAAGTAAAATTAAAAATCCTGGACATTACACGTGAAACATCAGAAGACTCTAAGACAGAGAAAAAGGGAAGACTATGGGATCTACGGAATGATACTTGGTTTCTTCCCTGAGTTTTCATTTTGCCTTATATATCCTAGAGGTAGAGTCGAAAAAGCCAGCAACATGCAAACACTGAATCTACAGAAAATATAAGCTCCAACAAAAGCTTGCCAGTCTGCTGGCTTCCCTGTGGATTTTAGACTCAAGACCCTGTGGATTTTAGACTCAATATCAACTCATACCTGAACTGCTAGTGTGCCCCAGACTACCCTACATAGTTTGATCTTGCCAGCTTTCACAATTGCATGAGCCAATGCCTTAAAATAAATCTCTCACTCTCACTCTTGCTCTCTCCATATGTTTCCACATAGTTATGTTTCTCTGGAGTCCTAATATATCACGTGCCTTAGTTTGGGCTGCTATGAGAAATTAGCATAAATTCAGGTGGCTTAAACAATAAACATTTGTTTCTCACCCTTTGGAGGCTAGAAGTTGGAGACAGGATACCAGCATGGTAGAGTTCTTGGTGTGCTTGCTTTGCCCTCATGTGGCAGAAGAAGGACAAACTACTTCCTTGACCCCTTACCAAGATACTAATTCCCTTCATGAAGTTTCTACCCTCAGGATCTAATTAACTCCTCAAAGCCTCACCTCCATGCACCATCACATTGGAATTAGATTTCACATTCAGTCTACAACTCCAGGTTTAGTACTTAGGAGGCACAGATGCTCTCAAGATGAGAGTAACAGCCATCTTATTCTGAGCACCAACTTTAAGAAAGCTACTCTACCTAACCCATTATAAATAATCCTTCAGACTGAGATAATCATGATTATTCTTTTAAATAAGAGGAAACAAACATGAGAAGAGGTTATTTTTGCAAGTAATAGAACTCGTAAGTGGAAGAGGTATGTATTTGATTCCAGAGCCCTAGCTTTTAGCACCTCCCTGTATACAAGGACTTTATTTCCTTGTCACAAGATCTCGATTGATCCTGAAATAAATAAGCTTCTCTTGAGCCAATGTGAATAGTTCAAAGTTCTCTTTTTTAAAACAAAGAACGTATAAAAACATCCTCAGTTTTGTGCTCCATTTTGGAGAAGTTTTAAGTTGCTTAAGTAAGGATCATGTCTTATACTCTTTGTTTTTCCTAAAATAATTTGTCATCATAGCTACTCAGTATGCCTTCATTTTAGTTAAATAAAAATAACCAGTATTATGTAGTGCATTTTAATGTAACTTTTTCCTTATACAGATGAGATTTAATTCCATTTAATTTTCTTAAAAGGAGATCAAGTAAAATTTGCTAACCATATTCTGGTTATTAGAATACCTTTCATTCCTTTTGGTAATTATAGGATTAAAATTAAAATATGGCATCATATTTTAATGGTTAGTGTTACCTGGAGATCACTATATCCCACCCTTAATTTACGCTATCTAATAAAAATTAACACTTTATGCAAGTTTCAGCTTAAGCTTAAACTTGATCCAAACTATACCATTTCCATCATGAATTGTTGCCATGCCCACCCAACATTATTTCTTGATAAGTCTGACAATACCCAGCTCGTGTAGAATAGCTTCAGTCAATGGTTAACTGATGGTCAGGCTCTTAATACTAGGTTGGATCAGTAGCGTGCCTAAAACAGCTATTTGAATGATGACTAGTTCCATGATTCAGAAAGTATGACTTTATTCAAGACGCATTAGAGACTGGTATGCCTCTTTGCAGAGCTTGTCACTTTACAAGGCATCCTTACCTACCACAAATTCTTCTAGTGCCATGGAATGTGAAGGGTCACAGTATTAGTTATCTATTGCTGTGTAGCACAGTGCCCCAAAATGTATCAGCTTAAAGTGTCAATAAGTATTATATCATTCTGTAGGCCAGAAATCCATTAGTGGCTTAACTGGGTGGTTTTGGTGTTGGGTTTCTGACAAGTGTATGGAAAACTTTCAGCAGGGCTGTAGTTATTTGAAGGTTTAAGTGGGTCTGGAAAATCCGTTTGCAACATGACTCACATGATTGTTGGCAGAAGGCCTTAGTTCCTCCCTGACTTTTGGAAGGAGGTCTCAGTTCACCACATGGACCTCTCTAGATGACTGCTTACGTGACAACATGGCAAGGCAATGGTTTCCTCCTGAATGCATGAGCCAGGAGAGATCAGCAGAACATTTCAGTTCTTTCAGTGATCTTATCATGGAAGCAACACACTATCACTTTGCCCTGATACCAACCACTTAACCCACAACAATGCCAAATTCTCTGCTTCTTATTTGCTCCAGCCACAACCTTTTCCCAAGGGCTGTATGTGAATTTTCAGACTCTTAAAATTTTTGAGAATCACAAGTTCCTACAGGTGAAAGGAAGCTATAGATTCTCAGTGATTGTTCACTCTTCCCTGGGCTTTCCTATCTTGCTAACTTTTTTTAAAAAAAGATCTATTTATACATGAACTGGGATGTAGGATGGAAGTGCAGGTATGAGAGGATTCACCAGAGACAGTGGGGAGCAGAAAAGGTGGATCCACTGAAATACACTGCTAAGGGGAGCAGTGGGTGAGACAGGAGAGGTCTGCTGCACCATGTGGGTCAGCTCCCTCGCCAGGGATTGAACTTGTGCTGCAGTGGCTACTGATAGCTTCAAAGTGCTGAGACTTAACCCCTTACACCACCAGGGAAGCCCTGGGATTTCCTATCTTGCTTGTTTTGATTTTAGTTCCACTTCAATGGTGTGTCTATGTCATGTATCCGTTTTACAGTGTATCATGTGTTAAGTATTGTCAGGTACAGGAAAATGTCAGTCTGTTTTTTTTTAATCTAGTTCATCAGCTTCACAGGAAAAACTAGCAATGTGTTTGAGTGACCTTAAATGTCTGGTTTTATCTTGGCAACTACTAAAAACTTTTTGGTTTCTCATTCTCTAGCAGCAGATTAAGTCAAGCTCAGATCATTAACCCTCACAATTGTCTCCAATGGCAAGAATAAAAAATAGTAGACTGGATAAACTGTGGAAGAGTCACACAATCACTTAGGATGGTGATACATTGATATTTATCAATGCTGAGAAATCGCTTGTTAAGCAATTTTGTCATATGAACATCACACTACATTTACACAAAACTCCCTACCTAAAGGCCATAGAGGACCACCATCATACAAGTGGTCCATTGTTGAACAAAATCATCTTTAAGAGATACACGACTGTATAGTCCCACAGTGGGATACTATATAGCAGTGAGAATCAGAATTTTGGTACTAGCTATAACATGAGTAAGTTTTACAATGTTGAGTAAAAAAAAAATCCAATGTTGAGTAAAAGAAAAAAGACAAAATAATTCAACTTCTATGATTCCATTTATATACCTTTCAAAAACAGACACAATTTATGATTTTCAGGACAGTGATTACTTTTGAAGGGTGAGTAGTTGCTGGTAACAGGAATGAGGAGAATGGAAATGTTCTGTTTCTAGATCTAGGATGTCAGTTACATGAACATCTTAATTTTTTGAAAATTTGTTGAGCTGAACAAGTATGTGTACATTTTTGTATGTTTTACTTCAACAAAAACTTCACATAAAATATAGGAATTATTTTTCATTATTGGTATTTCTGCTTCCATTTCAATGTTTCAATTAATATCTATAAATATATATGCTAAATCACAGGGACTTTTATTTTACTACTGAAAACCACTAGGATTTCTAAAAATACAAGAGGTTATCTCAGTGTAATTGTGAGCATTTGAGCAGGTTTTGTTTCTTTTCCTTCAAGGTATTTTTCCTCTCTTGTTGGAACTGTTTCCCAATTCAGAGAAGTAATTGCCATCGTTGATCTTTTCATAGATCTTACAAAGACAGCATCTTCTGGATCATCAAACAAAGTTCTGCAAAAAAAGGAAATAAAGTCAGAAAAAAATCAATAGGACCAAAATGAATTTTTAATTTAAATGAATCACTGCCAATATTTCCATGCTATCAGTAGTATAAAACCGCTAACTGATAAGTTTTGGGCTCTAATGACAAATGACTTTTAGGAATAAGTAACACAATTTTTCTTGTATGTATTGTTTATTCGAAAAAAAAAGAACATATTTGGGATTGACTATTATAGTTTAGGTCTCACATTCACACATTCATGTTTTGAAAGCATTGCTAAATGAGATGCTTAAAATGCTTATTATCTTAAAATATTTATAGGTATCATGCATATTAGTAACTTAAATACATTGTATTGGAAAGTTATTATTTCTCTGCATTGTGTTATATTTTATAAATATGCTTGGGAATGATATTTATCGATGCTGAGTTCAAAAAAAAATTCATAAATGCAAAATTAAGAAAGAATAATGATTTTCAGATTCATCAATATTCATGATTTGAAATGTTTTTCATTAGCTTAATGAAGTATTTGCTTTGAAAATGTAAATTGCAGTGAGCATAAAATGTTAATTTACATAGTAATTGCTCTCACTGAACATATTTAAGGGAACAGAAAACAAAGATCCTCATTTGTAATGGGTAATAACTCATAAATTTTATCTTTTTAATGCATTGAGTCTCCGTTTCATTTATTTTAGGTGATAGTATAATTTTAAGGACCTAAAAATGTCAAATTTGAATTCATAGTTTCTATTCACTTATCACAGAAAGACAGCAATTTTTACCATCTATTGAAGAGCTAGTAATTTTTTAACTCATTAAAATTTATTTTGGGAAATGGGAATAACTTAGGGGTCAACACAATTATAAAGTAATTTGATTAAAAAGTTTAAAAAAATCACTTACTTATCTATATTATTCGCAAATGCAAAATCTGAAAAAAAACAACAACACATATTTCTCAGTAATGTCAAATGGTCACTGTTTAAAACAAGGGAGCAGTGCTATAGAGGTGAAATCTAGAGCTTAAACTGTTTTACATGTTTAGTCAATCCATCAAAAATACCTTGATAATTAACCCTGAGTTGTAATATTCTTTTAAACATAGTGCCTTAGATTTTGAGGCAAATTCTCTAAAACATTACATACCTCAAAACTGAGGACAGACTATTTAACCAATGCAGTTAACAATGGAATCCAAATAGGAATTTTTATAATTAAGATAACTGAGTTTCATATGCAAAACTGGTCCTATTTTTTTCTTCCAGATAGTCACTTGCATCTATAAATGGTCTAATAGGAGAAATATTTAGCACCGTTTAGACCATTTGAATTCTTGGCATTAACTTCAAAGAGCGAATAAACAAGTCCTAGATCATAAGAATCTACATCTTCCTTAGTTTTGGAGCTCAAAGGCTAGACCTCAAAGCCTGGATTTCTTATGGTATCTTCCAGAGACTGTCACTGCTTTGTTTATTCCTCTCCAGAAGGCCTAAAGCCAGACAAGAGATGAAATGTACCAGCACCTGTTGGGCCACCAAAGCCCACAATATAAACTCTTGCCAATCCACAAGCAGCAGGGAGCACACAGCCTCTGCCTCAGGAGAGGAGTTCATGGATTTGTTCCCTTTCCAAACGGCTGTCCCAAGTCTCCCATGCCCCTAACGATCTCCCCAGACTTTCTTTCTCTGCATTTGTAACGAAAACATTCATACTTCTTATAACAAGTAGACTAAAAAGTGAAACCTTCCTTCCTTTCACCTTTCCAATTCCTTTATCGTTACAAATACTTTTGTGTTTGCTTCTAGTCTCCTATGTGTGTTCAACTGTGTACTCACATATACATAGATTTGCTGAGAAAGTTCTAATACTGTTATTACTTGCCATTATATTACTCTAATTTTTTTTATATTTAAAATCATGGAATCATTGTTTCTGCAATAATTCATACTGTATGAATGTACCATAATAATATTTTCCTAAGGATGACTTTAAAATGACTTTAGACTATATCCTGTTTTTTTTATTCAATATTTCAAAGAGCAACTTTATACATGTCTTTGTTAATGTGTATAAATGCTTCTGAAGATGAGAAACTTCAAATTCAATTGCTACATTGAATGGTATGCACATATTCTAGGTTAATGGACATTGCCATATGATTTTCCAAGAAAGACTGAGCCAGTTAATACTCTGAGGAATAATATATGAGTTGTGTTCTTTCCTCTCCCTATCTTTCTCAACTTTTTTTTTAAAAAGATTTTATTTATTTATGCATACAGGAGCTGGGGTACAGGCCAGAGTCCAGGGCAGTGAGAGGATTCACCAGAGACACAGTGGGGAGCAGAACAGGCAGACTGACTGAAAGACAATGCTGAGGGCAACAGCGGGTGAGGCAGGAGAGGTCTGCTGTGCCATGTGGGTCCCCTCCCTGGCCAGTGGCAGGGATTGAACTCGTGCTGCAGTGGCTGCGGTCTGCTTCATAGTGCGCTTAACCCACTGCGCCACCAGGGAGGCCCATCTTTCCCAACTTTTTTTTGATGTTTGCTTTTCTGCTTATGAAAGTGATATCTCATTGTCTGAATTTGCATTTCTTTGCTCACTTGTGAGACTGATCATTACGCATCACATTTAGTTCCTTCTACAAAGGTTTTGTCCATAGCCTTAATCAGATTTTTCTCTTTGGAGTTTTCACAGTTGATTTGTAAGAATACTTTTAAAAATGACATTAGCTTTTCTTCTTCCTTCTCAAGACTTATTTTAATTTTTTTTTTTTAAATTGGGGTAACATTGGTTTACAACATTATTTGTATTTTGTATTTTGGAAGTATAGGATCCCTTCCCCCTCAGGTGTTGTTACTGTTGCACACCCACCGCCAAGGCACCCACAGTCCTCCAACATGGTGACACCATCGAGTATTTGCCTTTCTCCTTCCAGTTTATTTCACCTAGCATAATCCCTTCCAGCTCCATCCATGTTGCGACAAATGACATGAGCTTATCTTATTTGATCACTGAGTAGTCCATTATATATGTGTATATATATATATCACATATACTTGACCCACTCATCTATTTTGGGTCACGTACACTATTTCCTTAGCTTGGCTATTATACATAGTGCTACAATGAGCACAGGAATGTAAGTTTCCTTTCAAATTGACATTTTTGTATTTTGGGGGTGGATACCTAGCAGTGGTATTGCCTATGTTTCTACATTAAACAATATATTTCACTTTTATGTAGATAAATCTGTCAATATTTCTCTAATTGAGGTTTGTGTAAGTCTTTGGCTTTCTTCACCTTAGGATGACAAAAGTATTTTTTTTTCCAGTACTCTTCAATTTATAGTAATCAGTCTTCAATTTAGATAGTCAGTCTCTTTGGAATTGATGTCTCCCTGAGAAAGTAGTCTTAGATCATCTCTTTAGCAAAACTCCAGGGGCACCCAGCCATTGTTTTCTGTGTAAATGGTACCTACTGGTGTCATACAACATGGTAGCTCTGTTGACTATTGATTTTTTTTAAGTTTATTTATTTATGCATACAAACACCAGGGTATGGGCCAGAGGTATGGGGGGGGGCGTGGCAAAAGGATTCACCAGAGACAGAGTGGGGAGCAGAACAGGCAGACTAACTGAAGTTTACTGCTGAGGGGAGCAGCGGGCGAGGCAGGACAGGTCTACAGAGTCATGTTGGTCACCTCCCTGGCCAGCAGCAGGGATCAAACTCGTGCTGCAGTGGCTGTGGTTTGCTTCATAGTGCGTTGCTTAACCCATTGTGCCACCAGGGCAGCCCCTGACTGTTGATTTTTGCCTTCACAAATCCTTCTGATTGTACCGCTTTCTCAAATGCGAGCCCCACCTCACATTGAGCTCTGGGTCCTATCTGAGTCTTCACATACAAGTATACCTGACCCTTGCTTTCCTGGGTATGCCTGGTGCCATTGCCCCCCATAGTCAGAGATGTCTTCTTTGATTTCCCAGATCGAAACTTTGTTCGGTTTTCTTTGGATTATGTCCTGTTTTCTTGAACCCAGATTGACTGTGGTAACTGCCACTTGTTGACTTTGGATTTTTTCTTCTCTCTTCATTAGTAGCATGTGCCTCAGTTGCCAGACCCAGGTTCTGGACACTATGACCTAGCTCCACCTCATGTTAAGCTCTGGGTCCTATCTGAGACTTCACATACAAGAACACTCCATTGTCAACACCTGGAGTTCTGTCTTGTTTGGGGCAGGAGCAAACATGATAGAATCCAGCAGTTTCACTTACCACTAGTAGACAATTTTAAAGTTTATCGATGTTTTCATTTAATGTAAATAGCCCTTTAATATCATTCCATATCTAGATTAGTAGAAAATCTGCAAGTGTCTTTTTCCTTAAAGCTATATGAAAGACCAAAGAATTTTGGTTCTGAGAATATTGTTTCTTATGCAATAGCAACCAAAGGCATAAGTGGAAATGGGTGTATATCTTTTAGCCACACCTACTGGATAAGGTTGGATAGCTTGAGATTTGTCAAATTTGTCAAATTGATTTACTTTTCAAATTATTTGACTATAATTGGCTTTGTTCTCAATTTAAGATATAATTGCACACTGTTGTGTGAGAACAATAAAGGATTACCAAACAAAATGTGATATTACAATATTCTTACAATATTACAGTAATCTTACAAGAATTTCCAAGTATGGGGTCTTTTCAATCAAATAATTGAGAGTCCTAAATGTGCATGTCACAATTAGACTTATATCAAAACAAATACAGAAACTATCAAACCATAAAGGACAAGGTTTAAAAACTTACATGGTGGGTTTTATTGGTTTAATTATAAATGGTTAGCTATTTAAGATTATCTAAAGTCAGACAACAGGCTAAAAATACGTTTTAGTCACCATGATCTAGTGGCAATTTATAGAAAATGAGTATATTGATAACAGTTATGCTGCCAGTTTTAGGAAGGAATATAGTGATATATCTATAAGTTAGATATATATCTATGAATTAGAATTAGATATATATCTATGAATTAGAATTTATGAATTAAGGACTTTGAAATGAAACAAATTATTGTCTATCCTTTCTGCCGCTGACTTTATTTTTGGAGGTTTGATAAGTAAAGCAGTAAAGAAAATTAAAAGGATAACCGTTCCTTTAGTAATCTGGTTACACAAAAGAAATGTAAAGCACTAAAGATAATGATAAGCTGTCCTCACACACCAGTAACACTTATAGCCCTGAAAAACAGATTCAGAGTGTGGGTGGCCTTATGTTGCTTGTGATTGGGTACATTAGCTATTTTTGAGAGTAAAGATTTTCTAGCTAATGATTCCTACCAGTGTGGCTTATTCCAGTAATTCTACAGAATTCAGTTTGGGCATCAACTCTCAGGTGAAGTAAAAGAAAAACCAAGGAAAGTGGCTGACTAGTAGACTTGTTGACTTTATCATGCATGTGTATATATCAGATTAAGTCTTGAAATGTTCTATATACTAAGCATCATAATAGCCAGCAGAAGATATTGTCTCCATTTTGAAAATCAGAATGCTGAAGCAAATTAATACCCAAAATAAAACTTCTAATTACTATAAGAGCTGGTGGTGTTCAAACCTGGGGAAATCTAGACCCATTCTGTGCTCTTGCCTCTCCACTGGATTTTTTCTAACTGGATTTGTCAAAATCACCTCCCAAAATTGTTAATTTTTTAGATTCCTAGTTCCTACCCTTGAATAGCTAATTTCAAGATCTTGTTGGGGCAGGAATTTGCATTTGTAATAAGCTCGCAAGTGATGCTGTTGCTGCAGCTGGTTTGGGGACCACACTTTGAAAGCCACTGCCCTACACAGTACTCTTTTGCATCTAAAACTTGTCCTATAGACATTATTTTCATTTTAGGGGACCTAAAGGGGATTAAAGAATTTAAATGACACTTCTGGAAATAATCATTCAACTAAAGGAATTTTAAAAGCCTTGAAATGAATTCGGACATTTATTCTAAACTAAAAGAAACTGCAGAGCCTAAACAACCAAGTGTAAATATGAACTTTGACTAGATTCTGGTTTGAAGAAAGCAGCAATAGAAATAATTTTGAAACAACTGGGGAAATTTGAATAACATAAATTATTTTTATTGGATATGCTAATGGCACTGTGGCTGTATAAGGGAATGTCCTTATTTCAGCAATCTAATCTTGTGGAAGTGGAGTGTTATATGTCTCCTATTGAAACCTTTAAATGGTTCAGTAATATTTTGATATTTTTGAGTTTACATTGTATTTGGAGATGATCACTGAGAGCTAACTAGAAGATTCTGAGGATGCCTGCCTTTCCTGAATAGAGGCAAAGCCTCATAGATGAAAATGATGACTAAGGCAGTGTATTTTTAAATAGACAAAGGAACATATAAATATCTATTATTACCATATTTTTCACTTTTCTATGTAAGAAAAATTTAATAATAAAAAGTTGAGGCAAAGTATTTTGCCTTCATTTTTCTTCTTTTGCTCATTTTTGAATAATTCTTGAATAATCACTGCCTCCTGATGTCTATAATTGCAGTTGCAAGTTTGTTGTAAACCGGTAAGGTATTCTTTTGTAGGAAATCTACATTTACTCTCTACTTTAAGACCATTTTTCTTTGGTAAGCATTTTTTATTATATGTCTTTTATGTTTTGGATTAACTGTGGTGAATCTAAGGATGAATATTAGCAATTTTGAAAAATTCACGGCCATCATCCCTTAAACATTACCTTCCATCCAATTTCTCTACTTTTTTTCCCCTTTAGATATATGTTACTAAACTTACAATGGACCATCTCTTTTTAATGTCACCTTGTTGCAACAGTTAATTATTATCACTTGTCTTTCTTTATTTTGCATTCTGCAGAATTTCTCCAAAACTATTTCCCAATCTAAGATTTCTCCCTTCATTTCTGGAAAATGTGGTTCATTTTCAAATGAATGTTGTTTCTTAGACAAAATGTTGATAGAAAAAGACTTATTTTGTCTTTGCATCTTTTCCATCCTTCCTTCCCCTTGTGAAGTCTAGTGGCACCACAGCTTTCACTGTAACTTTAAAGCTCACTGGGAATAGCAGAACAAGACAGATGTATGGAACTGATGATGTCATTGAACTTTACACCCCATCTTTGTACTGTTTGTTGTGTGAGAACAATAAACCACTATTTACATAGTCACTGTGGCTGGATTTCTGTTTCAGACAAGGAATTAAATTCCAACTAATGAAACATCACTGAAGGTATTTAAGTTGTGCTTTTATATAATTACCATGTATGTGAATATACCCAAAATATTAGTAGTGATTATTTCTGGGAGGAGAAATCTCAGATGATACCTACTACTTCTTAATATTTCTTTATATGGTAAAAATCTTGCAGACTTATTTCATGAAATTGTCTTGTGATAATGGCAGAAATAAAAGCTGCAGCTTATTTACTGAGGCTTTTATATTAAGAGAAGGACTTTAATGTATGATCTCATTGTTTTCACATTACTTCACAAAAATATTATTCTCATAATAAAACTACTTAGCTTCTTGTAAATAGCAGTTACTATTATTATACCAAATTGCTCAAAAGTTTGAGGAGTTTTAATTTAATTTTTCTCTTTTCAAAATACCTGAAGGTACTCTCTGGGCTGCTTTTTTCTTAAATGATGATTTAGGATTCCATGATGCATCTACTTTTCCTCTGAATGCTATTGATTGAATAACATGAGCCTTTTTGTGGTTAAAAATGGTAATCATTGATCTTCTTTCTTTTTCTGTAACTTCTGATAAATACAAAAAGTGGTATTATTGAATAGTATTATAAACAGATATACAGAGGATTCAAAATAGGATTAAACACTTTCAAAAACATCTCTAACTATGTTGCATGTGAACATCTTGTCAAAACTAATTTGTAAAGATACTATCACAGTTATCTCCATAATCCTTCAAGTGCTCAATATATGCTCCCACCTCACAAGGCATAGATCAATCCTAGTGAGTCCCAGACACCTTCTAATATGACCATGGATGACTGAAATCATAACTCTGATACAGTTCTTCATTTCCTCAAGGTTATGAGAAGTGGTATGAGCATAAGGTTTTGATAAATCCTCTTAAGAATTTACTCAGTAATACATTTTTAAGAATGTTCAAATCTGTAGAGATAGAAAGGTAAGAAGATAGAGGTATTAAAGCCCTGGGGGTAAAATAGACCTAAAAAAAAAGACAATATAATGTATGAGGATTTTTTTTTGAGACATATATCAATATACTAGTTTATCTTGAATGCCTAAAGATGCATTCATAATGATGTTATCATTGATTATACAAGTTCTTATATATTTACAGAATTCAAAGACTATGACTTTCAAAACTCAAATAACACTAAAATGATTAAGCCCAAATATTTCATTTTTGAATTAAGAAACAAGGGTGTCTGGGGATAAGTGATTTGGTATCCAACACATGCATGTAAAAACCAAAACCAGAAGGAGACTTTCTTCATGGTTGAAGCTCTTTCCACTAAAGTGGTGGAGAGATAAGAATTCCTAAACTAGGGCAGATTTCAAATTAGAAAAAATTTAAGAATGATCATTTTAAAACTTTCATTTGCAAAGACAATTATTTTCAAGGTATCCAGCATTTTTAAACCACAGAGTTAGAAGACTGTCTCTCAAATATTTCTTTGCAAGAAAGAGAGATTCTTACGATTTCGATCAAGCAACTCTATTCCTGGAAGGTGGTAGATTACATACAAACGGTACAGGTTATATTGGCACAAAGGGTTCTGATAGAGACCTGCAAAGGAAGAATCCCAATTAAAATGTCAGATTTCAAGAGTAGTTTCATTTGTCACTTAGTAAAACACAGGAAACTGCAAGATTAATATAAAGCAAGAAAATACAAAGCTCTATTTCACAGACCAACTGTTGGCCTCACTAAAACCTTACTAATTTGGAGAAACACTTTTTCCTATTGGAGAAGCACTTAATTTCCTATTCATTCATTCGATAAATATTTTCTGAATGCTCACTATCTACTATGAACTGTTAGGTGTTAAGGAAATATCGTTGATATAAATTTGCCACAACTGAGGACAATTTCCATATGTCCATAAGTTAAAGGAAGAACTAGCAATCAGCTCCATGGGGGTTCTAAGGCTGCTCTTTATTAAAATATTTGTTTACTGGAGTCAATCCTTATGTTACAAGTTACCAGGGTGACTGTGGAGCTGTACAGAGATGCCACACACTGATCTAATGCTATCTACTTACTCCACTTCACACCATTGCACATAGTTAAGTATAGGTAACTAACAGTAGCAGCTTCAGATTTCAGCAGGTGCAAAGCTGAGCAGGTGTAGTCTTCTATCTTGTCTATCTCTGGTCAGAAACACGCGGCTTTGATTTCCTTGTGCACAGATACTAAGATGACTAATGAACAATGGTCTCTGCTCTAAGGCTGGAGGTGGGAAACATGTTAATGAACATGAGTTCCTGGTTTCTCATCCACATCCCTTAGGCAACAGCATGTAGTCACTTTTTAAAAATCTTCAACCAGAAGTTGTGAGGGCTTTCTTTTCAATAAAGGTATTTTCTTTATTTTAATTAGATAATATTAAACAAGTTTTAAAAATACAATTGGAACCGAACATTTTATGATTTTCAGTTGGCTATCTTTAGCTGTTGGATTCTGCATACATGAAATTTCTAGAAAATACTTGTGGAAAATTTATCTAGAGATGAGAACCACTAGATGGCAGTAGCAGAAAGAGCTCCAGCTATTGTGCAAAAACACTCTTCCAACAGAATGAGGCTTATTTAATGTATGTGTTAAATTTAGTACTGCTGTAGCATTTGAATATTTGTAAAATACAAAGAGACTTCATAAAAGCATGAAAATATTAAGCATTAGGAACCCAGTAGAAACTGATTAATAGTTATAAAGAACAGTTTGCAGCAGAAAGATCAGGATGAGGGGGTACAGGTAAAAACTGAAAAAGTTAATCATCTGGATGTTTTCTCTGTAGGTAATAAAACATTCTGATATTTGTCATATAAACACAATTTTTTTCTGGCTAATAAAATTTTTATATATAGCTACTCCCTGAGGAAAACATAAGCTTTAGAGAGACTTAAAGCAGGCAATGGAAGACACCTGGTACATAATAAACAAAAGTTTTAAGAGTGAGGAAAAGCATAAAGGAAATGTAGAGCTGGAAGCAACAAAGAGACTTGAAAGAAAGGAAATATGTATGCATTAGGGGAAATGAGGGGAGAAATGAAACGGAAAATTTTTCAAGATTTCTTAAGGGACAAAAATGGTTTGAATTTTGATCTCAAAAGAGAATTTATTTAAAGTGGTAACAAGTAATTATAACTACAGGACAGGGAATAGAACGGATGTATACTAAAGCAGTAATAAGGACAGATTTAAAATGATCCACAGGGATCATACATTGTTGTTTGAGTCAGAAAGAGAAGAGAAAAGGACATTCTTCAAGGATGCTAAAGCAAAGCACAATTGTTTTTAATGAGAGTTTGGGAGGGAGAAAAAGTTTCAAATGCTTTAGTCAAGAAGTCTGCGCTGGGGTTACTGTCTTAGAGAATCACATCTGACACCTCATAATGCTGTAACCCATTAAAGCAGCTGGGAGTAGACTCCGCCTGTGTAGAATGATGTCAATGGAAAACCTCCCAACATCTTCCGACGGCCTTTACCTTGTAGACACTCTGTGTTCCCTTTCCCTCTGAGAATGCTACCATTTCTTTTCTGGTCATTTTTTTCTAGTTCTTAAGTAACTTCTTTACATAGATTTAAAAAACCTCTATCCTCAGCTAAATGAAACACCAAATGTGGATTTACTATTACTTATTAAGGTGTCCCAATATTAAAAATCACATGTGCTTATTGTGATTCAACTCTCTTCTCATCATAAAGTAAAATCTAAGTGGCAGTAAGTCAGAAAATTGGGCCATTAGCCTAGCCTCTGTTTGAATTAACTTTAAAAAATTGAATTAAACAATTTTAGGCATATCTTTTTAATCCTTCACTTTTCCCCTCACTCTGAAATTTAAAAGGAATCAAACTTATTTTCATCTCTTTATTTTCCTTTCATACTATTAAACATTTAACATTAGGATTTATGAGTTTTGGATTGATGCTACCAAATTACCATAAATTAAGTTCCTAAGCTATGAAATTGGTTTCCTGTGTGTCTGAAAGTTCTGAAAGCCTTCTATGATGTATGGGTACATTCCTTTAGAAACTATGAAGTAAAATTGCTTACACTTTCACTTTCAATAGGTTAATACTATTTAATCCACCTTCCCTCTAGGCTACTTATCGAGTACACCTCAGTGGCGCCAGCACTGTCTTGCTTATCTTAATTTGGGATTCTGAGTCTAAGCAATTTACATCTACCCAATAATATATCAAAATGTCTCTACTACCTTACTGCACAAGCTTGAATTACATGAGTCACATGTGTGAAGCTACTTATTATTGAAACAGAAGAACAGGAAAAAAAAATGCAGTCATTTAAATAATTGGCTCCAGTTAATTTTTTTAAACTTTTAAGGCAAAATTAGAAATCATCATTTTAAGACCACCTTTGAAGAACGTTGCTATAATTAATAATGCAACCAACATATCCATTTTATAAGGGAGGAGGAGAATAGAGAGAGAGTAAAGGCAGTTATATTCTGTGCTATATAGAACTGCCTGTGGAAGGAAGTTCACCTGGCAATGATCACATGCTAAGATTTCGAGTTTCTAGTTCAAGGTGACTTAGTGAAGGTCAGCATCTCCATTGTCACTACCATCTATTTTAACTAAAACATGTGGGTGACTGCACAGCACATGCTTGTGTTGAGTAAGGAAATCAATCATTCCTGATTTTAAAAAGGCAAATTGGACTGAGCAGAGGATGAAGAGAGTAGAAGGTTCAGAATATTCTTTTCAGGACAAGCAGCCAGTACATTCTTTTTGTCGGGTGAATTGTTCTATTTTGTTCTTGGGAGGGTGGTCCCATCTTGGGCATTTCAAGTAAAGAGGCGCAAAAGGTGAAACTATAGAGGTGACAGTCCCACACTCAGATCTCTTGGCATCCTTTTTCAGTTACTGGCTGTGAGCAGAGCCAGGGCCAATGAGGAAGGACAGAAAACCTTCAAAGCTTAACCTGTGGAAAACAGACCCCTCTCTTGAAGGGGCATTCCTTCTCTTCAATAATAAGTCATTAAAGATCTAGGAAGCAAGTCTTAAAAATTATGGAATGTAGGAGTCAAAGTAGACTTTCCACTAGGGGAGTTAATGAAACTCAGAATATTTGGGAGAAATTAGACTAAGGGACTGGAGAAAGGGTTACATATTCTGTTGCTGTTGGTTGTGGTAGAGTCAGGAGACGGAATGTTTTGTAAAAGTATCAGCTATGAAGTGAATCGTTAACATTTGAAGATTTGGATTTAGAAAGAGTTTGGAAGAGGAAAGGGAAGAGGAAAATGGAGCTGCAGAGGGAGGGTGTGGAAAGGTAGACAGCCTGAAGGGACAAGGTGGGGCCCTCCTGACTCAGCCTGGAAGTTAGGAATTCCAGTTTCCAGGACCTCACACTCAGCAGCTGGTGTTAGGCCTCCCTGAAGCTCCCAGCCATGTGTCTCCTGGGCAATCTCTTGGCATTTCTCCTCATAAATGCCAGTGGAGGGTGCAATGTTGAAGTGGATTAGAGGTTTACCCTCCAGGTGATTTTCTCACCCTCTGAAGAACTTGTAATTGAAGTGGAATAATAATGGCACTTCAGTATTTTATATAGTTTTACAACTTGAAAAGACAAAAATTTTAATATTTGAAAATACGTGGACTTCTCATTTTAGTTAATGAGCTAAATCTGATCAGTGATTGAAAATGAGGATCATAGGAACTTAAACTGAGGACGTTACTGCACGAATAACAAGTGTAGTCTAGTAAGTACAAACATTTTTTCCATATAATGTCTTTAACCAGAAACAGGGCAAATGTTCAAAATGTGCATATTTATTACCAAATTTTTAGAAAAAAAATTTTTTTTTTTGTAATTGGATACAGCATTTCCTCCATTTCAAAAAAGGATCCCACTACAAGATTTTCAGTTGGAACAATTAGAGTTATGTTACTTGAATTGCACCACTGTGATTTTAAGTAGAGGTCACTCAAACTGTTGGGACAGGTAAATAATACGGACTTTGTATTATCAGCCTGGCATAAAAGAATTTCAGAGAACTAGAGAAGGTGCTCTAACACCTCAGAGCTGACACATTTCTGTGCTCATGTACACATTTGAGGGTTAGATTTTGGGCTCCGCTCAGTTCCAGGTCAGGCACCTTTGTTTAGGACATAAACTTCTGGACCTTGTACAGCAGAACCCTTGTTTGCTAACCTCCAACACTGTGTAATAAATTTGACTTTTTTCTTTTGGTGAACTGCTATTTAGTTTCTCTTCAAGTTCCTTTAGCTAGCTAATAAATCCTTAGACTGAATTGTAAAACTAACCTCCAAAAAGGTGCAGACAGGGTTTATCTTGGTCACTCTTATGTCCGCATTATCTTGTAGAATGTCATGTAGTGAATGCATTATAAATATTTATTGAATGAATAAAGTATGTACTGAGCAAATGGATGGATAAATGATAAATAATAGGAAAAGAGTCATGCCTTTAAATTTGAACATACCTTAGTCATTTGGTTGAAGTTCTGAGCCTAGCATTTCTACCATTAGACAGGGAATAATTCTAATTATGCCATAGGGTTGCAGTGATAATAGAAATGAGAATATGACTTTTTAAAAAAGGATTTGTTAGCAGGAAAGACATTAAAACATGTTATTATAATAATTACTCATTAAAAAGTCAGTTATATATTTTTAAAATCTATTTACAACTAAGCAGAATTTCTAGACTGTGCATATTAATTCATTATCTAATTTAGATGGCCCACAATAAAAAATAATGTTGAGAAATGACTTTTGAAAACACACTTCATATGTGACGCAGTCCTGAAGGTAGCTCTATTTGCAATTTTATGGAAAAATGAGGATAACTGAGCTCTCCAGATCTAGCCTAACCAGTCTTTTAATCATAGAAGCATTTGTCTAGTTCTGTAGGCAAATAATTTAAATACACAGGCCAAATTCTGTCAGAAGAATTGGTAAGGTCCTCCTTATAAGACCAGAAAGTTGTAAAAAGTCACAGCAATTGGATCCCTCAATCACATCTCCAAAGTAAGTTTGGAATTAGCATGAATTTGGTTTGATTTTAATAACTGGGCTTAAAGGATCAACATAAAAGCACATTAATCATTTCTTCTCAATACAGTAGATATAAGTAATACTGAAAATAACGAAAACTTTAGCTACTCTCTACACATTGATCTAATCAGGACCTCCACTATTAATACCAATTTATCATATTCAAAATACTGTCTCAGGCAGTTCTGAAAAATATGAATGAAAATTTATGGGAAAAGTATTCATTGAAGATGAACAAGATATCTATTTCTTCACACAGTATAAAGAAATCTTCAAACTCTAAACTTTGAAAACCCACTCATGACCAGAAAGTCTTTTTCCTTGATACATCTAGATCCGCTGGCCTTGAGATTATGTATTTATTTATTATTCAAGGTTTTAAAACCTAAATTTTAAATTGCTCAGAGTGGAAACTGTATTATTAGATTTTCAAATCTGTCTCACACTGAGGCCAATATATGTAAAGTTTGCTGTTTACCCATTTGAAAGTTTAAATAAAAACCTTACTTTTTTGATATCAGTTTTATTAATACGATTCATATGCCCCCACGGAACAGCCATTTTAAGTATACAATTCACGCTTCTTCATATGTACACAGAGTTGCACACCCATCACCACAATTTTAGAATATATTTATCACCTCAAGGTAAATGCTGTATCTCTTACTTTTTAACTAACACTCCTCAGTCCCCTCACTGCCCACAGCTCCCTTCAGACCTGGGCAAATACTAATCTATTCGAAAATAGCTACACGCCAATATTCCTGTCTCTGTGGCTGTGCCTGTCCTGGACATTCCATGTAAATGGAATTATATTTTTTAAAACTGCCTTTTAAGGTAAAAAAAAATTAAATATGAATATCTTCTCTTGTCACTTTTGTCATTTCTGTCTGGCGTCACAAATCATTTCACACAAAAGGTTTGTGTTTTTGTGTGTGTGAAAAAACACTTAAGAATCTTAAAGCCTGTTCTTGTTTAAAATGGCATATTTTTAAACAAGAGGAAGATCTAGTCTTGTCAGGAATATCTAAATCTTTTTTTTTTTTTTATTAGTTATATTTGACATCATTTGTAGTCCCCAGGGGGTACCCACCACCATTTCACCCGTGCACCATCACCTCAGTCCCTT
>JAGFMF010011671.1:1113558-1267291 GCA_019455555.1 Galemys pyrenaicus
TCCTGGCTTTTTGGTCTTATTAAGTTTTTGTTGTTGTTGTTGTTTACTTTTGGTTATAATTGCCCAATTCCTTGAGCTTATTCTTTATTGTTGTTGTTGAGGAATATCTAAATCTTTTAATTATAAACACTGTTCTTCTAATTTTAAATTTGAAAAACAGGGACAGTGGGAGTCTGGCAAGATGGAAGCAGAGAGAAGGTAATGTGCTCACCATGCCCCTCATCCCCCCCACCTCCACCACCACCAAATACTCACAACTAGACTGCAGCAGGACAAAGTTACACCCTCTGAAGGAAAAATGGAAAATGACAAAACCCACTATGAGCAAGGATTCAGCTAAAAAGTGTGGGTGAAACCTTAAGCAGATTGTGTTCGTAGTGATGCCAGAGAAGTACAACCCACAAGAGGTGAGGGGGTTGCAGTGCTGGAACTCCTTCAGTTGCTGACTTAGGGGCACACATCAAAACTGGGGACTCTTAAGACCTGGCTCTATATAGAGAAATGGGCTGCACAGAGTTGGCACCAACAGAGTGTGTGCTGTAGGAGAGCTCCAGGAGCAGGGATGCACAGTGAGAACTACTGGTTTAAGCCTGAGGCTCTCAATATAGAATAGCTGGAGCCTGAACCAGCAGGAAGAACCAAGCAGGATTACCCATCTCTCTTCATGGAAGAGGCTACTACTTGAAGCTGTGATTGTGGTACTGAGAACACCTGCTGCCCCATACCTCAGGGCTAAAATCAAGACAACAAATGAACACTGTATGAGCCAGAGTTTAAGCACCTGTTATTAACAGGTGCTTAACAGCTAGGCTAAGGCTCTGTGCTGGAAAAGAAAGAGAACAGCTCCTGGTCTATGACCCCATATCAACTACTATTCATGCCTGGTAATACATCTGGTACTTAAAAACAATCTAGAGGTCTAGAGGTGGAAGCCTATGTGTGACCATACAAAACGCTTAGACCAAGGTAGAGTGGAAGGGGAGATTACTGTGGATCCCCACCACACAACTCTGGTACCCATAGCTCAGTAGGAATCTAGAATCCTGATGCTCATGAAGGTGATCTTTGGTACTCTATTGCCATATTCTTTTTTTACCTACTACCCCTTGTCAGGAGTAAATTACAATGTGGTCCATCAGAATGAGTCAGAGACCAGAAAAGGGTCACACAAATAGTTCATTACATACTAACATCAGCAGAACTTTCAAACAAAAACTAATAGAAATAACACTTAAGACAAAGAAATGGAACTTCAAAAAGACACAAAAAGGCAACCTCAAAAAATAATAGACAAACCAACAAAAACAAAACATCAGTCAGCACTTATGTCTCAATAATCACTGTAAATGTATTGGCCTGAATTCACCAGTCAAGAGGTACAGAATGGCTGAACAGATTTCAAAACAATGTCTGTCCTTCTGTTATTTATAAGAAACCTATCTTACCAACAAATTTAAGCACAAGCTTAGAGTTAAAAGCTGGAAGAAAATCCCACAAGCAAATGGCTATCAAAAATAAATAAAAATCATGAACAGCTATATGTACATCAGATAAAGCAGTCTTCCAATTGAAAAAGGTAATTAAGAGATAGAGAAGGACACCATATTATGATTAAGGGGATAATACAATAATAAGAAATAACACTCATACCACGGCCCGAGTTCAACCCCAGTCATAACCTGCTTATAGTGCAGCAGACCTCTCCTGCCTCACCTGCTGATCCCCTCAGCAGTGCATTTTAATAAATCTGCCTGTCTGCTCCCCACTCTGTCTCTGGTGGGTCCACTCACACCCCACACCTCTGGTCTACACCCCAGTTCTTCTATGCAAAAAAAGAGAGTAACTCTCATAAATAAACAATAAAATATGTAGAAGAAAACAATGGGAATACATTCCAGGACATTAATGAAAAATATATTTTTAGGGACTCAACTCCTATGATAAGGGAAATAAAAAAAATAAACAGTTGGGATGATCTCAATTTAAAAAGCTTTTATACACTGGCAGAAAATATAAGAAGATTTTTAAAAGAAACCCAGCTAATGGAAATATTCACACAAAATAAAATTGATAAATGGTTAATATCCAAAATATGCAAAAAATTCAACAATAAAAAAGCAAACAACTAAGTTAGTGAATAGACAGCAGATATGGACAATTCACTGAAGACAATACCCAAAAGGTCAATAAGTAAATATTCTTCATTGCTTCACTGCAGAGATGCTAGTGAAAACCACAATGAAATACCATCGAACACCTGTGAGAATGGTCCAGATTAAGAAGACATCCAACAAGTGCTGGAGAATATGGGGAGAAAAGGAACTTTACACTGCAGATGGAAATGTGAACTGGTGCAAACATTATGGAAAATAATTGGACTTATTACCTTAAAAAATAAAAAGATGGAAATGTCATATGACCCAGCAATTCTACTCTTGTAGACAACTCTTATCATCTATGCAAAGAATATGGTACCATATATTTCACAATGTTCAGTGCAGCACTGTTTACAATAGCTAGGACATGGAAGCAGTTTAAATGTGTTGGTTCAAGAAGATGTGATATATCTATGCCATGGAATACTCTTCACCCATAGGAAATATGAAATGTGTCCATTTTCAACAAACTGGAGGGAGCTTGAGAGAGTTATATGAAATAATGCAAGTCAAAACGATAAAAACAAATACTGGAAATTTACATGGAAGATAATTCAATAAATTAAAATACAAAAATGAGTTAGATGTCAATGGACACTGTGAGAACTCGAAGTTAAAAGGAAGGGGGAAGGAAAAGGATAGGGAATATAAGGGATAGTGGTGGGGAATGATTTTTAAAAATTTCAAAAAATGAACAAATATTCTATGTTATTACTATTTTAACTTAAGCCTACAGAAAAATGCAAATGGATACTTAGGGTCTTCAGATTTAGCATCCCCTTTAATTCCTTCACAGTTGCATCAATGCTTGTTAATTCATTGTGGTGTAGCAGGAGGATATGCAATGAAGGCAAATAGTGGAGACCTTTAAAAAATTTTTACAAGAGTTTAAACATTTTTAATTTCACTTGAACATGCTAACTAAACAACAACAAAGACTACCTTACAGCTGGTGAAAGGAGGATTTATTATTAAAAATATTGTGAATTATCATTATCATTAAGATTACAACAGAGCATCAGAATTCAAATATTTTTTGTGATGTTATATGGGAATATCGTTAATTTTTCCCTACTGCAATGTTTCACTTTTTTCCCCCCCAAAGCAGATCTTTTTTTTTTGTTTGATTTTGGAGTTATTTTCTTTGTTCTTTTGTTATGTTTAGCTAATGTCACTTATATTTTTAGTGCCAATCAAAGAAATAATGAATTTCACATCTCCCTGGTGGCCTAGAGGTTAAATCTCAATGCTATTACCACTAAGGCCTGAATGGATCCCCCGACAAGAAGCTGACCTCCATGGCACAGCAGACCCCTCCAGCACCCACTGCTCCCCTCAGCAGTGTATTGCAGTAAATCAGCCTATTCTGCCCCCCACTCTGCCTTTGGTAAACCCTTTTACTCCCCACTCCCTGTGTCTGTGACCTATACCCCACTTCTTATACTAAAAAATAAATTAAAAAAATTAAAATAATAATAATAATTTCTCATTCAATATTTCTGCCCACACTGCTCAAGTAAATATTTCTTTACATAATAGTCAAATATTCATATAATTTTTGATCCTAAATTGCACATTTTACTCTATTTTTAACTCAAATCAAAGTGTGTTGTGTCTTTGTGATAGCCAGTGATAGATAATTGTTAAGATTTTCTTTCTTCATGGTATGTGAAATCATGGTGGAGCTTAAAATTTATAATCCAGTGATTCTGACTTGTATGATATTTATTTATATAAAAAACATATTTTTAAAAGATTTATCTATTTATGAATATAAGAGCTGGGGTATAAGCCAGAGTCGCCAGAGGTGAGAGGATTCACCATAGACAGAGTGGGGAGCAGAACAGGCAAGTCCATTGAAATACACTGCTGAGGGGAGCAGCGGGTGAGGTAGGAGAGGTCTGCTGGATATGTGGGTCTCCTCCCTGGCCGGGGAATTGAACTCATGCTGCTGTGCAGCGAATGCTTCACAGTGCGGTGCTCAACCCACTGCACCACCAAGGAGGCCAGTGATGTATGATATTTAAAAAAGTGTTGTTTACTGTACTTTGTAATTCATGTACCATTTACATCATTTATCTGACTTGAAATTCTCAGCTTAGAGATCATTGCTCACTTAAAATTAATTTATAGGGAAAATAGAAGCGTGATTGGTAAAAATGTTAGCAGTAGAGATATTTTTCTTAACATATATTTATTACGACTCCTAAGTATTGCTAAAATTTGTTTATACAATGACAGTTTGTGTCCAGTAATATGATAAAATTTCTGTTTAAAAAATACTGTTTTACATTTTGAATAAGATACATTGAATTAAAACCATGATCAACTAGCACATTTTTAAGAAATGAGATATACATAAGAACATTAAAAAATAATAGATTCCATCACATACTTTAAAAAAATGTTAGAAGATTTTTTATTATGTCTTTAGTAATACTATAGTTGAAAGTATATTTAATGGAAAATCAATTTAATCAACTGAGAAAATTTAAATCATACCTTCTATCTCAAAGATTGCATTGTTGTTTAGATACAGTTCTGTCAGACAATAGTTTCTAGTGAGAAATGTTATTCCATGGAGCTGAAAATGAAAGAGACTATACATTTTACAATAATTATATGCATAAATATAGAACCATAAAATATTTTTATGTAAGACAATGAGACTTTAACATTTGCTGTTATTATTTTCTTTTTATTTTACATTATTTTTCATTTTTGTACAGTGCATATTTCTCATCTCAGTGAAATTCCCACCACCAATTCACCCCTGCACCATCACCATAGTCCCTTGTGCGCTTCCCACCCATTTTGTTCCTTCTTCCTCCTCTTCCCCTAGGGAATGTCTCAGATTTACAGTTGTCTGTTGATTTTGATTTTTTATTTATTACAATTGATTTTTAAAATTTATAATAATTTTAGTCTGAGCTATCAGTTTACAAGTAGATTGTCTTTAACAATGGTAAGATTAAAAAGAAGCTAATTTAAAGCAAATCTCTCAAGACATCTCGACTAAACTCCTTGCAAGGTTTCAAAACTTCTGCAATTCCTCTAACTATATTTCTCACAATTCTGCTCCAATAGTCTCATCAGATCTGGCTTGGCATATGTACCAGTTCATCATTGCATATTAGTAAATGCCTATCATGTGCCAAGGTCTCTCTTCTCAGATAATGCTGGGGCCATTTCTGCATCTGTGCATGAGTCATGATTTCCTTTGCCTGCATAACTCTTCTTCCTGGTACATTTCCGATTGTTCTTAAGGATCAGCCCTAGGCCAGCAAGACATATCAAACCATGCCTGAGCAAGCTGCCACAGGAGCTATCCACTGCTCCAGAGACTTGGTGAGACTATCCTTTGATCTCCTTACATTTCACCACAGTCTACTTGCTCTGTTTTGACCCATTTTTGTTTCTCCAAATTTCCACCTGTTCTAGCACTTTGAGTCAGATCTCTTGAATGGTAGTCTAATTTCTGAACTCTTAAACTTTATGACTTGTCCATAAACCATCTCCTCATTTCAGGCTCACTGTCCTTGTGTTGAACAGATCTCAGTCTAGCTGAGGACTCTGCACTCTGAAGAGACAAACGTCAACTCTGCCAGGTCAGGTCTGTTGCTAAACCACTCACTAGTTACCATTCATAGGGAGAGGGCAAGGCACAGCATTATCCCGTTCCTTTACTCTTTTTTAACCAGCCTTTCCAGACAACCTGTGTGCCCATAAACCTCCACTTCTGGGCCATTCCAACACTTCATTTATCTTGTATAATTAATAAATTATTCACTAGTTTTGTGTCTTCTCTAGGGGATTGTCTCTTGCCCACATCCCCATTCTCCTAACAGTATGGTGACATTGCTTCTTACTTTTAAGATTAGAAATCCAGGGTAAATGAAGTGGAAATAGCCAAAAGTACACTGGAAAATTCCTCTAATCAACTACTAATACTATACACATGATGGGTTTTCAACACTAAATTCAAACTCATTCTAAGCTAAATGTTAGAAATGTTTCTGCTATCTTGAAAAGAGAACCTCCTTATGATTCTTAAATCATTGACTCGATTCTTGACATAGCTTAATAACTTGTTTGATTTATGAGGATAAGACATGTTAGAATCATAAAGATGGGGGCAGGTATGTTCTAAAAGCAGCAAGTAAGCCAAATATAAGAATGCTATCTTTAACACAAAATCTAAAAGGGAGAAGATTCTCATAAACTGGGTATTAATCAAGTGGGTATATAAAGTGCTTGCTACTTTATAGATACAAAAACATATGACCATAACTGTAAATTTGCTTTTGTGTGTTTATGGAAGTTTATCATAGAAATGTTTGTTTTAAGTCAGAAGGCAAGAGAAAGATACCGGATGGCTTCACTATTAGGAGGAATATGAAATATTAACAACTACAAAAACAACAACAACAACAAAAAGAAGAAAAGCTCAAGGAAATGGGTAATTACAATCAAAAGCAAACAAAAAACTCGACAAGACCAAAAGGTCAAGGATAAACCAAAGGGACCATGGGGGGGGCGGGGAGGAGGCAGAGGGAAGGAAGGGAGGGCAAAGGCAAAGATGGGGAGGAGGGCAGAAAGAGCACAGGGGACTGAGGTGATGGTGCACAGGTAGAATGGTGGTGGGAATTCCCTATGGAATATAAATTATGTCAAATATAATTAAATAAATAATAATAATAATAAAAGAAATGTTTGTTTGCAGTTAAATAGAACTGTTTGAACTTGGATGGATTGATTCAAACTGACAGAAGGTAAGCTACTTGATTTAGTAAGGATTTATTGGAAATTTTATTAATGTTCTCTAATAGCTTAGAAAAGCTATTCTAGATTTGCATTCAACTTTTGAATTAAGTACATCTCCTCCCTGACATTTGCAGCATTCACAAATGAATAAATAAAATTATTAAAGGCATGTGTGCCACTCATTTCATCATTGCACTGAATCATCTGCACCAAATTATGTCAGCTTTTACACAGGAGGATCAACAATTATTTCACCTCAGTTTTTTAAGTCCTGAGAGGAGCTACATTTCCCCATATCAGAGAGACCACATAAAGCAGGGAGGGATGGGTCCCAGTGGCTTCCTACCCTTGTCCTTCCTTCTTGCTTTCTGAGAGTAACTTGCTGTTTTCTGTCCTCCTCATTATTCTCTAATCATAGCCACAACTAACTATTGCATAGAAAAATACCACCAGGAGAAACCATGACTTTTTCTTCTCTCCTCTCCCAGTTACCTGCCTGACCAGACATTAAAAGCACATTACTAATTAGTTGAACCTTTAATTTTGCTTGCACTACTCATTAACAAAGAGGAATACTAATTAAAATTCAACAGTTTCATCTTGGTTAAATAATCATAATTTCCCTGCCCAAGAGCATTAACATCCTTGGGCCATGATTATTGAACTTTAAGACTGTACTAATTGTTGGAGTAAGAGGGATAGCAAGGTGGGGATGGAGGGAGTAGAGTGGGAAGACAGCCAGAACATGGGCATTTTGGTGAGCTCCAATGTATTTTGTAGAGAAGATGTACTGTATGATTTTAACTGAGAAAATGGCAAGGGTAGTAAGTAGGATGACAGGAGATGAATAAGAAGGGTGTTACACTAACTCAGAAAAACATGTGTTGGCCGAGAGTAGAGTAATGGCAGTGGGAGAAAAAAGCAGAGGTAATTAATAGCATTGCACTATAGCAAGTTGTTGAAGTCAAGACCTTGGAACAGAAATTGGAAGATGTTGTCTTCCAATGTGTAATTGTCCTGGTAATCAAGTCATTATTAAATTAAAATGCTATTATAATTATTTATTCAGAAAAATGTACTGATTCTAAGGATTCATGGGATATATACTTAATGTGACATTTCACAAATTGTCTTGTCTCAAGTCTTAACACATAGCAAATGCTCATTAAACAGTAGTTATAGTTATTTATTATTTAACCATTATTTTTTATAGAGTGGGATGTTGTTACATTACATTTCGTGTAAATCCCTTACAAATAACCACTGAGTTATTAGTGGGGGGAAATGTATACCAGCATGAATCTAAAATTAAGAAGGCAGTTTTTAGAGCAGATTTTCTCAACCTCTATAACTACTGACATTTGGGCCAGGTGACTCTTTGTTGGGATTGGGTGGACTGTCCTGTGACCAATACTATATTTAGTAGTATCTTAGTCTCTACATTAGATGCCAGTAGCCCATACACCCAATTTTTGGCAATCAAAATCTCTCCAGATATTGTCAAATGTCACCTTTGGGGTGTGTGTGGGGAGGGCACAAATGTTCCCATTTGAGAATTACTGACTGACAGTCAAGGAAAGAGGGGGAGTATGTATACTAGTTACTTATTATGAACTGGTCGCTAGGCTAGATGTTTTAATAGATTATCTAATGCGATTATTACAATAGCCCCATGTTATTTGTTTGGCATATATTACATCATAATTGGGTGCTTTAATTTGGAGGAATTAATTTGAAGTAATGGAAAATATTATAGGCTTAAGTAATGGGAAATATTACTAGTTTAGGTAATGGAAAATTTTAGACTGAGTAGTGGAAAATAATCCATAAATTAATTTTGGATTATTAATAACCCAGCAATAACCCTCAGACAAGTTTAAAATGTGCCAGACAACATTTAGCAAAAAACAGAATAAAGAAATGCAATAACCTCTCTTGCACACTCTCTCTCTCACATTCACATATATACACATTATATACATATATACATAAATATAGGCACACACATCTTATACACACAACTTGTATGTGAGACATGTAATAAGGCTACATCCTGTTTATTATTATTTGAAAGTATTTAGACATGCTTCTGGGTTATTGCTGAAATACTAGAAAAACATAATTTATGGAATGTTTTCCATTGCTCAATCTAATATTTTCACTACTCAAATGAATATTTTCCATTATTTCAAAATACATTCAAATGAGTATCTTCTGATGGTATAGGTAATATATTTATCAACTTATTAAATCTCATGACAAACTCATGAGGTAAGAGCATTACAATTACCTTATTTTAAGCAATGCAACTAAATCACAGAGAGGTTGAATAACCTGCCCAAGATTACATAGCTAACATACATGGTAAAATGAGGTTTGACCAAGGTTCTAGAGTCCATGCTGGAAAACCATTACACTTCATTACCACTCAGGGTAATGAGCCACAATCAACTTGAGCTTCTGGCTTTCCTTGGCCTATCCACCTGATCTAATTTAATCTCTCAAGTGACCTGGCTTTCTCTGCAAAATTGCCCTAGCCTGGCTGTCCTGCCTCAGGCTGGTTTAGGGTCTCAGGCATTGTCTTATCTTGTCCTTGGCCTATAGATGGTCATTACCTTCCAGCAGAACCTAGAGAGATACATATGGTTGCCAATCAATCTAAGCCTGAAGAACTACCCAACCCTGATTACTCATCATCATATACAAGTACACTTATTCTTGGTTTCTTCAACCTTGCCTTTCAACACTCTTTCCCTCTTCCTGCAGCCCTGAACATCCCACTATTCCTTTTTTGTTTCCACTTCATCTCCTTTCAACATGATTTAGAGTCCCATTTCTGAAGATTAGTTAAACTAAATTGTTGGTAAAACTTAGGATCTTATCACCCCAATAGTACTTCTTATAAATTAGAAGATTATGATCCATGACTGTATAATTGACTTTCATGTCAGTTTGAACAGATATTTTTATCTGAGAAAACTTACAGTTGTTCCTCAAAATATGCTCCATGACAGCTCCCAAAGATATCAGCTTATATTACCAACTTTAGTTACATATTAAGTGAGGCCTTTAAAGTCTTTCTTCTTTGTCTCACTATGTGGCGAGACTGAAGGAATGTTAGGTTCATAACTAAACCCAAATGTTGAATAACTTCTCAATGTAAAGGATGACTTTAAAATATTTCTATTAATGCAAGACAAGATCATAAGCTATAGGCTTGGGAGGGAACTTCAGAATTATATACATAACCTGTGTAGATAAGGAAAATTCCTTCTGTTTAAAGGTTTAGTGCATACACAAACATTTAATTTTGTTATGTCCCAAAATTCATATAACTGATAATAAAAGAAGAGTTTAAAAGATATGTATCTATAAAGAGAGAACAGGAACAGAGAGAACAGGAGTGAGACAATAACAATACAGTTTTGGAAGCTGGAAAACAGATGGTCAAGTGATAATAAAATTAACAGAAATAAGAAAGTCAAATTTTAAACCAGATTATAACCTGATGCATATATACATCATACTCTTCTAAGAAAGACTCAGTTACTGGAAGTGAAGGGAATGAAGTGAGCATTACTAACTTAAGAAGCAATTCTATTCCTTGAGAATGTTCCCAGTATACCTGTTTAGCAAATGGGCCTCTATTAGTTGGGGAGAATAATAATATGCATTAACTTATATATAAGAAAAAGAAAAAGAAAAAATCCTAATATACTGCAAGATGTTTAAGTTCATTTAATGGTGTTTCTGTTCAATAAGTGAAAAGATTTGTGTCTTAGTTTAAACCTGAAAATAAAATCTACACTTTAAAAATTGTCAGAAATAACTACTTTATCCCAAAAAACATTCAGTTTTATGTTTTTCTTCCTTTGCTCCATGTTACTGAAATCTCTGTATTTGCTCTTTTCCAGAAATAGGTTACATATCTTGTATAAATCATTTTAAGTCATAACTAGACATATGGTATACATATCTATGAATTTCACAACCACACAGTGAAGCCTTATTTAGGTTTTCATGCTGATTTTTTTTTGAGGAGGTTTTAAATATTTGACAAAATATAATTCTTTCAACAAAGCTGATATAAGGGATATAATTAATGTTGCCCTTGGGTAACAGAAACATGTAAGAGTCCGAATTATATGGGATACAAGCTAGTTTATTTTATTTTTTACTTGCTCTTATGTTCTACCAAGGGGTATTGCTCTCAGTCATTTTTTTTTTTTGAGTAAGTTATGGTATGTATAAATAAACAAATACATATATATGTGTATATATATATGTAAGTGTAGATACATATCCAAGCCTGATTGAAGGAGCCAATTAAAATTCCATGATACAAAGAATGTTGTAAAGTTATCTGGACAAAAGTACTGTCATTGAGAGAATTCTTTACAGTATTAAAATAGCACATTAAAATAATTATTTCAATTTTCAAATTGTAATTTGCTAATTTTATATGTCAATATTCCTCCCTAAAATATATAAATTTGTGCTGTTTAAAGTTCTTCTTGTGTTAGAAGGTAAGAAACAATAACATACCTTAAAATAGAAGAACAAACCCAGGGTCTCTCTAAAAGAAATTTTGCATATTTTAAACTATTTACTGGTCAGTGATTGTGAAAATAATTATTTAAAATAATTCTTTAGATGATGATGTTTATAAAAAGTGACAATGTCAGGAGAGGTATTTTTATTTAAATTTAATTTATAAAATTTGTCATTTTATTTTAAAATGACATTTTTTAAAAAAGATTTATTTATTTATGCAAACAAACACTGGGGTACAGGCCAGAGGTGCAGGGAGGTGAGCGAATCCACCAGATGGAGCAAAGGGCAGAACAGGCAGATGGACTGAAACACACTGCTGAGGGGAGCAGCAGGCCGGGCAGAAGAGATCTGCCTGAGCCATGTGGGTCACCTCCCCAGCCGGCAGCAGGGATCGAACTCATGCTGCAGTGGCTGCAGTTTGCTTCATAATGCGTTGCTTAACCCACTGCGCCACCAGGGAGGGCCCTAAAATGACATTTTAAAATGTCAATTTTTATTTTACTACATGAGAGAAAACTCAGACTCCATTTCTGGTCAGGAACTATACAGATTTTTCTTCAAATGCTTATTCTAACCTGAGACAAATAAAATATATCAAAACACTACTAGTATTTCATATTTCCAGAAATAGAAAGATACAAATATTATGAGTTTAAAATTAAACATCCATAAGAGTTTTTGAGGTGATATGCCCAGAGATCAAATGCATGCACCATCTGAAATTGTAGTATAAAAGGCAAGTCAGATTACTAATCTAAGACTCAACTCTTCAAAAAGGTTGAAAAGGGTAAGTTATGAACCTAACATTCCTTCAGTCTCGCCACATAGTGAGACAAAGAAGAAAGACTTTAAAGGCCTCACTTAATATGTAACTAAGAGCAGCTAATTCCCACTAATTTTATCAGGAGAGAGTAGAAAAAGAAGACCAAGGAAAAGAAGGAGATAGAGAACTAGTGAATATGTATGTTTTACGAGGAGAAGACATGTCTTTAGAAAACAGTGAAAATTGGAGCATAGAAGGTCCTTAGAAATAGGACCTTATACCTATTCATTTTGCTAGTGCAGGGTAAGACTAGAAGCTCCATTTTTATCATCCACTGGATAATAATTGGGAGAAGTATATACCCTTCTAGCATGTTTAAGTTCAAACACACCAAACTATATTCTTGATGCCTCCAAAATCCACCACTTTCTCATTTCATTCCACACAGTTAGCAAATGCAACATCCTCACCATGAACACAGCCACTCCTCTGCCCTTCCTAATTTTATTACCAGAGCTTCATATTTATTATTATAATCTTCCAGGAGCCTAATGTAAGTACAGAATATGCCATATCAGATAAAATGCTCTTGGCTCCAAGCAACTTCTAAACTCAATTCAAATTGGCAGGTAAATAGAATGTTTGTCTCACTACTAAGAAACACAGTAGTTACAAGAGGCTCAATCTTAGCATGTCAATCATTCTCTGGACTCTGTCTCTCTATAAATGTTGGATACACCCTCAGGTTGGTAGGATGGGTCCCAGTTTCACAGCCAGGAAAGTAGACATCCCAGAGGATGTCTATTACCAAAATTGGGTTGGTTATATGCTCATTCATTGACTAACCAGTAACTAGAAGGATCGGATTATTCTGATTAATTTAGGTAAGGATCCATGTCCTGGATGGGATTACATAAATGCAAAAGGAGAATTATATACAAATATCCAAACCCGGATTCTGCTGCCTAGGTAAAAGAGAATGGAGATTAATGGGACAACAAAAATATCTACTCCCTATGCATCAACAAATATCATTGAATAAATAAACAAAAAAAAGATACATTAATTTTGTTTCACTACTTGTGCCTTAGTTGTTCCTAAATAGAGGACAGTCTAAGATATTTAATAACATAAAACAACGTTGGTAACAAATTCAGATCATGGCTAACAAAAATGTTATAATTCTAAATATTTCTACTTCTATGTCAATGCGATATTTTTCACTACAAATCCCCATATATTTCTATATTGGTAGGTAGCTTCTTCGTGGTCAACCTAATGTAATCTAGATTTTGAAGAAAGCCAATCAAGATTTTACAATTTTATTGAACTACTGTCATAATTTATATGCCCATTATCATCCCAGATCCTGAATAATATTTTAATTCTTCATAAATTAAAAAAACTCAAGTAATTTCATAGCCAGCCAATTATTTATTATTAGCAAAATGTTTATTCATTCATCCCATAACCAGTAAAACATATATTGGTTATAATACCCTTTAAGTGCTATATATGCCTAACACGTCTGTTAACAAATGGACAAAGTTAAATGTTAGTGATATTGTTGAACATAAATAACCATGCACTAGAGAATCCAGTCCCTGGTGTATTCCTTTCCCACCAACCACCTTCAAGAACAAAAGAAGTTAAAATAGCTGATAACATATGAAATCCCTTCCTATGTCTATAATATATCTCTATCAACTGTCCATAATATATCTATATCAAATATCCAATGACTAACTGGAGGTGTCTACTAACCAGAAAACAAAACAAAAAAATTACAAAATCCTTAATTTTACCTCTCCCTTTAGACATCTTGCTAACATTTGTACATGTTTTTCCTTCAAAACTAAGAACACATGAAAAACAAAGATTAGTCACTTTTACCATGCTTGATGATTTCCATCCTTTTCTAATGAGAGGTCGTACACTGTGACCCAGGATAATTTTTGGCAGCGTGTTTACAAGAGTCTTGAACTTGTATGCCCTCAAGTCGTGCACACACTTTTCCATTTCAGTTGTTAGCTGCCTGCGCCTCAGAGGTATTAATGTTTGTTCTCTCAGAAATTATTTTAAGCTTATGAGACTTGTGCTTACACTTAACACTAGAAGCACTTTCATTTTCCATTTTCCACTCAGCTGCTTTAAAAAAAAGAGTGACAATGCAAGGGAATATTGAATTATTTTCATAAACAGATGTGGTTAAAGATTCAACTCTATGAGTAGGAACCACCATTTGACAAGCAGACTCAAATTATTTTTTATAATCAGCTGATATGGAAAACGGAAAGTCGAAATTCAAAATGTCAAGATTAGATTAGTTTATAATGAACAAAATACAGATAGTTGGAAAGTCAAAATCTTGAAATCTGGGAATAACTTACTGAGGAGCTAATTCCAATGATTGTTTGGGTCTGAATTTTTATTTGGTCCCATTTAGAGAGCTGGGAAGGGAGCCACACTGAGCTCCCAGAAATGGGAGAGGCTACGAGAAGCTACTAGTACTGCCTCCTAAGCCCTAGAGAAAGTCTTAGAGAAACTTCAGAGGTCACACTCAGTGACATGGAGGAATGCTCCCTGCAGTTGGTGACATGGTGACCAGGTGTCTGGCATTCCTAAAGAAGCTAGGTCAGCTTGAGTAACACCTAGGAGGTGACAGCCCCTTTTACCTCTGACACCAGGACAGAAGTAAATGAATTCTGGGAAGCATTCTGTGAGAACATTGGCCTATGGCACTTGATATGGGATTTTGTGTAAGAGGTAGTTTGCCAAAGCTAGGAGTACCTTAGTTGTAAATATCACTGGGATAAAAAGGAAAGGGAGGTGTGAGGAATTAGAATTGGAGAACTCTAGAAAGGGGAGTTTCTGAATAGCCCATTAAGAGAGAGAGAAAAGTCAACTTGGAGCATCTACTAGCACTAGGGAGTCAAAATCAAATCACAACCTGCTTTACCTCTAGTTCCATCCTGTTCTATTCCAAACCTACCTTGAAGAAGACTTGGGTGTAGGCAAATAATCACCCAGATAATAAAGAGGACAATGGATTTAGCTGGAAAAGGGATGAAAGGTGAGGGTGGATGAATGAAGGCTGAAATCTTATTAATATATTCCTTTGGCCATGTTATTTCTGAACTGGGATAATGAATATGATCCAAATGAACTGTAAGACTTAGCATTTTTTAGAGATATGAGAGTGCCCAAGCATTTTTCCAGAAACCTGGGAGAGGTCTTCACTGAGTAGTTTTGACAGAATTTAAGAAACAAAAATAAAGGTTTAGTCTGATAACACCTCACACATTTTACAAATATATCAGTTATATATGTATACATAAACATTATATATCATATGTTATATATGTATATATACACATATTTCTTATGTAAATTTAAATAGAGGTATACATTGTCAATACTTTTAAAAACAAAATGTAATATTTAAAAATAAAATATAATAATACCTTATTATGATGTAGCCATAGGTATTTTAATTTTTTAAACCTAGAAAGATCAATAACCTCTGTCAGTTCCCTAAAAAGAAAAGGAAAAGCATTTAGCAGCAATGAATTCACCCATGGGTAGGCTGGTCATATAGTTACTATGACTTTGAAGTAAATGGAAAAACCTCTATCTTTGTCCTTTTAAAATTGTTGGCATACTTACACATCAATTTCTAAAATTCCATCATCTTAGCTTGATTCACTCAGTTAAAGCAAATACCTAAAGGAGAATATTTTATCATGCTGATAGAAATTTATAGCTCATTTTCTCCGAGTTTATTGGGACCACATTTAGAAAGATTTTACTGCGAAGAGGCAGCACGAAAAAAAGTGCAAAAGTCATTGGACTTCCAAATAAATATGGTTCCTAATTCAACAGTGTCCACGGGATTCTTACTTTGGGGTTGTCCTGCATCTTATCCAGTCTGGATTTAAGACATGGAAATTGTCTTACCCAAACATAGAGACTGAGTAAAATGTTTTATTCTCCCTTTGTCCCTTATTAATTACATCCTTCTTGAAAGGTGGAGACTTCAGCTGTAGAAATGGTTTTGTAACAGGCGGCTGGAGCCAGACTGTTGCAGGTGGCGCCCCCTGGAGGGGGATCCTGGTGAGGATGGATAGCCACAGGTGAAATAGAATAAAGTATGGGTGGTGTGGAGACTCTGATAAGAAATATAAGGGACTGCAAAAGTAGCCCCCACGAATCAACATTGGGGATTTCAGCATTTTGGTGTCAGCTATTCTGGGATCAGCCATTTTCTACCCCCACCATACTGATCTTCTAGAAGGCTGTCTCGGACCTCTGAAGGACATGGAGAACCTTCCAGCAGCCAATCTCAGAAAAGAAAAGTTCAGAAGATTTGCAGGTAGTTTCCAGCTTTGCTGCTGTTATAGCTTGGAAGAAAAAGGCAAAGTTCCAGAGCTGGGCTCCTAGCTTATTGTGTGTATGGCCAAATGTTGGGTCATTTGGCTGCTCTTTTGAGTATTGCTTGTCTGGTGCTGTGCTAGGGCATCTCGGCAGCTCTGTGAGCATCTCTTGTGCCTTCTGCTATTTTCGTGTATTGGATTCCAGCCTATAGTCTGGCTGCCACATACTCCAGGCCCTCAGTGGCTGGAAGACACCATCTTGGGAGTGTTTGTATTTAGGATTTTGAAACAGCGAACACTGCTTCAGGTGAGGTAAACGGCCATTTGTGGCCTCAGTGGCTTTTTGTTTTTCCTTGTTTGTTAAGCAAATCCCATTATCATTGCTCTCTGCACCTGAGTAGTCTTGTAACTGTGGGCACAGATGAGGAACTCAGAGTGACCAGTAAGCTATGTGGGCAGTGTCCTTGGTCAGTTTTAGTGCCTCTTGATGCCCTGCATCAGTTTGGGCTTTGTTGCTGATGCAGGCCACACAGCAAACAGGCAGACATAATGTGGAGAAAGGACAAAACCTCTGAGGATAACTGACCCTTTGCTGTGGCCAGAGTTTTCAGATTTCTTTCTCAGGGTAGAAATTGAGGGCGCCAGGTATGGGGCCCAAATATGTCTATTTGTCAGGCACTTATACACACAAAGTACTGGTCACTTTACTAAGTATTTTAAAAACACTAATGTATATTACACATGTGGACTCATATATGATAATACCTTCTTATAATTATCCAAACTACGGAACACTGGGGCACTTAAATTTTCCAACTTTTTAATGAAAATAAACTTTTAAAAGCATGCAAGCATTTTTTTTAAAGGAATCTTTCTTACCAACTTACATTTAAAAATTTCCACCCTAAAATAAGTTGAATCATGCAACAAACACTTGTATAAAACCCTAATCATTTTTAATATTTGCCACACTTTTACTCATTCTATCTGTATATTTATTTATTTGACTGATAACTTTTTTGGTAAATTGTTTGAAAATAAGTTGCAGCATATTATTGCAGGTCCCTAAATCCTGAACACTTCAGCTTGCTTATCATCTCCAAATCATAGCATTCTCCTGCATAACTGTATACCCTGGAAAATTAAAATTAATTAAACAATATCATCTAATATATTATTCACATCCAAATTGCACTGGTTGCCCTACGTTTCTTTTATAGTTGTTTAAATTCAGAATACCATCAGTGTTCATGAGATGCATTTGCAGTTGGCATAGATTTTAGTCTTCTTAAATTTAGAATATTCACCTTCCTCCCTTAGCCCCCTCATAACAATGACTTTTTGAAGAGACCAGGGCAATTGTCTGATAGAATGTCTCATCTTCTTGATTTTTCTGATTGTTCCCTCATCACTAAATTCAAAGAAAGTTTTCAGTTACAAAGGAGGTAACTACTGAATCACATCAGAAGTCAAATGATGCCCTTTTGAGTCACTCTTGATGAAGTCAAAATCAGTCTTTTGATCAAGGCCAGGTTTCTTCATTGTACAAATTTTATCATTGAAAAGAAATGTTGGCTAAAAACTTGTTAAGCCTTACCAAAGTGCAAATGCTCCCTTCCAGAAATGGGCTACATATCTGATAAGAGAGAATGCATTATGTATGTAAATTTCCTACTAGGAGTTGTTCTGGAGGGGCCTGGAATGTTTTGTGCCTGAGATGTGTTCAAAACTAAAGGTGCATGTCTGCTTAAAAAGTTGTCCAGGATAATTTGAGAATTGAAAAAAAGAAAAGAGTTAAAGAGATTAAGGAAAGAAATCATACCCAGAGAAAAAGAGAAGAGAATAAATGAGAGAAAGAAAGGCGAGGGGCAGCTTTTTGCAGAATGGCAGCCATTAAATGTAAAATGAATGAAAGCATTAGGAAAAATCACCATTTAATAATCTCAGTTCTACTCACTCAGGTAGGGATCATCAAAGCTAATACCATTAGATAAATAGTTCTTGGGGAACAAGATATACAAAACGGGGGGTAATCTCATTGTTTTGCCCAATATTATGTTAGCTTCCTATTTCTATGAAAAATAAAGCAATCATTACAGGGTAGCAGAGAAACTTAAACTCCACTTAAAGGATTTTCCCCAAAGAGTTCCCAGAAAAGTTGTCTTGATACATTAATACTGTAAAATATCAACTTTTTACAGTATCACTGCTATTAAAATTTTACAAAATTACTGTTATTAATTTTGCTGTGCTACTAATATCCATGCTGAATTTTCAGCTCCTGGAGAATGTAAATAATCCACTTTACTTTCACCCCATCACAGATTACTTTTGTTCTAATTATCCTTTACAAAACAGGCCATCTGTTGATTGTAGACATAATACAGGTGAACTCATTTCTGAGAAGGGCGGGAGCAGTACAAACTTTGTGGTTAAGGGGAGAGTGAATTTGATTTGAAAACCAAACCGGTGTTTGGGAAGCACCGGTTCCCGGTGCTTTGGCACTTCCATCCCCAGTCCCACTTTCTGTGAATATACTGTGTCCACTTATCACATTTTTGTACTGGGGTTCAAAAGTCCTCAGGTTTCTTCCCTGTGCGGATTCCCTGCTAGCACAGAACACGGAAGTACCTCGGAAGCCTCCTCTACCCCAATAATGTCTTGGGCTTTTGGCTTGCAGATCTCACGGACTGCAAACCAGGCAAAGGTCCTGCGGGCAAGCGGGGCAGCTGTATTTCCAATCTAAGGTTGCCACCTGAGCACGAGGGACCGCGGGAGGGTGTGAGCTCCAAGATTGGAAAAGGCCTCAGCTACCGCGGTTCCGGTTCCAATGTGGGTCCGGTCTCGGTGAGTTTTCTGGTGAATCATAGCATTTCCCAAACGATAACCTAAAAGGCCCTGTCACTTGCGTGGACCCCTGTCTTCTAGACTCAAAGAAGGATGGGAGATAGGCCTTTCTTCCCCTCGTGCTAGGTCAGAGCTGAAGTAGCTCAGAGGATTGCCCTGCAGGATTGCTCCTCCGAGGCTGTGGTGGGGGCTGGGCCTGGGAGTTGTCCCAGAAGCTCAGCCAGGAGTGACCTGGCCCTCTGGGCCTATGAGAACCAGCAAGTGAGTCAAGAGGGAACCCCCAAACCCCCCTTCCCACCGTGGGTGTAGGGGATGCATTCTGGCTGCAGGCCTTCCCATGGTGCTCACTCTCATGGGATTTCTCTCTGAGTTTTCCTCTAGGCCTTTCCATTTTCTCAGGGGTGGTGGCTGAAGGACTCCCGTGCTCTTTCTCAGCAAAGTTCTCTGTCCTGTGTGCAGCGTGCTCTAGTTAAGGAGACCTGGTTGTGGTCTGGTTGGTCTTGTAAGTGGCTTCGCCAGAGTTCCTCACCCTTCTGACTGGAAGCTTCGCTGCGGTTGTACGGCTTTTTCCTTTGGAGTCCGTCCTCTGATTAAGTTTGAATTTCATTATGGGTTGTAAGCTGTGCGTTTAGGTACAGAATACTTTGTCCTAGAAATCTCTGGGGACAGGATGAGGTCTGAACTCAGGCCAGTTTCGCCCCCAGTCTGAGACCATCATAGTCTTTATGTTGAAGTGGTGCTTCCCAGAGGCCAATTTCAATTGCGTGAAATTATCTTGCTACTTCTTGAACCCTTTTGCTTGGCCCTGTATGGTGGGACAGTAGACTCAGTATGTCTTCTCCTTCCCAGATACAGGATGGTTCCTCTGGAAGAACCTGCATTTTGAGTGGCATTTGGCCTCCAGGGACAGCCAGATAGGTTTGTAGCATTCACAAAAGCTGTCTCCCTGTTTGGTTGTTTGTTGGCTCTGTGTGCAAGCATCTCTATTATAGGGAAATAGTTCCCACCACCGCTCTTTGTCTACACCGCAGTCGCTGTTACCACCCACTGCGGTCCTCCATCTGGTCCTTCATCTGGACTGGTGTAGGGGTAGGCCTGTTCACCTCAGGAATGGTCCTCAGCTCCCAAGGAGAACAGGAAGGACAAAGTATCAATTTAAAGTGATTCACTTTTAAGGTTACTTTAACTCTTTCAAGTCAGAAGGGTAGATTCTGCACATAAACCTGTCCTTAACCAATAGGCTGTTAGGTGAGGCCAGTGGTGAAGAGGCCATTAGTAGAATGAGGCGATCATTCTACTAATGATGGCATGATTCTGTTGACAACATGTGAATCCTGTTGTACAGCATAAATTCTCTGATTATTCAAGGTCGTATCAATAACATGCCTTCCATTTTACAGGGGCAATATAGACTTAAGCAAATATTCCAGTTTACCTGGTTTATTGGTATCTGCATTGTGAAACATTTTTTGTTCCCACATGTATTAAATGGTAATACAGTATTTTTAAGATATAAATTATTGTTGTCCTTTACTTGAAAAAACCACTAATTACCAACTGGCAGAAGGTCAATAGTTCTAATTTAGTTCTAGTGTTTTAAAGATTTTCTAATTATCATCTACTTATCCTTGTGATTAATAGTGTACTGTTTTTAAAAATCACAAGAAAAGCTTAGAGATGCAATATTTTGACCAAATGAAATTTCTTACTATTGTAAAACTATGGAAGGGTGCAATGCATAACGTTAAGTGTGTCAGATAATCTCTACTCTAAATTATATATTTTAAAAAATGTTAAGTCGGCCAGCTATTTATTCTCTACTGCCAGGAAATTCACAGCTAATACAGATAAATATTTTTCTCTACTTTGATAAACTAAAAATAAATTTATATATTAAAACAGTTGTTTAAAAAGAAAAGATTTCCTTTTTAGCTGTGTTCCAAAGATTACATAGGAGCAGAACTACATCTCAATCTATTAAAATGATAAATAGAATCCACAGAGATTAAAAATCAAGAACAGGTGGAGGAAAGAATAGGCTCATTGTTATTAAAGTGCAAATTGCCTACACCCCTGAAAGCTATGATATCAGAGTTCAACCATAACTTCCTCTTCCTCTTCTACCTTCACAGTGCCTAGGATAAAATCCTAGGATAAATGCCTGTAGACGAAGACCCCACTTTGCTATCTACCACCTTGGTGAGTTAAAATGAAATTAAAGGGGCTGCTCAATAAGGGAAGGGTTTTCCTCTTTGCCAGTAAAATATGTAGAGGTGTTTTTACATAGGGGTTTTTAGTGAAATAAGGCTATTACTATAGTACAGGGGCATAATGAGTCATTATTTTTCTAATAATAGCAATAATATTAACAGTACTAATGCTCATTCAATGCTTACTGTGTATACCAGACCCTCTTGTATCTTTTATTAACTTACCAAATCTTCACAACAATCCTGTGAATCAGGTTGCATTTTATATACAGGAAATGTGGTGGCCAGATAAAATAGCTAGTTACTAAGAAACAACAAATGGTCCAATGTTGTATGGGATATACTTATATCTAAAAATATTGTATTCACTTGTTCTCAGAAATTCACATGTGACTGGACATTCTATTTTTATTTGTTAAAACTGACAACCCTAACAGGGAGGTTATTGCGGAATGCCCAGGATTACCCAGATGGAAGAGACAGAGCTGACTCCATACCCTTTGCTTTTATTCATTTTGATATCTTGCCTCTCTAAGAGAGACTGTGTATCCCAATGAGTGGCAAAGTAATTAGAATGTACTCTTTTTCTAAACATACAGTGCTGAGGAGGGAAACAATGGAAAAGAATATTTCAGCCTCGAAACATTAAAACATGATGCTCTTCTATTTCTTACATAAAATATACTTACTTTTGAGAAAGGAAGAGCTCAAAGACATCAGCATCCCTTTTGTGGCCACATATCTTTAGTTGATCTTCAACTGCCTGATAACATATAATTAATCTGTCAAGCCACATTCCACTGAGCAAAAATACTGAGACATTTACAGTCAATAACAATAACGTCTACAAGAAGATCAAAAGAAAGGTGAATATGGAGGCAACCACTCTAAACTGATAAATTCCAACACTACAATTATATATTATTTAATCATTTTTGTGGTTGAATTTCATTATCCTTAATCCTGGGCACAGATGTGTAAATAATTTTTAATCAAAGAGAAAAAAAATGTGTATCTGCACATTACACCCAAAACAAGTCTTCGATTCTCTATAAGGCAGGATAATTGGGTATTTACGTAATTATTGGTAAATGTCCTTCAAATAAGAAACATTCATATTTGGTAAGTTTTCCATATTTACAGAAAACACCTAATATCACAGTTGCAGGTAGAGGGATTAGGATATAGATTATATGTTATCACAGGAGATTCTTTTTTGTGTCCACCCTAATATACTTGACACCCTGCATGTTCTCAATAAATATCAAATGACTGAATGAGTGACTAAGTCAACGAACATACTTCCTTGCTTTGCAAAGGAACAGTGCCTTTGATTTTCATAAATTACTAACAAACTTGTACTGTGGGTATTTTGGTGGAAAAGAAGCAATTTTTATTCCTATGGGCTTGTTTAGAAAATACAAAACCAGCAATAGCTGTTAAACTGCTTTTTCTTTGTAAGGTTCTTTTCCAAATTACAAAATAACACTCATAGGCCATATGGTCTAAGATGATATGGAAAAATGAAAGCCCACATATAATTCGCCATGAAGGAGTAAAACTAACAAGACATAACAAAAGTGGAAAGTATAATCGTTGCACTTCTGGAAGTCAACATAAATTGTAATTATCAGAATCAAAACATTCACCAAATCTCAACTGGGTTTTGTTGTGGGTAGTGAGGTTATAATGCCAGTAAGTGATGTATGAAATTTTGACAAAGATTTTGTTATTTATTAGAACTTTAAGAAAAATTAGACTGAGTGGGGTGAGTAAATATTTTAAGAAGTGAGGAAGGTAGATATATACTAGGGATAGAGAACACTTGCTAATTTATAGTCCCAAACTTCCTTTTTTACCCCTGTTACATAAGCTGAATCTCGGAGCTTGGATAATTCATTGGCTCAACTGTAGGCATTTCCATTAGAATATTTTGTGATCCTGATAAGCAAGGTGAATCTGGGGCTTGGAAAAACCCATTGCAATTTTATACATCTTGATATTTTTAAACTATATCAGCTTCTATACACAGTTAATTTGCAACTTTACCAAAGTAGCCAGGATAGTAAAGATCAGTCAAAGTAAACTTAAAATTCTCAGTCATCTATTGAAGTTACAAATGTGTTTTTAACTTGATCCCACCATTCCACATCTACACTCAGATATAAACTGGAGCGCACACACACAAATGTGAATACTATTGCTCATCTCAGCAAGTCTCAAGATTGTAGTTGTGAGATACTCCCCATTAACTAGAATTTGGGTTAAATTAAGATGTGACTTCACAATGGGGAACATTGTGTAGTAGCTTAAAAATATACAGAGATGGATATCTAAACAAATAAAGATGTTCAAAAGAATTTTTAATTAAAAAATGCCATTAGTGGTATAATACATGTAAGTATAAGAATATTTTTGTTACCAGTGACATTTATATTCATACAAGATTCTCACACACTCCAAATTGTTAACAAAAGTAATCACTTTCGCTCCTGAGAAACTTTCACTTCCTAAGCAATGCACTTTTTAATAATGTTTGAATATTTTACAATAAGCACATATGAATTTAATAGTCAGAAATTAATAGACATTTTGAACATTTTAGCCATAGGTTAAATACTTAAAGATTTAAATCAAACTTTTAAAATGAAGACAGGAAAGGGGAAATTGAAACTATCAGTAAAATGTGCAAATCAGTATATGATTATTTATTTACACAACATTTTATCATGGTATGTTCCTTTCCAACCAAAAATTTTGTATAAGTCTGGTAACATGTATTAATGTCAAAGTGCCAAAGAACACGAAAACGTGCCAAGAAGTTTTGAGTTTCAGTGAATCCGCTGTGGACCAGTTCCAGTTCCCAATGAACACACAACTTCACTAGCAGCAAACTCCTTTCATCTAAAGGAACACAAGCACTCTTACCCTGAACTTCTTTTATTGTGGCAAGATACACATAGCACAGAATTTACTACTTTAACCATACAGTTCTGTGGCATTAAGTGCATTCACATTATTGTGCAATCATTACCACCATCCATTTTCAAGATTTTTTTCATCTTCCCCAATTTAAACACTGTACCCACTAAACTCCTTACTTTCCCTTCTCCCCAACCCCTGGCCTTCCACTTTTTTAATGTCATGGATTTGACTATTCTCTGTATTGCATGTACATGGAATTCATACAGTATTTGTTCTTATGTCACTGGCATAATGTCTTTATTTTAAAATGGATAATATTCTATTTATAATGAATAATACTCTATTTTATAGATATACCACGTTTTTCCTTTTATCTGTCAATAGACAATGGGTTGTTTTCACCTTTTGCTTTTGTAAATGCTGATATGAACATGGAAGTACAAGTACTTGCTGAAGTCCCTCTTTTACTTTGAATATGTTTTCAGAAGTGGAATTGCTGGGTCATCTGGTAATTGTATACTTAATATTTTTAGGAATCACCAATACCGTTTTCCACAGCAGCTACACACAAGCAAGCATTCTTTAAACATGAACATTTTTGAAGTAGTAGGTTTAACCAGCTCATTCAGTCATTTATTGAGCCATTAACTACTGAGAGCCTCCTTAGTTCAGGACTGGCTATGACTAGCTAGTAAGCATAGCAATGAATCAGGCGAGGTGCTAGCCTTTTATGAGTATAACTTTTAATAGGAGAAGGAAGGGTTATTCAGTCCTGTAATAGAAGGTTGCAAGTGTTAACGGCCATGAAAAAAAGTAAATATGCTCTCATGAATTCAGAGGAAGAAGAAATAACTGTCAGCCTGGGGACTCAGAAGTTTTCAGGGCAAGATTAAAAGTTGGGCTGAGCCTGAGAGGGTGGAGACAAATTAGAAACTGAATATTGATAGATGAGCACTTTACTCAGAGAAGGGTAAGTAGACCAAATGAAGTGGCGAAGAAAGTTCAAGGAGTGTAGGACTGTACAGCTTTTGGCTACTGAGACAGGAAATGTAAGAGATAAATTCTCAAGGCTAGATTGACATATTATTATGCTAACTGAAACTCAGGCTCAGAGTGTGCACTTACCAGTACTCAAAACTTTTATAGACCCTGAGAACATTAACTTAAAATGACATTATTATTTTTTGTAATCCGTAATTTAGAATTAATTTAATTTTAAATATGTATGCATATGTATATAGTATATATATGTTAACTGTGTGATGAAATTATTGCTAAGTCTAACAAAGTTCTGATTTCTTTCCCATGACAATAATCAATCCTCTTAAACAATATCCAATATCAAGTAATTTTTCTTTATTTTTAAAGATTTATTTATTATGCATACAAGAGCTGGGGTACAGGCCAGAGGCATGGGTGGTGAGAGGATCCACCAGAGACACAGTGGGGAGCCGAACAGGCAGACTGACTGAAACACAGTGCTGAGGGGAGCAGCGGGCTAGCAGCAGAGGTCTGCTGCGCCATGTGGTTCCCTTCCCTAGTCAGCATCAGGGATTGAATTCATGCTGCAGTGGCTGTGGTTTGCTTCATAGTGTGTTACTTAACCCACTGTAACACCAGGGAGACCCAATATCAAGTAATTTTTAAAAAATTTTTTCCCTCTTCTTTCAATGCATTTACTTTGTTGATACTCTAAAAGAATAAACTTAACAATTATTGTATAATTCAGCACTGAACAATACTATTAGGGAAATATAATAAGATATTTAAACTAGAAAAGAAGATGTGACAAAGCTAGGGCTTATCCAGATGACTCTAGTGACATGTGTGATGACTGGGATGCAGAGATAGCTGCAGAGAAGAAGCAAGGCTTCCTCTGGAGATCCAAGGCAAGGGCTGATGAGCTTCTCCCAAGGGTGACAGCAAGTGGGAATGAGCAGTGAACAGACAGGACATGGGTGTGCTCAGAGGCTCCATGGGAACTGGCCAGTCACTGGACGGTGAGAATAAGGGCCAGGACAGTCACAAGTGATGATGACAATGTGATGATTATGAGAAAGGTGTGGCTAGGAGGGAAGATGAATTCAGCTAGGAAATGCTGCAATGGAGGTGCTAGAAGCACACAGAGGTCACAGGGTCCATAAGAAAGTAGCAAATGGGAGATGGATCGTACCAGTGTTATCAAAGTGGGTAACGTAAAGGTGATGGATCAGGTCAGCATAGAAAAGAGAGCGGCCAACTTCTCTTGTCATCAGAGAAATGCAAATCAAAACCACTATGAGATACCACCTCACACCAGTGAGAATGGCACATATCAACAAGAGTAGCAACAACAAATGTTGGTGAGGATGTGGAGAAAAAGGAACTCTCTTACACTGCTGGTGGGAATGCAAGATGGTCCAACCATGATGGAAAGCAGTATGGCGATTCCTCAATCTACTAAGAATGGAACTTCCGTATGATCCAGCAATCCCACTCCTAGGAATATACCCAAAAGACACAAAAACACCAATTCAAAAGAATACCTGCACCCCTATGTTTATAGCAGCACTCTTTATAATAGGTAAGACCTGGAAACAACCTAAATGCCCAAAGACAGATGAGTGGATCGGGAAGCTGTGGTACAGCTACACAATGGAATACTATTCAGCAATAAAAAATGAAAAACTAGACGCATTCATAGGAACATGGATGGAACTGGAAGGGATTATGCTCAGTGAAGTAAGTCAGAAGACAAAAGATGGTTCCTCCCCTAGGAGGAATATAAGGGAACCAAATAAGGATCAAGGAAAGGAATAAGAACAACAACAACAATAATAATAACAACAATAAAGACACAGAAACCAAAAATGAAAAGACAAGGACAAATTGGGGATGCTTGGTGGGGAGGGAAGAGGGGGAGGGTTGAGAGCAGATGGGAGCACAGAGGACTGAGGTGATGGTGCACTGGTGATATGGTGATGGGGGAATACATGGGGATTACAATTGATGTCAAATACATGTAAATTTAAAAAAATGAAAAAACAAAACAAAAAAAAGAAAAGAGAGCGGCATGTGGTGAAGATCACTGTGGGATTATTTAGGAGGGGAGGAGGGAACTAAGGTGGGGAAGGAAACAAAAATGGGAAGATTGTAAAGTTGGAAGGAGAAACCAAAGGACTGTGAGAGGGTGAATTTCAAGAAGGAAGAATTTGAATCTGGAGTGTTCTATAGGATTGTAGAGGACATTACTCATAAAAGGTAGGGAATTTGGAGAGCAATTTCAATAACCTGATAAGGGAGGAAAGTCATTTTTCAAATAACTGATTAACAGGAAATAAAAGCAATCCAGTCCAGCACTCGGGTGTGGACAATTCTAGCACAGGAAGATAGCAGTGGTTTTCTCCCTGACCTATGCCTTAGAATCAGAAACAGGGGAAAAAAAAGTTTGAAAATTGTGGGATTATTAAACCCCAGAAGAATGAGATCTGCATTAAAATGTATAGACTAACAGAACCTCTTGACTACTTATTGTAATGACAAATTCCTACCTCTGCTTATAACACACTGCTAGTTAAGACTTAGTATAAGTAGCTTTCACCTTATTGCAGAATTCTTGACCCTGTGTGGTGGTGGTAGCCAAGCCTTTCCAGACAAGTCTGAAACCTCTAGCGAACCTTGCTAGCTCCTAGGTCACACAATTCTGATATTTTACCCCCCACTCAAGCACTGGCTTAGCCAAGCCACTCTCTTAGTCGGAACTGCTTTCAAGTTTGCTTGTCCTATTTATCAAAAAAAGCCTCTCCTTCTCCACATGTCAATTTGCACTTTAGGGGAACAACGTTTCAGGGTTCCATATCATTGGAGAGTTAAAACTTTATATTTATGACCCTATTAGCTAATCTCTGAACTGCTTATAGTTATTTTTAGTATCAGATGAAAGCCGGGGGGAGGGGGGGAAGGTCAATACAGGTCTGTTAGTGTGGATCAGGCGCTCCGAATCCTACCCAGTAAGTTAAGGGAACTGTAGTCCAATGGAAGCTTTGGTGGACTCTACCATTGCTCCACCCACTCTACTTAGGACCCCGGGGTAGCGTGGAGAGGGTTGGGGCCCTGGGGCATGAGCTCAAATGTTTCATGGGCTGGGAAAGGAGGCGCCTTTTACCCTGCGGCTGTTCTCCATGTTAGTTTCCAGCAAAAGTCGCAAGGCGCTGGGACAGATGGTTCTGCTCCCGGGTCATCAGAACATCTGGGAGGTGGCAGCACTTACAACCAACACAGCCCCGCCCGCGGCTCATCGTTCTGACTTAACCAATTTACGCCACTCTCATCAACTAAAAGCCAATCCAAAGTAGGGAAGATCTGAAGCTAAGCTCTGACTTCTGTGACGTTTATAATGTGGCCCTGCAGCACCCCCTGCGTCATACCTCGGACATATTTGTGCTTTCCCTGCGTGGGTGAGGCGTGCCTTGGAATGGGGTGGGGGTTAGGGCGGGCCGGCGGTCAGCTGCGCAGGAGGACAATTGTGTCAGAGGGCCCTCGCCGCAGTCACCCAGTCATACTAGTTTCAATGACTGGACATCTGAATACCGTGAAATTTCGGTTTCGGAAAATTAGATGTGTCTGGTGACCACTGGCCTCATGTCAGGTGGGGAGGAGGTGCTGTTTGCAAAGTGGTGACTGGAGCCCTAGTGAGTATGAGGCGAAAAGGAAAAATCAGCGCTGATCTTGTCTATGTTTAAAATATTGATATTTTGCTCATCATAGATATTTTGGTACTAATTTATTTTCTTAAAAATTGCATTCATACTTATTTTTATTGCTGATTTTTTGGAGTCCCCTTACAGCTTTGCACTAAGGACCAGTGACCTACTTGTCTTACCCTAAACCCAGTCCTTGTATGGAGATGGGGGTGGTGGCCCTCTAAGATTCCAGGAGAATGAAAGCGGAACTCTTTGTTGACTTTATTGGTTAAGTTTAAGTGTCTATTGTTGCAGTGGCTGAGCGATATTTGACCAGTCTTTTCTGTTCTTGAAGACTTATTTGGGACGGTCTTGGAATCTTAGGTTTGTTTTTTCTCTAACTTGGACAATTTTGGAATCAGAGTTCTGTTTGTGTTACCACTAGTTTGTGCCAGAGCCCAACACTTTGCTTTTAATAAATATTGATTCACCTGAATGAGTGGATTTTTGGCTCTAAATTTGAACTTGCACTGCAGGAATTTAGCTGAATGGATCAGACTCCTTGCATTAAAATACTGTTTAAGTACAACATTAAAAAATACTTCAGTGGAGAATTCAACTGTGCACTATTTTAATTCTTCTGAAAGTATTGGGCCTGTTGATATGAATGATTAAAAGTCCTCCCAGTTATCATGGTGCAATAGATCTAAGAACTCTTGTTTAAATGGTTTCATCCCAGAAAATGAAAACCTGGTGAGTGTAAGGGGTCACTGAAAAACAATCTATACAATAATTTACTGATCTCTGTCTTCCATTTTTGCTGTTAATATGCATTAGAGCATTTCAGATATCATTCATGAGTATGCTATATGGACAAATGGAAATGCTTACAGGTGTACAGTTTTGTATATCATGCAAGTGTGAGCTTTAGAACCATATGCAAAATACTTTTAGACAATATCTTACATAGGTGAACTATTAACAAGTTAATTACTACTAAAATAACATTTTAATAGTAAAATCTAGTTCTTTTCATAGGAAAAAACATTTTTATTTTTAAAAAACCCAAGGTCTTAACATGTTCCTTCCTCAAGAAAAATGTGTAATTTAACTGATCATGATGATTCAAAAATGCAAATTTAATTATGGGATTTGAAAGGGGGAGGTTAATGAAGGCATTTTTTGGATAAAAGGTCCTTCCTTGACATTCTTACATTGACGATATAAAATTTTTACAAAAGGAATATTTTTAGTAGAACGACCAGAGAGATCTTTTACCTTCATGGGGTGTGATTATAGCCAGAGGAATCCAGCCTGAAATTTTAAAAATTCATGTAAAATGCACATTCTCCTTTATAATCAATCTTGTCTTAATAGAAAAATAAAGTGGTTCTCTCTAACTCTTCTCAAATCTTTGAGTAATATTTACATTGAAGCAAGACACCCTGTGTTTATCCTGTGGCTTTACCTTCCTGGCACACTGCCATTGCCTGCAGGGGTGTGCATACCCCAGTTTGAAAGCTCTATCATATCATGTATGTGGGTTTGGATAAGAAGAAAGAGTCCTCTGCTCCAAGTCAGGGCATGTGGGGTTTAGGCTCAGCTCTGACATTAACTAGTTGTTGGCCACCTTCAAGTTACTTAATGTTTCTGGATCTCACTTTCTTCAACAGCTAAATGGAGTTGGAAGTTTAGCTCAAAGAAATCTATTATTTAAGTACACTCTTCTTAACAGATTCTTGTTGAGATGTTTACTTAAAAATTGTTTTTTTAAGAACGATTCTTCAGTGAAAAAAATGTCTGAGAAGAAAATTATGCTTGTGATGGCTTCCATCAAAGCCACATAATAGTTTTTTTTTCCCTTCCTAATTTTGTCTTCAATAAGTCCAGTGATCAGTCTGGATGCTATTTTTCTAAATGAGTAAAAATATTTATGAGATAAAATAATCATCATCTGTTGCTTTCCACTGTGTAGAATGTGTATAGATTGAGCAATGCATCATCCATAATCAGTATTTATTCTTACATATATATAAAATGATTTTTTGTGATGTTTGATGATAAGAGCATCAACATTTTCTTTTTTTTTATTCCGAGCATAAATTTTTTTATATAAATTTTTTTAAATTTACATATATTTGACATCAATTGTAATCCCCATGTATTCCCCCATCACCATATCACCAGTGCACCATCACCTCAGTCCTCCATGCTCCCATCTGCTCTCAACCCTCCCCCTCTTCCCTCCCCACCAAGCATCCCCAATTTGTCCTTGTCTTTTCATTTTTGGTTTCTGTGTCTTTATTGTTGTTATTATTATTGTTGTTGTTGTTCTTATTCCTTTCCTTGATCCTTATTTGGTTCCCTTATATTCCTCCTAGGGGAGGAACCATCTGGTGTTTTTCTTTTGTCTTCTGACTTACTTCACTGAGCATAATCCCTTCCAGTTCCATCCATGTTCCTATGAATGCGTCTAGTTTTTCATTTTTTATTGCTGAATAGTATTCCATTGTGTAGCTGTACCACAGCTTCCCGATCCACTCATCTGTCTTTGGGCATTTAGGTTGTTTCCAGGTCTTACCTATTATAAAGAGTGCTGCTATAAACATAGGGGTGCAGAGATTCTTTTGAATTGGTGTTTTTGTGTCTTTTGGGTATATTCCTAGGAGTGGGATTGAGCATCAACATTTTCATTGTAAGTTTAAGTAAAATAACCTACCCTCTTAGCTGACAGTCACAACTTGCTTGTATTTTTACATAATATGAGAATCATAGTACAATGATAGAATTTCATGGATATTTCCATGAATGTCATGTTACCACCCTTCTTATGAGAAGTAGTAACTTTCTTTGTTCAGTACTATATTTTAAAGGATATTTGTATAATGAATAGTCTTGGAAGACAGTATCTTTCTCTAAACCAAAGGGCAGGTGTCATGCATTTGGCCATCCCCATAAAGCTAGGGTGGGAATCTGCCCTTCCCAATGGAGTGAAGAAAAGGTAATTAAAACAAGCTACATACCAACTAGGTGCTGCCACACAAGTTTACATCCTTGTGAAATTGCTAGGCTGTGAATACAAAGCCAGTCTGCAATGATTGGATAACTAGATGATGAAGAGAGGAAAACAGAGACTCCCGTCACCGCTAATATTCTGGCTTTCCTGTAGTTTTTTTTTTTTTCTTCATAATTCTCTTTTTATTTCTACTAGTTTGATTAAGGTTTCTTTCAATGGCATCTCATAGTTTAGGTGGGTACAAGCAGCAAGGGAGGAAGCGTCAAGGAGGCAAAAAAAGTTGTGCATAATTTGGAATAAACACTAACACAGTGATATTTGGTTGTTTGTTTTTTTAACTGAAAGTTTAACTGAAAATGCCTCCTCTATATTTTCTAAGTATATAACTATGTAACTAGCGATAGTCTAATCTCATGAAAAAGTAATAAAAAAAAACACAGGATGCATAAGACATATTCGATAGTGGAATAAGGAAGTTAATTGTCTTCAGGAATACATGGGGATTACAATTGATGTCAAATATATATAAATAAAAATAGTTAAAAAAATAAAATTAAATTAAGAAAAAAGAAAAAAAGAAGAACAAGGGCTAAAACACTTCCCCACAGTAAAATGTATAGTGTGCTCTTATGGAGAGTATGAATGGGAAAACCTGCTTCATAAAAACAATTAAACAAAACAAAATAAAACAACAACAACAAAATAACTCCTCTGAAGTAAATCAAGTACTAGGAAATTAGAATATTGCCTGTCAAGTAATATTTATGTTTAAAAGCAAGCATTAAAATTCTTTTAGGCCTACAGTTTTTCTGTCTTGAAAATGAGATGTTTTTAAAGTTTATACACTGATGATGTTTAAAAAAATTGAAATGGAATTCATGTAAAATAAAAATTACCCATTTTGAAGTTTACGATTCATTGACATTTAATACATTTACAATCTTGTGCAACCTTTGCCTCTATTTAGTTCCAAAACACCTTTCTTACTTCTAGAGGAGACCACATGTCCATTTAGCAGTTGTTCCCTATTCCTTCCTCTTCCCCACCCCTCACAACCAATAATCTACTTTCTATCTTTTGGATTTTCCTGTCCTGGATATTTCAGATAAATGGACGTTTACAATATGTAGCATTTTTTTCCTTTCTTTTTCCCCAGTGCATAAGACCTTTATTTTTCAAAATTTGTATCTTTTACATCATTGTTTAGTCCCTGTAAAATTCTCACCACTAATTCCCTGTGAACCATCACCACAATCCTTTGCTCTTCTCTTCCCTGTTTTGATCCCTTTTCTTCCCCCTCCCTCGCAGAATGTCTCCAATTTGTGATTGCCTGCTAGTTTATTATTATTATTATTATTTCCTGGTCCCTTATTTGATTCCTCTATATTCCTCCTATAAATGAAACCATTCTATATTTTTCTTTTTCCTTCTGGCTTATTTCACTGACTATGATCCCTTCAAGTTCCATCCATGTTGCTGTGAATGGCCTGAGTTTATCTTTTTTGATTGCTGAATAGTATTCCATTGTGTATATATACATCTTCTTGATCCAATCATCTATTTTTGGGCATTTGGGTTGTTTCCATAGCTTACCTACTGTAAATAGTGCTGCAGTAAACATAGGGGTGCAGGTACCTTTTTGAATAAATGTTTTTGTCCTTTGGGTAGGATTCCTAGCAATAGAATTGCTAGATCATACGGTACCTCCATTTTTAGTAGTCGAGGAATCTCCACACAGATTTCCATAGTGGTTAGACCACTTTGCATTCCCACCAGCAGTGTAGGAGAGTTCCTTTTACACCACATCATCGCCAACATTTGTTATAGTCTGCTTTTTTAATGTGTACCATTCTCACAGGTATCTCATTTTGGTTTTGATTTGCATTTCCCTGATTATAAGGGATGCTGAATGAACACTTTTTCATATGTCTGTTGGCCATTTGCATTTCCTCTTTGGAGAGGTATCATTTCAGCTCTTCTGCCCATTTTTTGATCAGTTTGTTTACTTTGTTTTTGTTGAGTCATGTGAGCTCTTTGTAGATTTTGTGATCAGTCCCTTATCAGTTGTATTGTGTACAGAAAATTTCTCCCAATCAGTAAGGTGTTTTTTGTTTTAGTTAGTGCCTATTTTCTGGTATAGAAGCTTTTAGTTTATCATTTCCTTCACTTCTTTGCTTTGGAGGATATGTCTTTAAAGATGTTACTGAAATGTATGTTGTATAGTGTTTTGCCTATATTTTCTTCCATATAGTTTAGGGTTTCAGGTTTTACTTTCAGGTCTTTTATCCATTTTGTGTTGGTTTTTATGCATAGTGTGAGCTAGTAGTCTAGCTTCATTCTTTTGCAAGTAGCAGTCCAGTTTTCCCAGCACCATTTATTGAACAAACTGTCCTTGGTCCATTGCATATTCTTTGTCCATAAATGTGTGGGATTATTTCTGGATTTTTTATTGGATTCCATTGGTCTGTATGTCTACTTTTGTTCCAGTATCATACAGTATGTAGCATTTTAAGTCTAATTTCTTTAATATAGTAGACATTTTTAAGGGGTCATGTAAGTTTTTGAATGTGTTAACAACCTTTCCCTTTTTAAAATATATATTTATTATATCACCCTTCATATTTGTACAATGTATGGTTTCCCTGTGAAATTCCTGCTACCAATTCACACATGTGCCACTATAGTCCCTTGTGCTCTTCCCACACCTGTCCTGATTCTTCTCCCTCCTCCTCCCCTATAGAATGTCTTTGATCTATAGTTGCCTGATGATTTTGATTTTTACTTTATTATAGTTACTTTCCCCCCTTAATCCTTATTTGAACAGCCCTTTTCCTTTTTAAAGACTGAATAATATTCCATTGCATGTGTATACCACATTTATATAGCTATTCATTATTGAATGATAGAGCTACTATGTGCATTTAAGTCTTTGTTTGAACACTTGTTTCAGTTCTTTGAGGTATAGACCTAAGAGTCAGATTGTAGGGCTTTATGGTTATTTTGCATTTAAGTTTTTGAGGAACCAACAACTTGTTTTTTACAGTAGCTATACTATTTTGCTTCCACCGGTAATGTATAAGGGTTTGAATTTCTCTATTCCTCACCAACACTCATTATGGTTTCAGCTTATATTTCCCTAATGACTGATAATGTTGAATATCTTTTCATATGCTTGTTGGCCATCTGTGTATCTTCCTTGGAGAAATGTTTTTATAATACCTGTGCCCATTTTTAATTGATGTTATTGTTGAGTTTTAAGAGTTCATTATATATTCTAAATACTCTTAGACCTTTCTCAGATATATGATTTGTGAATGTTTTTTTTCCTATTCTGGAGGTTGTCTTTATAACCTGATGATTTTCTATAGATTCTCTAGCTCTTGTATAATTAAGATTAATTAGAATTTAACTTACACATACTATCACTGAGTATTTCTTTTTCTACATTAGCCATGTAATGAGAGATTTAAAAAGACTTGAGTTAAAGTAGGATCTGTATGACCACAGATATAAAGGTGGGACCTAAACTTAATTGTATCTCACAACCCTAGCCACAGCTTTTGATGAGCCACACAGAATCCTTTCAGAGAATTTTTCATTATCCAATCATTAAGCTGTTAGTACATGAGCCTAGAAGCTGTCATCAGCCTTGTTTCTTTGTACACAGAAAGTGGATTGATAGTAGAAGAAATAAAACTACATGCAGTGCAAGAGACGATAAAGCTGAGTGGTATTTGAGATCTTGGTTTTAGTCAGTTCCACACTTGCTTTCCAGACATTAATATACTCTTTTTCTGGGTTAAGCTTGTTTGCATTAGGTTTCTCTACATTAAACCCAGAGGCTAGCTAGGTCAGTTGATGAGGTACTATCATCTTGAGTGGGTACCTCACAATACATGGCATTGTCACATACAAATGTTGTTTCTTGGGTCTCCATCCTGCACACACTGAAACATATTGTGCATTTATTGACCTCTTTGCCCACCCCTCCCCCACCTCCATTCTTTTCCTACCCAGAGAAAGAACTAGTAAGAAAATTTGAAATTATTTCTGGTAAAATAGTTTTCTCTCACAAAATTTGCACTAAAATGACTGGATAGCTGCCAAGAACTTGAAGTACAGCTGCATTTAGGGAATTAATTAAATATCACAACCCTGTTAGCAGCTTCTATCAGTAACTGGAATGAATGTTATAAAAAGACCATTTACTAAAAGGAATGTGCTGTGTAGCTTAATGTGTGCTACATGTAGGTGGTCTAAAAACTATTTTTCTGCATTCCTTCATTTACTCACAAACTTTTAAAATACTGTCACGAAAGTGTGAATACCACTTGACAAAAGGAAGTCAACTTAGCTCTTCATATGACATTATTTTAAATAATCTTTTCTGTATTTTCTAAGTAAGATTGTACAGTTAGTTAATCCATCTACCTATTGTCATTTTTGGTGGTGAAAAATGTCATACATCCTGTCTTTGGTGCAATTACCTGCATTCCTTTACAATTTCCTTTTGTTGACTTTTGTTATATTTTGTATCATAGCTTTAGTAACTAGGATGTCTTTTGGGTGAAGAAAATCCCTTATTTCCGATCTTTGTCATTTACAAATTAATGACTCAAGTATTACATGTGCATTCCCATGATTGTTTACTTTGGTGTGGCCCATGCTCAGGATGATTTCTACTATCAAAATTATTCTGTTCTTTGACATGATCTCTTGATATTTTTTGCTTCTGTTTTTTCTGATAATTCAGGAATTACCTGTCGGAAGTTCCCTGACAAGAAAATTTATCAAAAACATTACTGGATCGGTAAACTTGACAGTTTCTTTGCTAGCAAATTCTAGCTTCTCTAACTTAACTTCTTAGCCTACAGCTATTTTCCCCTTCCACCTCATTTTTTTTTCATGTACTATTTTTATTTGAACAAACTATTTTTTATTAACTTCATTTTGTTACTTAGACATGGATCATGTCTAAACTCTATAGCTATGATAATATAACAAGCTATGTTATAACATTATTATGTGACAACATTAACATAATGTTAATAAAGAACTTCTTAAGAAGTTAGACTTTACTGGTGGAGTGACCCTGAGACTATTGCCTCCACATAGGACTTTTGAGTTCCACATAGGAGGGATCTACTGGGAAATCATAAATTCTGGCTATGACTTTTTCTTGGGCAGTTTCTAAACTCTGGATCCTATATTGTTTGTCTATAAATGATTCTGGTGTTGGCTTCCAATATAGGTACCCAAAGTATAAGTCCCTATGATTCATCATGTGCAGAGCTAACTAGCAGACTCATTGGCAACAATATGTGTTAACTTGTGAGGAAAGGTTTTGTTATCATTTAGGATGTTTCTTAATGCAATTGCAGGATACTAAACTCCACTTGTTTAAACAGTAAAGAAATATCTTGCCTCCATTGACAAAAAGAAGTTATAGGCCCCATACAGTCAGAGCTTAACTCTAGATATCTTGTAATTTTATTATTTTTAAAACATTTATTTATTTATGCATACAAGAGCTGGGGTACAGGCCAGAGTTGCGGGAGGTGAGAGGATTCACCAGAGACAGAGTGGGAAGCAGAACAGGCAGATGGACTGAAATACACTGCAGAGGGGAGCAGCGGGCGAGGCAGGAGAGGTCTGCTGTGCCATGTGGGTCACCTCTTTGGCTGGGGATTGAACTCGTGCTGCATTGGCTGCAGATAGCTTCACAGTGCTGTGCCCTAACCCCTTGCACCACCAGGGAGGCCTGGTGCTAGTTTTAAATCCTGTATTTCTCTAAGTCACCTTCCTTTTCAGGATGCTTACCCCCATCACAAGACAGCGCTAGTAGTACCAGGTCTCACATACTAGCATGTCACTATTGAGAGGAAGAAGAGGGCCTACTTTCCATTGTCACCTTCTTGGGAGATGACAGTCCTCCTGAAACCCTTCCCTGAATGCTTTCCTTCATGTAGTTTGACCAGAAATGAGTCACATGCCCATGTAAATTCAATCACTGGTAAGGAACATGGTTTCGAGACAACTGGAAGACAACCAGGATCCACTCTGATGCTGTGCCAGGTTGCTTTCCAAGTGGGTGCTCCCCTCACTCACCACGGAGGTCAACAGTCAACACCCATCTGCTTATACGTCACATGGATACTCTCCCCTCTGCTGGAGCTCTTGTCACATCCAGTGAGTTGTCCTCGTTCCACAAAGACATTCTCTTCACTTGGCTTGAACTTGACACTGTACCCACTTCTCCTCCAACCCCAACCTATGTTGTGAGCTGCTCTCACAACATGCTGAGGTTCTGAATCCCCAATGGGAGCTCATTCTGTGCATCAGTGCCTTTTTCACCCAGCTTGTTCTTTGATGCCTGTGTCCTCCTTCGTGCAGACTGCTTTCCCAGCAACAGTTTGTTACATCAAGAGTTGAAACCTTACAAAGATGTAATTTTTATAGCAGTCTAATTAAAGAAGCATATTGATTCAGCAGATAGATATGGACAAAGTGAAAAAAAAATGTATGATATTTCCCACTCAGAAAAAAATGGGAGTTGTCAGAATAGAAATCAATGATGTGCTTCACACTGCTGCTACAGTATACACTGCTAATAAGTGTGGTTTTTATTGTTCCAATTTAAAAAGGCAGAATTATTATTTTTTAATTAATTTACTTTTCACTCTATTTATATTTTCTTACGTTTGCTTTCTTAGGTGTAGTCCCCATAGAATTTCCACCATCAATTCACCTGTGCATCATCACCAAAGTACCTTGTGTTCTTCCCACCCTCATTTTGATCCTTTCCCCTCCCCCTCCCCTGCAGAATGTCTCTGATTTATAGTTGTCTGTTTATTTTTGTTGTTGTTGTTTTTCCTTGATCTCCTATATTCCTCCTATAAGTGATACTGTCTGGTATTTTTCTTCTTCCTTCTGACTTATTTCACTGAGCATAGTCCCTTTACACTCCATCCAAGTTGCTGTGAAGACATTAGTTTATCCTTTTTAATTGCTGAATAGTATTCCATTGCATATTTATACCACATTTTCTTATATAGTCATCTATATTTGAGCATTCAGGTTGATTCTGAGTCTTACCTACTATATATAGTGCTGCAATAAACATAGGGGTGCAGGTATTCTTTTCAATTAGTGTTTTTGAGTTCTTTGGATAGATCTCTAGGAGTGGGATTGCTGGGTCTTATGGTAGCTCCATTTTCAGTACACTGAGGAAGCTCCACACAGCTTTCCATAGTGGTTAGACCAGTTTGCATTCCCACCAGCAGTGTAGGAGAGTTCCTTTTTCACCACATCCTCGCCAACATTTGTAGTTACTAGTTTTTTTTTTTAAAAGACAATTATTATCCCACCAGTAATTTCTCAATCGACAGAATCAGTGAGTTGAGATTTGATAGGACTTACCATTAGAAATAGAAAAAATAAGAACCTAGTCCTGTTTCACCAGAAATGAATTTTAAATAGAGTGGATTTTTTAAATTCAGTGTCACAATAGTTCTGATAGGTCTCTATCATAATGGCATTGCTCTTACCAGAAGAAGACAAACGTAGAGCAACCATAAACCTTTTCTGCTATGCTACTTGCAAAATCACCACAGAAGGCTCATTTTACAGAGGAGAGCAATGAGGTACAGAGTTAAATAACTGGCCCAGGGTCACTGAGCTGGCAAGAGGGACAGGCAGGACCCACCTCCATGTCGCTGGGCTCCCAGGCCCTTGTTCTCCACAGGGTGTGATGACTTGGTATAGAGGTGGGGAGTACAGTACTGCAGCATTCTCTTACAGGAGAAAAATGGGAAATAATCATAAAGGAGAAATGAATTAGGAATCCTCTGTCCTATGGAAAGTTAGCAGCTGTTTAAGAATGATGCAATAGGCACACAATTACTGAAGAGAAGAGATTTTAGTTTATCACACTGTGTTTGCTGTAAAAACAGAGCCAGGCCTATTTTCAGATTTTATAAACCTATAAATGCTTGAAAATAAGACTGGAAAGATTTTAGGCAATTGGTCACAGTCTGATGAGGAAAGCAGAATTTGAGGTTGAGAAGAGGAATGTCAGAAGTTAACAGAGTTTCCCCTGTTCACACACAGGGAAAAAAAAGGTCAAAGCAGCCAGCTGAAGGAGAGGAGTGCTAGCCAGAGGACAGAGATGTAGCCTACTAACCTGCATACTGGGGCTTCCCTGGTGTTACTTAGGAATAGTGGGCTTCCCTGCTGGATTCAAACTGCATAATGGCCAGGACTGTCTACGTGCAGCCCAGAACCTGGGCCATTGTCAAAGGGAGGACACAGCCTGGCCCCAGTGGGCAGCTCCAACCCATCACAGAGTGAACTGGGTAGCTGGAACAGTCTTGGGGGCCTGGTGAAGAGGGAAGGTGCCCGGGCCTGGGGTTCCTGTTGCTGTACTCTGATGGTGGCCTCAGGGTGAGAGAAGACAGTCCTGTGCCCACCCAAGATGGCGTGGTGGTTCTCCTCATATGGTTTTATTTTTTCGCAAATTGATTACTGGGTTTCAGTGGTCCTGAACATTTTCCCAAGTTAATCTTTCTGTTTAGAAAATATCAAAGACTTTTGGGGTGAAATTTGGTGACTACAGAAGTTACAAACATACTGAAATTAAAAAGGAAATTATCTTATGAAGAAAAAGACCCAACTTGAATTTTTTACATTAAATGAACAGATTAATTTAGAGAAAATCCAGAGCACTATAAATGGTTGAGACCTCCTATCCATGAGGGTAATATTATTTATTTATGCAGGATCATAAATATTCTAATTTATTGAGGCCAATATCATAGAGGGCAAGGCAAAATTCTTTGCCCCTTTTTTTATTCTTTCTTTTTTTTAAAGTTGGAAGACTGACCTTGCTATTTGAGGTTAAATATGTGATATTGGTCATGGTCTATGAAAGGATTTGCTCTTGATCTTAATTGGGGTAAGAGTTCTGAAGCAGTTTGATGAAATGGAGAGAGCATCATGGCAGTACAATTGGTAAATCATTTCACTAAAGTTTCTTGGTGATTTTTGAAATGACTAATAGTAAGCTTGCTATAGTCATTCTGATTAGTGATAATACTCATAGCTCTGTTCTTTCTGCTTATTTGCATTTCTCAGTTTTATTTGCCCCCAAATATTTGTTAAACTGTATGTTACAGGCACTATTTTAGGAACATATCAGAAAAAAACAAAAGGCAAAATTTCTTGCTGTCTTATCTTTATGACATAGAGACTTTTAAAGAAAGCAGAAATAAGTTGACTCTTTCTCAGTGAAGATGTGGTCCCATAAAACTGTCATATTTCCAATCCTCTCCCCACTGCAGCCCATGGTTAAATTGCATGTCTTTCAACCTTACGAATTGGATGGGGCCTAATGACTAGTTGTCAATGAATTTTAAATAAAAATAACTTGGATCACTTCTGAACTGGGCCATTTAAATGGTAGTGTAAGCTCCTCCAGGATACTTACTATCATGTGAAGATGGATAACATTTGAGATGGTGGCTGCTTTATCAGTTTGGGTTCCTGAATGAAGAAAAGAGACCACCTGTCCCTATGTACTCCAAATCACACAATCATAACAGACATTTTGTGGAACTGATCCCTTGAGATTTTGTCGGGGAGGCATTATTTGTTACTGCAGCATAGCTCAGCTTATGTTGACTACAACATATTTGGAGGAAAACAAAGTGAAGCATTTTTTAATGAGAATGGGCAATCAGGCACCAAATTATATTGCACAGAACAAGTGGGAGACATTAATCTTTATACAATCTTTTCTTTCACTAGAATGATTTAGATCATGTCTCATGTTGCCTTTTCTAATTTCCTATAGGAAAAGGATCATTCACCCCACATTTCCAAGCTACAGTAATGACTCCTTTTATATTCAGTGCCTGGTACTTTTCACATACTTTATAACTTCTTCAGATTGGGTCTGATATTGATCTTTTACTAGGAAAATCATGTATTTCTGGTTTCATTGTTCCTATTTTTCATTTTGTACCAACTGCATCATGAATCTCTTCCTTGCAACCAGAGTAGGTCTTTTAGTCTAGATGCCATGTTAACGAATTTGAGTGAACTAAAGTAATTCTACATTGTCCCAAAGCATATTACCAAATTATGCTGCATCTATGAATTTCAGTCTTATGGCTTTATCAGGACATGGCATTTATCAGGTGTCCAATCCTGTAAATGATTGGGGATGCTCAGATTGGTGTAGTTGCCACCCAGGCAACTAAAATCTCAGATATATTTCTAGGCATGTTATTATTGTTAATTTTTTTGGGTTAACTTGAACTGTATGCAAAATTATATGAGAAATTCTAAATAAATATTTAGGTAATATATATTTACATATATGTGATTTATATATATTTATATATAAGTACATATCTATTCATACAGAAGCTAAATAGAATCACTGAGGCCCAGAGCTTAGCACTAGTATTTTTCAAATTCCCACAGTGGACTCTAATGCAGATTTGAGAATCACTGTTTCAGATATTAGTGCTGGGTCAGGTGAGGGCAAGTAACCCAGGTTACCAATAACAACCAATAACAACAGGAGGAGAGAATGAGGCTTAGGAGTCAAAGTTCTTGTAGGACCTTCCAGTAAAGATTTTGTTGACAAACATCATAATTGTATTTAAACAGACATGAAGCCAGCACTGTAGTTTGGGCCAACTTCTTTTCTCTACCACCCTAATATGGGAATTAAAACTTCTCTGATGCTAGCAAATATTTAAAAATCAAAATCAGATAAGTAGAGTCACACAACAAAGTTTAAAAACAAACATGCAAAGCCTAAAGTATGAAAGATCGGGAAAACACTGGAATGGAGTAGGGACCAGAAAGACAGAATTGCGCAGACAGTGGTATAGCAAGGCTGGAGAGAGCCTTGGAGAGATCTCTTGGGGTGGCCCCCTATGTAGTGTTCAGTGAGACTGTGCAGGGAAGAAATAGGAGACAGCATGTAACATATTGAAATTGAAAAAGTAAACAATGAAAACAAACTTCTACCAAATTGCTTATATATTCATTCATGTTATAGGAAATAACAGATGTTGGCTTTATTATAATTTATCTAGACAAACAACATTGTTTACTTATGAGAAAAAGAATCCAAGCAGTTGAATGCCTTGTAAAAATGGCACATTTTAGGGAAAAGTTCATCTTGGTATTTTATCTTGATAGTTTATTTCACTATCTTTCTAGGATGTATTAGATGCAAATTGTGTTAAAACATTGAAAATACATGAAGTTACTATGTGGCTGGGTATAGCACCCACTTCAAGGCTTGTTTGCTTTCTCTTTAGCCCCTAATATCTTCTTTTAACCCCCACATTTTCTTTTTTTTCCTCATTTTTTGTTGCTTCTGCCTTTTTTTTTTTAAGATTTATTTATACATATAAGAACTGGTTACAGTCCAGAGATGGGGGGGTGGGGGGCGGGAGGTGAGAGGATTCACCAGAGACAGGATGGGGAGCAGAACAGGCAGATCAATTGAAATACACTGCTGAGGGGAACAGTGGGAGAGGCAGGAGAGGTCTGCTGCACCATGTGGGTCACCTCCCTGGTGAGGGATCAAACTTGTGGGGCAGTGACTGTGGATGCTTCATAGTGAGGTGCTCTACCCCTTGCACCACCAGGGAGACCTGCTTCTGCCTTTCTTAAAAGTCTTCTGCCTATCACAGCTAGTTCCACCACCATATCGACATACTGGCCAGTCCTTGCCCCAACCCTTACTCATTTATTCCCCTTTATCAATACCATCCCTTCTTGAAACTTGTGTCTATTCTCTCATCTTGAATTCTTGCCTTTGTTAGGAGGCTTTTCCTAAACTGTGTGACCTCATTTCTCTGTTGCCTCCACAAGACCCCCTGCGAAGCTTGAAGCTATTGCCAAATTTCTCCAGGACTCTATGCAGTGACTTACCCAGTGAAGTTTTGTTTATCGTTCCGAAGAAATGAGTCACTTGAGCCTCTATGTTTAGGGAAAGCTCCCGCTTGCATAAGGAGACTGACTGAGTGGTGGAATGCTCCTTGAACCCGAAGTCTGCAAATGCAATTGAGAGTTTCATTATTTCCTCTCCTTGATCTTATTGCTTTGGATCTAATAGACCATCTCCTTGTTCTGTCTGTTCCAGCTAAAGACAGACTGTGCCAAAAATCTGCCTGGGCATGATTCCCTTGATGCTTTGTTTTTATATCTTGTAGTTGGGAAAATGGCAAGTTTTCAGGTAGTAGAGATTGGTGGTGTCTCCCACATTCATTCTGCCTGTTTCTCACCCTTTGATGCCCTAGGACCTCCTGCTTTTCTGTTCTTTGTTGTTTTCTTTCCCTCTCTGGTTAAGTAGAGATAATGATGGGGAGGGAGGTAGGAGAAAGTACAGAACATCTCCATCTCTGGAGGTGGAAAATCATTAAAAAACAATTTTCACTACTAGAAGGTTATTGTACATTTTTAAACAAGTGAAAAGTTGCTTCTTTAAGTTATATAAAGAGATTTCATATTGGTCAGCTGCAAAATAATTTTTAAAAAATTTTTATTCAAGTTACTGGTTGAAAACACTATAAGTTTTCAGGAACACAGGATTATAACTTGACATCTGTATTCTACAACGTGAGAACCACCAAAAGTCTAGTTGCCATCCACCACCATGCAGATCTCCTTGACCCAGTCAACCCAATCTCTGCCCCTTTGACCTGTAATAACCACCATGTTGATTTTATAATCTCAGATCGGCTGCAAAAAATTTAAAGTTAATTTACTTACTTTTTCAAAACAAGGTTAACTTTGTTACTGTTCAGTATAAAATTTCTTATTTGTGTTTATTACAATATGACGTCAAGATAACTTTTGGTACAAATTTCTATGCACCAACAATATTTTTGTACATTGCACCGATTTTAAAGCTAATAAATTATTGTTAACACTATTCATTCTCCCTCACGTGCCTTTTTTTTCCATCACCATACATACATGCTGAGAGACTATGTTGTTAATTATATCTCTCATTTTATTTCCTTGTATTTTAAAACATATCTCATCTAGTATATATTCCCTATTCTAATGCTCTCAACTGTATCAACAATATCTTTTTGCAATTGATTTCTTTCAATCAGGATCTAAAAAAGATCCACAATTAGCATTTGATTTGTTAATGTGTTTAGCTCTTTTAATTTACTATTTACCCCATCCCTTTTTAATATTCTTTATTATTGAATAAACCAGTTTATTAATCTTCTGCATTTTTTACCTGCTTCTTCATTGGACTATTTATCTTCTGCTTCTATTACTGTATTTCTTATACATTGGAAGTTACAGCTTTACAAATAGCATGGTGTATTATTACATCATTGAGAGGACACATATGTCTTCAGTCTTAGTGTTAGTGGCACTAATATTCATCAGTGAAGTCAAGAGTTGTCAGTATGATTGTCCATTGTGAGATTCCCTGTCCACTTTCACCTTAACAATCTATGATGCTTGTCTAGATTTTTTATTTTTCTAAGTTATGTATAAGGATCACTTTCTTTTGTATTTATTGCCTGTAATTCTCTTATAAAAAGTTTTCTCTTGTCAATGATTTAGTTACTCAGAAATACCATGTATACAGAGAAGACAAATGCTTTACTTTTGTGAATATGTTGATTTATTTTCAGAATTGCAGCCTGGTATTAAAAAATATCCAGGATGACCAATGACTTTTTCAAGTTTCATTGTGAATTCTTTTGAGTTTCATTACATTGTTGTCATTTCTTAACCTAATTCAAATCACAGAATATAAGGTTCTTCCAAATTTTATTGTCTAATGGGGATACATAAATTGTCTGATGGGGATACATAAATGACAGAACAGAAATACTCAAGATGACATGCTCAGATTATGAGGAATAGAGGATGATTGTTCTTTTATGTTAACCAAAATTTATCTGAGTTAGTAAAATATTAACATTAAGATTATGGTAAACGATGGTGATATATGGGTGTTCTACAAAATTCTTTCAAATTTTCTGTACATTTCAAAATTTTCATAATTATAAAAATAAACAATCTGGGTCTTAAAAGTTATGGCTCACTGAAATTAACAAATAGGACTATATCAAACCATAAGACTCTTGTACAGCAGTCATCAACAAAATGGAAAGACAACCTATTGAATGGAAAAAATATTTTCAAATCACATATCCAGTGAAGGGTTTAATATTGACAATATTTACAAATCATAAACTCAGAAAAAAATGGCAGCAATCTGATGAAAGATGAGAAGAGAAACTGATGGACATTTTTCTAAAGACACTCGGTGGCTAAGAGGTGCATGAAAAGATGTTCAACATCTCTAAGTAATGAAAGGAACACAAATCAAAATCATAATGAGATAGAACTTCAAGCCTATAAGAATGGCTACCATCAAAACAAAAAGAGATAACAAGTGTTGGTGAGGATGGGGTAGAGGGAAAAAAGGGTGAATCTTTGTAAATTGTTGGTGAATTTTGCAGCTACATCGAAGAATAGTACGAAATTCCTCAAGAAATTACAAACAGAACTACCATATGATTCAGCAATTCTATTTCTGGGGGTACTTAGAAAGAAAATCAAAATGGTATTGACAGAATATCTGTACTCTCATGTTCAGATATTCCCAATAGCAAAGAGATGGAAGTAATTTAAGTGACTGTCAATGAATGAATGGACACAGGATATGTTGCATATATGTACAATGGAATGTTAGTCAAGTGTGACGGTGAAGAAAATCCTTTTATCTGGGACAACATGGATGAAGCTTTTGCATATTATGCTAAGTAAAATAAACCAGAGAAAGGAAAAATAACACATGATATCACTTACAGGTGGAGTCTGAAAACAAGAGTCAAGGCAATAGAAACAGAATAAAAAAGTAGTTACCAGAGATCAGGTAGTGGGGAGAAAGGGGGAAGTTGGTAAAAGGGTACAAATTTTCAGCTATAAAGTGAATAAGTTCTGAGGATATAATGTAATGATAAAATACAGTGGTTATGTTCCAAACACACTATTGTGTAACTGAAATTCCTAAAAGAGTAGAACTTAGATAATCTTACAAAAAAAGAGGGAAGGATGGAATATGTGAAATGATGGGATTAGTTAATTTTTTTAAAGATTTATTTATTTTTGCATACAACAGCTGGGGTTCAGGCCAGAGTTGCAGGAGATGAAAGGATTCACCAGAGACAGAATGGGGAGCAGAACAGGCAGACTGACTAAAACACATGGCTGGTGAGGCGGGAGAGGTCTGCTGTGCCATGTGGGTCCCCTCCCTGGCTGGGGATTGAATTCCCGCTGCTATGCAGTAGATGCTTCACAATGCAGTGCTCAACCCACTGTGCCACCAAGGAGGCCCGGATTAATTAATTTTATGGGAAGAATTCCTTCAAAATATGTACTCATATCAAATAATCATAATGCATACTTTAATATCTAAATTTTCTTTTGTCTAATTGCACCACAATAAGGCTGAAAGAAAAAAAAAAGGATTCACTGAATGAACGACTTGAAATTTATGAACCACACAGGGTAAAAAAGAGTTAAGACTTTCTAGATTTTGAGTATAAAAGGTGATGTATAGTATATCTTTCCATTAGTAGTGCAATGAAATTTTTAACAGTGGCACTAAGCCTCCTAGTTTCTGTTGACCTTTGATATGTGAATTTTTTTCTCAAATTAAATCAAGACTATTTAGCTATGTGGGGATAAAAGAATCTTGATTTGTTTGAGAAACACATTTGGAAAAGTTATGATGAACTTTAATGGGAAACATACTTGTATAGAAGCCTGGGCATAAGGTTGAAATTGATCATCACATTGTTTGTTTAGAAAAGAAAACATAACATTCAAAGAATATGTTGGAAGCATTGGATTTCTTCACATGAGAACACACACATTGAAAATGATGAGGCTTGGATAAAGTATAAATTACAGACTACTTTCTTCTTAAAAGTGTTGAACTTTAAAAATATGCATATATTATTGATGTACTGCACATCAAATTCTTTTTTTTGCTTGGGGAATATTTATGGAAAAAAGATATGAAACAATAGGAACTTTGAAAACTAATAACACTTATGAACACACTTTGAAAATAATTCTACAAACAGAAGAATAAAATGACAATTTACAGCAAGCCAAATGCATCGACTTTAGGCGGCAGCCTATCAGTGCTAGCCTGGGTGGTCTCCTGTTTCCCAGAAGAGGGAATGGTTGAACTTCATGATAGAGTCATGACGTACTCTGCACCTAAGGGCCTTTGTGTGTGGGGAGAGTCAAGGGAGGGAGGAGTTTTTTTAAAAAGTCATAGAAGGGGGTCAAAAAATCATGGAAGAAACTTTGTGCGTTACATAAACCAACCCATTTACCCCCAAGAAAAACCACACCTAAATTCTTCCAGACAGATTAAAATCTTTCCTATTTCTAAAGACCTCCTGAGAAGGAGTTTCCATTTCCTCTAGTGTTTAACAGACTTCACTCTCAAGAACATTGTTCTCCTGCCTATGTTAAATCTTTCATGATACTGCCAAGACTTTTATTTGTTCTGGTAATATCCTCTACAGGGAAGGAAGACAGCCGAGTGAGCTTGCTTCAGGAACTCTTTGTCCTCTTTTCCCCTTTGGCTCTTTTGTCTCTACACTTGCAGTTGCTATTCCTTTAAGGCAGGGTTTAAGTGCCTTTGAGGGCCAGGCAAATAATATATACTTTGTAGGATTTAACTATGTAGTGAGTGTTGGCAAAGTGAAGAATCAATGCTATTGTAAAGGTATTTAATTGCATATTCATTATCCACACTGACGAGGCCAAGCCAAATATGACTTTGAGGTGAATTCTACTTGAGAGTTGCCTAATTACCTGCTAGCTTTAGGCCTTTCCTAAAAGGGTAGGACATAGGAATAAGGTTGCTGTAGCGTGTGTGTACATGTGAAAAATGAAGGCTTAATTTAGGTCTGGTGAAAGATGATTCTTGTCTATGTTCTGTTGTGCTGTAAGTATTTCTGATTATATGTAGTCTAATCTCTTCTGAACAAATATACTCTGCAGGAGATTTTGATTGCACATGAACTCCAAGATGGTTCTCAATGATCCTTGACTGCTGGTATTCATACCTAGTGTGCTAGCCCTGTGTGGTCAATAGAATATGGTGGAAGTGATGGTGTATGACTTGTGATCTTAGGTCATGTAAGTCATTGCAGCTGCCATGTTTGTCTCGTAAGTAACTTATTCCTGAGGAAGGCAGTGTCATGCGGTGCTTATCAGTCTCATGAATTAGTCATGATTGTCCAGATCCAATCAAACCTTCAGGTTACTGAAGAACCAGTAACCTGATACTGCAGAACCAGCCAGTATCAAATACAGCTAACTGAGAGACTCTTAGTGAGAACTGCTCCCAGATCCCTCTTTGAGATTTTGACCAAAAAAAAAAAGGTGAGATGAGATAAAAATGCTTATTATTGTTTGAAATCACTACGTTTTAGAGGTACTTTGCTAGGCAACAAATAAATGACATAACAAATGGTGTTGGTCGATTGGCAGTTATGCATCCATAACTGTAAGCATCTATCACTTGAAATGAATAGAATAATCAGTCTTGGTAGCTCACTCACATTTTTTTCCAGTTTTATTGAGATATAATTGACATACAATGTTGTCTAATATTAAAGAGTACAATGTGATGATTTGATATATGTGTATATTGTGAAATGGTTACCACAATAAATTTAGTGAACACATCCATCATCTCACATCCATCTTTCAGTTTTTTTTGGCAATGGGAAGGGAGATGCGTTCTTCTTCAGGAATGTGGAGTTGGGAATAATGTAAAAAGCAGGGTGATTATACAGGTCCCCTTGTTTCATGCTACATTGATATTAATGATCATTTCCCATCAATAGCTAATACTAATTAAATTCTTGCTACTGTAAGCACTATATTAAACACTTGTAGTGTAGTAACACTATATTTAAGGGTTTACTTAAATTATCTTCATATAACATTCATAATAACCCTAAGAAGTAACTACTCTTACTATATTTTACAACTTTACTGCAAGACCATTCCAAGGAATTTATGAAATAAATTTATATCTAAGTAGCTGTGATTGGAAAAAAAGCTATAAAGTCGCCCCACTCCCAAATAGGTTTATTTATTTATTGACAGATATTTTTCTTTTTATTTTATTTATTTATGCATACAAGAACTGGAGTGTCAGCCAGAGGTGCAGGGGGTGAGAGGACTTACCAGAGACAGAGTGGGGAACACAACAGGCAGATTAACCGAAATACACTGCTGAGGGGAGCAGCCCATGAATAGGAGAGGCTTGCTGCACCATGTGGGTCACCTCCCTGGCAGTGGATTGAACTGGTGCTACAGTGGCTTCTGATAGCTTCATAGTGCTGAGACTTAACCCCCTGGTCCACCAGGGAGGCCCCTCCCAAATAAATTTAAATATCGGCAGTCGGGTAGCTCCATTTTTAGTAGAGTGAGAAGCCTCCATACAGCTTTTCATAGAGGTTAGACCAGTTTGCATTCCCACCAGCAGTGTAGGAGAGTTCCTTTTAACCACATCCTTGCCAACATCTGTAGTTGCTAGTTTTTAAAAATATGTTCTTAAAACATTTTTGGAGAACTACACCTGAGCAAAGAGCAAACATTGTAAGAAAAATTAATTAAAAAAGAATGAAAAAAATCAGCTGTCACAATGATTTCAGTGTCATGAATATAAACATTTAGTACTTTCAAAACTGTCTATATACAGGGTACTTGGTTAATTTGTACTTGTTTAGTAGGTGGGTGTTTTTATCTTTTTTTTTTTAATATTTATCTATTTATACTTACAAGAGCTGGGGAACAGACCAGAGTCACAGGAGATGAGAAGATTCACCAGAGACAGAGTAGAGAACAGAATAGGCAGATTGACTGAAATACACTGCTGAGGGAAGCATCATGCAAGGCAGGAGAGGTCTTCTGTGCCACATGGGTCCCCTCCCAGGCAGGGAATCGAATTCTCATTGCTGTGTTGTGGATACCTCATAGTGCGGTGCTCAACCCGCTACGCCACCAGGGAGGCCCTGTTTTGTTTTGTTTTGTTTTTGTGGTAAGTGTTCAAGTTTGTTTCTTTTTTCCTCATTAGATTTATTTATTGTATTTGACAACATTTATAGTCTCCAGGGAGTTCTCACCACCATTTCACCGGTGCACCATCACCTCAGACCCCTGTGCTCTTTTTGCCCTCCTCCCCGTCTTTGTCCTTTCCTCCCTCGGAACCCCTCCCCCCCATGTTCCCTTTGGTCTATATTTAACCTTTTGATCTTGTTGAGTTTGTTTGTTTGTTTGTTTTTGGTTGTAATTGCCCATTTCCTGGTTTTTATCTTTATTCTCAAATCACAACTACTTCCTCAAACTGTATGGTGTCCAGCCTAGCTGTGAGGAGGTCATGTCCCAAGGAATAATCCTCGACTGAGGGAGGACAGTAGTTGGAAAGATCAAGCCCTGACACCTGCCATCTGAAGGAGAAGGTGGGAATTTTATGGATGTGTTCACTTAACGTGTTCACCACAGAGCCCTTCAGTGTGGTGTCCTTGTGTCCTCCGACAGTTCTTTTCATACCACACAGGCGCACATTAGCCTCTGGTCCCTCCTCACTCTCCCTCTTCCTTCATCCCTGCTTCCTGTGATAGCCTTTCAGTTACCATAACTCAGGTCTTGGGCTCCACAGTAGAGGGAATCTAAACTAGGACACCTAGTTAGGGATCGAGATAGTGGGAGTCCTTCTGTTTTCCAGAAAGGATTTCAAATAGCCAGGAATTTGAAGAAAAAATAAAAAGATTCCTTAATTATTGTATATGAAGATATATTTTTAGAGTCTAAGTAAATACAAAATTAGGCAAGTTACATTTTAGAAAGGGACATTTATTTTACTTAAAAAAGAAAGGAACCACTTGCTTATATTAATTTATGGTAAAAAACCCCCCCCTTTTTTTTTTCAGGAACACCCACTGGTATGTATGAGGTGAACAACTAAAAGCAATCAAAACTGTTTTCTAGTGTATGTACTAGTTTTGTTTAAAGGAGTAATAAAAACATGGTTTATGTAAGGATATCTGTAGTAGATTTAGGAAGTTTGTGATTATTAGATCTCAAGTACTTCTGGTCATCAGTATAAACATTGTGAGACTATTTAAGAGTTACATTTATTTTTGGCAGAGTTTTGCATTTCGTCAACCACAGATTTCAAGTAACTTCAGACCATGCAAGATTATGCATAAAACAATCAATCATTCCCTTTGGGCTGCTTGGCAGACACAGCCAATGACTTGTTCTGTCATGAACTGAATTCATATATATTCATGAGACACAGAGAGACACTTCATTGTTTCAGATTGTTTTGTTATTTTAGAATAAATCATAAAGACACCATCCCGCCCAAAGCTGGTAAAGAAATATTTGTCCTATGATCTTCACCTTTGCAGTGTGTAGTGTTTTAACTTGCACAGTGGATCCACATTGCATGCAGCATTTTTTTTTTTTTACAGTAAGTTGGGTACTTTCTTTAAGTACCATATCTCTCTTACCTGGCACCGGCAAAATTTGGAAATTTTAAAAAACTGATGTGTCCCAGAGTAGAATAATTTAACTTTCACAGGCTCAAGGGTTCATGGCAGACTGGTACGTTTCATAAGCAGGCATTGTCCAAGCTCCTAGATTCCATCAGTTTCTGCCTTTATCATCACTCTTTTATTTGTGCAGAACCTTTCAAGAAGCAGTTGTGATGGCAAAGCACGGTTTCTTGCCAGGATATCTGGGTGACTTCAATAAGAGAAACAATAAACAAGCAGCATGAAAACAATTTACTGAGAGAGCTATCCTAGCACCTCTGATAAACAAACAACATTAAAAAAAAAAAAGAGGTGAATATTTACATTTAATTCCTCACTTGTCTGACTTTCCTAATCAGTATCATCATGTGCTGGTAAAGTCTTGTAAAATCCAGGGAAATAAAATATCAAGAAAATAAAAACCAGAAACAGAGCTTTGAACATTCTTATCCCCATCAATGTAGTTCTCAACAAAGACAGTTTATTGGATCTTCCCTAAGAATTATGCTTTTAGCAACAGGACTAAATTCAAACATTATCTTGGACTCAAACAATGACTATGCTTAGGTGGCACTGTGCCTATTTAGAATTGATTGAGATTCTTGCCAGTGGGATCACAGTATTTAAAAGACAAGTAGAAATATAAATGTGGCTCCCACAGGGTTGGAATTAGTCTACTTGGGTATATACTGACTATGCAAGTAGTAGCTGGTGAACTCAGGCAATTTGATTTTTTTAGATTTTTTTAGGCAACTTGATTTCTAACTTAGATATTCTCATCTGTATACTATAGGTAATAGTACTTACCTCATTCTTATGAGGGTATGTCCTATCCTTAGCGTAAGGAACTATACCTTTTGATTTACTGTCACCATTATTATCACTGCTATATTGTATGCTTGGCTGCAAAGTACAGAAGCACCCAGCTAAATTAAACAAAAAGGAATGTTTTCAAGGAGACCAGGTTGCTCATAGATTGTGTCGTTCGGAGGGACAGAGAATCAGACTTGCAAGTGACAGAAGGACATTCTGCGCTAGGGTTCAGAATGTAGTAAGATCGTTACTTTTCCAAAAGCAAAATTAAACAAATTCATGTTGCAGAGGCTGGTGAAGGACACAGGCACTGAAGCTTACATAGTTGCTACATAAATTGCAGGATCCAGGGCAAAACAAAAATACAGGATCGCTTGCTCAGAAAGTCAGAAAATATCCATTAAAGACACTAACATATAGAGCTCTATCTTTTTTTCTGTAATCTCTTTCACAACTTATCTTGGTGGTTTTTGTAAATTCATTTCACGTTGTTTTAAGTAGAGGAAAGTAAAATTCAAAAATTTTGGTATCACTTTTGCCACTCATCTTTATGTTGTACAGTATCAGTTTCAAATGCAAATATATAGGGAAATTATTTGCAGAATTATTAAAATTTCCACAATCACAACATTCCCACAAGCTTGTATCCTAGCTTAAGCACATATTGCACTCTCACCAGAACAACAGAAACCCTACACAAAATGAACTCAATTGCTTTTGTTTCACTTCTTGTTATGTAGACATTCAACCAACACGTTCTACTATTACTGTGCTGATGAGTAGGGAAAAACTGAAAAGAAAAGGACATATGGATTTATCTTTCCCTTTCCTTTGGTCTCATTACTTTTACTCTATGTGGCTGGCTACTAGAGAGACGTAACATGACTGAGAAATACTATGATAAGGTTCCTTGTTTATTAGTATTTTTAAGAATGACATTACCTTTTTCTCTGTGTTGGCAATAAGTTCTGGTTCCACTGGGAAAGAGTGGCCTCCCAGGGTGATCAGTGCGTCTCACTTTATGCCTCCCAAGTAGACACTAACATGTTTACTTTGTACTCTGAGCCTGACTGAACTCGAATGCATCTTGGGTCTACTGGAATGTTGTGCTCATGGCTCAGTAAGTGCTATATGCAAATGGTCAGTAAGGAACTGGGGTGCAAGTCATTATATTCCGAAAAATCTGGGTGGGTTAAATCTTGGGAGATTTTATTTCTAACCGAGATAGTTACCTATTTTGTCTTGGTTAGCTTTTCTAAGAAAATGAAGGCTAGTGTCAGAAAATACACTTATCTGTTTAAAGAAACACACATATATAGGCCACATGATACTAAGTAGAATTGCTTATATGAATTTGTCACTGTCCTATTAGGCATAAAGAACCTAAGGACAAAAGTCATCTGACATAGCATGTTGTGTTCACATGATCCATCACTAGAAAACCACTACTGGAAAAAATTTCAGGAGCTTAAGGAAGCCATTTGTGTTAACCTATAAAGTCAATTTGATAGAGAAAAATGTATATTGTCACTTAGTTGCCAAGAACTTTCTCTTGAAAGTTGTAGTCAGTTTTTCTCATCAATACACACTGAACAGTCAAACTAAGTATCAATAAAGTACTTCCTCTCAAATAACTGGGACTGAATATATAAATTCACTATGATAGACAGTGTGTCTCGTATAATCGAAGTTCATTTTCAAACTCGTTTTTCATTTTATTTTAACCTCATTATTCTTCCAAGTGAAAATTGTTCTTTAACTTTTAAGACAGGTTAATTTTGATGTGTCACATATTTCTTTCTGTTAGATGTATTACTCAAATAAATTCTGTGAAGAATTTCTTAGCTAGAAGATTGTTGGAATATTAATCTTCCTTTTTGTTTTATTTTGCTATTATAAAAGTAAAGGTCTTATTAAGTTCTGAGTCCTATCACAAACTGCTGAACTTAGAAATACACAATTCTTTTGTCATGACAGAAATAACATTGGTAAACTGGCTTCTGATTCTTAACATTTATCAATTCACATGTGTAACAAAAAATTTTATGATATAGGTATATACATACTGGGAGTCTATTTTGCTACTAAATTTCTGGTGTGTTTTTTAGAACTGACATAAGGGACTTACTGCTCAACATGATTTTGTGAGTAAATTATGGTGACCGTTCTAATAAAGATGTTGGGTTAATCACAAAAGCTCATATTAGTCAAACAAATGTAATAATCTGTATTTTCCAGATTGTGTTACTAACATTTTCAGTTCAGTTTTAGGATGTTTTTAAAAAGAGATTAGGCCAAGTATTTAAAGAAAAATAGGTAAGCATCTTCCATGGAAAAGGTTCTTTGTGTGTTTTTGTAAACTGAATCATGAGATTTTGAGCACTGCTTAGTCACAGCTTACTGCTTTTCCCTTTCATCCTTAGCAGTGATATATTCAGCTGGACTCATGGAGGCCAACCTTAAATTTCTAGAACTCTTATAGACAGATGTAGCCATGTGATTAGATTTTAAGATGAATAAGACATGCACATAAGTGATGTGTACTGTTCATATTGTGTTGTTAAGGATAAGCGAATAAAGATCTAATACAGGCCACTAACTTGATTTATAATATATATAGTCCAGTTCCCTTTGAAATTCACATAAATGTTTTATTCATTATTTAAATTGAATAACAAAACATTGTAACATTATATGTTTCAGATGTGCATGATTAAAAAATCAACATCTATCTATACTGCTTTATATTGAAAGTCCAGCTCTATCTTTTACCATACAATTTGTCTCTTTCATCTGGTTTGCACACTGCCTTCCCCTTTCCTCTCTGGTAACCACTGGTTGGTCTTACAATGTACAAGTTTATTTTTTAATCTTACTTATTTCCTCCATTTGACTGTTTTCTCTGTATACCACATATGAGTGAAATCATATGGTGTTTGTCTTTTTTCTGTCTTGTTTATATCACTAAAGTAATTCCTTCTAGGTTCATCTGTGTTGCAGCTAATGACAAAAGTGCATCATTTTTAGAGCTGAGTTGTATTCCAGGGTGTATATACAGTATCTTCTGTATATGATCATCTTTTCATGGTCATTTGGGCTATTCATTATTGGCTATTGCAAATAATGCTGCAATAAACATGTGGGATTGACATCTCTCTTCAAATGGCATTTTTGCATATTTTTTAATATCTGAAAGTGGGATAAGTGGATTGCATGGAATTTCTATTTTTAATTTTTTTGAGTAATTGCCACACTTCTCTTCATAATCATTTCACCATTTACATTCCCTCCCTTGTAAGGATTCTCTTCTCTCTATAGCCTCTCCAACATTAGTTTTTTCTTAATTTTTGATAATAACCATTCTTATAATTATGAGGTGATATCTCATTATTTTGATTTCATTTCTCGAATAATAAGAGATGAAACACATCTTTTCATAGGCTTATTGTTCATCAATGTCTGGAGAAATGTCTACTTAAATACTTTGCCCATTTTTAAATCTTGTTTCTTCAGTTTTGTTGTGGAGTTTTATGTGCTCTTTAGTTCTTTTGGATATCAACCCTTTGTCAGGTGTGTGATTTGCAAATATTTTTTCCAATTTGATTGGGTATATTGTCATTTTTATGCAAGTTTCTTTCACGATGCAGGAATGTTTCAGTTTAATGTAGTCTATTTGCTTAAGTCCCTTGCTGTTGGACTTAAGTTTCTTAATACATCTTAAGATTGATGTTAAGGAGTGTATCACCAGTGTTTTCTTTTATGTATTTTACAACTTGTAGGTCTTGGCTCCTTTGTTGTGAACTACTTGTCTGCATATATGGTTTTAATCTGGGTTCTCCATTCTGTTCTATTGATCAATGTGTCTGTTTTTATTGCAATACCATACATAAATTGCCTCAGTTTTTTACTTTGTTCTGGAGCTCCAGTTTTCCTCATGTATCATGCTCCAGCTTAGTCCAGGAGCACCTGTCTGGCATTTAAGCCCCCTGAAAGAAAATGTGTGTACAACATTGAGGTTTCTTCACATCTGTATATGGTACAAACTACAAACAACTGCAGTAAAATGAGGTAGAATAGGATAAAATAAAACAAAAGTGTGATATGTGGAATACATTTATTTCTCTGTTTTCTTATCATAAAGCAAAACTACACTTTCCAAGATGGCGTAAGAAATGAGAAATGAATATGTTCAGTAGCACTTACCTTCCCAATCTTTCAGTGTACATATTAGGAAAATATGACCTTTGTCAAGAGATTTCTATCTGTTTGGATATTGTCATAATAACCTATTTGATTAGAACCAGGTTCAGACATTTCATTACTATTTGACATGTGTGCATGGATGAGTGTGTGTGTGTGTGAATCTACATTCTACAGTTTAAATGATAACCATAGACTTTCTCAGTATACAGCATACACAATTGTACTAGGAAGCTTTGTATATAACTACAGGTAGGAATTGTGAGTTAAGAAACTTGATTTCTGCCTCTATTTGCATTGAAATGAGCTATTAAAGAGGAGCAATTAAATCTGACACAACTTCTGACTTAGAAGTTGCAGGAGTATCAGTTCATCAGTACTAAAAAATCTTTTAGGTTTACAGAGGCAGTTTCAAGATATTGAAATATTTGTCAGTCCGGAAAATTGCTCAGGTTTATGCAGAGATATGTTAGAGACTATATACATAAGAAGAAATATTTCACTGGAGTGTGTGACAAATAAAAGTTTGCAGTTCATTAAAATCAAGTGCAAGATGATAAAAAAAAATAAGTATATTGAGGTGTAAAACTGTGTTGAAATACCTGTTGAGAGATGTAGAAAAATAAAAAATTAGCAGTATTAGCTTAAACACTCTGCTTGAACTTTTATCAACTGTAGATGTGGCATCACCATTTTCATCAGAAAGTAATTATAGCAGCATTTCATTTCTCCTGAAAAGTGATCTTGATACCTATAAAGTTCTCAAAGTATATTTTATGTGAAATAGCTTACAAAATATTAAAATATGAATATGTTCTTCCATAGGTCATTTAAATAATTCATATATTATACATATACATATACAAGTAACTAATTATAAACATTTATTGCAAGATTTATAGCACAGATACATTGTGAAACACAATGCAAAGCTTAAATAGTATAAAAACTATACTGACATGAAAGACTGTTAAGAAAAGCAAGTTACAAAATAATGCATAAAGTATCAACCCAGTAGATTAACAAACACAAAAGGTAAACATATATAGCTTGGTATGAATTTATGTGAAGTCACGTGTGCATATGTTTGTGTGTGTCTGCGTAAATTAGTAGAACATTTTTGTAAAAATATATAAAACTTATTAATAATAGTTACCTCTGGAGAAGAAGAGTAAGCATTTGAAAGGGAGTAAGGTGAAGGTAAATTTTAATGTTTTAGCCCATCTACTTTTGTTATATGAGTATATATTCAGAAATTATCCAAGGTGTTCATATGTGTTGAAGTTGGAATGTGTATTGAAATATATGATATATACTTTTAAATATTTAGTTATTTATGTTTGACAAAAGAAAAAGGAAACTCAGCAAGGCTTGCTTTGGTTATATTGTCTGGAGTACAAGTCTTTAGATTATTTTGCCATAAAGCCAAATCACCCTAAATTAATTTTTTCTTTTTTTCCTTGTCATTTAAGTCAAATTCAAAACAAATCTCAAAAGTCATTGTCAAAGAGATTTCCGCATATGTTTTTCTTCTATGTATTCTAGTAGTTTCTGGATAAGACTACATAAAACTAAAAAGCTCCTAAACAGAGAGAAAACTATAATCAAAATGAACAGACAGTATACTGAATGGTAAAAGACATTTAATATCCTGCATCCAACAAGGATATATAATAGCCAGAATATATAAAGAACTCTCATGACTCAACAACAATAAAAAATAAACAGTTTGAATAAAAAATGGCCAGAGACTTGAGTAGACATTTCATTAAAGGAGACAAACAGGTAGCCAGCAGCAACATGAAAAGATGTGCATCATCATTTAGTTTTAGGGAAATGCAAATCAAAACCACAATGACATACCACCTGCTTAATGGTTATTATCAAAAGATGAGAAACAGCAAGTTTTGAAGATGACGTGGAAAGAAGGGAAATCTCATACCACTGTTAGAAATAAAATTGGTTCAACCATTATGGAAAGCAGTGTGCAACTTTCACTTTTGGGTATTTATTTGAAAAGTGAGACAATCATAATTCTAAATGACATGCACCCCTGTGCTCATTGCAGCATTATTTATAATAGACTAGATATTAAAACAACTTAAGTATTCATTAATGGATGATTAGAAAAACAAGATGTGAAATGTATGTTAATATGTTTGTATATTTATGTAAGATGAAATTACCAAAAAATAATGAAATTTTATTATTTAAAACAACATGAATGGCCCTTGAGAGGATTATGCAGTGAAATAAGTCAGAAAGAGAAAGGCAAATACCACATTATTTCACCCATATGAAAGATAAACAAATGAAAGCCAATCTTACTTCAATAAAAATGTAATAAAAAAGAAGAAAAAGTCATAATATTGTAAAATGAAGATATGCATTTCCTATGTAAATTTTAACTAAATGAAAAACTTTTAAAGGGAAAAGTACTTGTGGGGGGGAAATGCTAGGTTGTACTCCTGATTCAATAACTTACAGGAGCTGATTGGTAAATTCCATGCATTCTATTAAAAGCCTAGTTTGTTATATAAACAATTAGAGAGGTTGTAGGATTATCACAGACCATTCATGTACCATTGCCTGATCCATTAGAGATACACAGTAGGTGCTGTGGCAAATTGGGATAAAACCTTTTTGCTATATCTTGACTATAACTTCATTAGGTCAGGTAAACATTATAACTCTAGAGAAGAGGAAGCTTAACAACTAAAATGTAGATGTTTTAATTAAGCATACTTTGTACATGAATTCACTAAAGATACTGTAGAAATGATTCATAATGTTATTTATAAATTAAATTATGGTCAAATTGAAGATAGAATGGAAGAGTTCTGTTCATTACAGAAAAATCAATAATTGCAATGAATATAAGAGAACCAGGAAAATTTTAACAAGAAATTTATATATATATAAATTTATATATATATTAAACCCTATATAGAGGGAGCTTTGCTAAGAAATGTGTGACAAGTAATTTTTTAAAAAGATTTATTTATTTATACATATAAGAGCTGGGGTACAGGCCAGAGACAGAGTGGGGAGCAGAACAGGCAGATGGACCGAAATCCACTGCTGAGGGGAGCAACGAGTGAGGCAAGAGAGGTCTGCTGCGCCATGTGGTTCCCTCTCCACCCACCCCCTCACTTCCCTGTCCAGGGATCGAACTCTGCAGTGGTTGTAGATACCTCATAGAGTGGTGCTTAACCCCTTGTGCCACCAGGGAGGCCCATGGCAAGTAAATGTAGAGACATCTCATACTCTCAATTGGAATAACTGATAGCTATTAAAGCTACTTAAGTGTTCATTAATGGATGATTAGAGAAACAGGTGTGATATGTATGTTAATATGTTTGTATATTTATATAAGATGAAATTACCAAAAATGGAATACCTGAGTATTAAAAGAAAGTCAGTTTTTTTTTCCAATTAATGGTTAGATTTGGCACTATTCCATGTTAATTTGTTGTAGATTGAGTTCCACTGAGAAGGAAATTGAGATGGAACTTAACTTGTAAGACATTAGGAACTGATGTCAGAGAAGAGAAGAGAAAAGTAGCAGGGTTGAACAGAAGGACAAGTAGAACTTAGGTATAGATCAAAATAAGCCTCGGCCAACAGTGGGAAGTTGCTTGTCCCAGGGAGTCATTCCAGGACAGCTGAAATGACGTATGTTTTTAACACCACTTGGTCTAGTTACTCCATGAAAGTGGCCTCCAGAAGAAAGGGTGTGATCCCAAAGGAGTTGACAGCTGGAAGGTGTCTATGCATTCATTACAGCTGGTCAACTAGCTTCTCCTTGAACAGGGACAACTGGTTAGGTATTTTGAGTCTACCACATTTTTGGATACCTTGACTAATTGATTTTAAACTTCAGCTAAGTTATTTTAAAGTTCAATTGAAAGAAGAAGCAAACCCAAAAATGTTAAAACTTTTGAAAAACGACAATAAGAAGGGATTTGCTCTGTTAGGTATTAAACATATTTTAAAAGTATCAATAATCCCTGATAGGCCTGTCAAAGGAATAGGGTGAAAGCTAATGCCAAAGATCTGAAGACCAAAAACAGCCTCCTGCACATATAAATATTTAGTGTGTGATCGTGAGGCAACAGTTTATTTTTTGTTTTGTTTTGTTTTGCTTTTTGAGATACTTGGAAGATTAAGTTAATGATATCATTCAGTAATACTAGGGTACTGTTTATTTCTAACAGACTAACCTCATAGCTGAAGCTTTGTTGATAATTAGATTTGTTTTATGTAAAAAAAACTGGATAATTTCATGTTCATAATAGTGTCCATAAATGGCAGCAATTAGATGGTTGATGAAAGTTCTTTTGAATTGAAAATATAAACCCCAATTTTTTAAAAACTTATGGCAAAGCTACAGATGGTTTGTTTACTCTGCGGTGACACGTCTCTCTGTGGAGCATCACCCGCAGCTGGGAGTCCAGTTAGGACAACAAAAAAAAAAGGATGAATATATAATGCATTTGCTCCTGCTCTTTATATCTTGATGTAACTTTGGCTAATATAAATTATAATTACAGTACATGTGAAAAAAGAGTAAGAATGTGAAGATTTACCCTTTTTTGTTAATCTGTTATTCTGAAACGGAAATGTTCAAAGACAAAATCAGTGGGAAAAAAATAAATGTTCAGTTCATCTTATTTGAAATTTTTTGTATTAAAGTTATTTAAAAAAATTTACTGATATTAATTATTCATTTTAACAATTGCAAATTATTTTATAAATTAATTTCTGAGACAACATTGATTTACAGCACCAATATATCACCAAATGTACTTATAAAACTAATCTAATTAAAAAATATTTAAAAATTATGAAAATATTACTAACTTTTCCTTATCTAGAATAAACCTTACATCATAAAGAAAATGAGAAAATCAATTACAAAGAATAAAATAAACATGTACATTTATCTGACCCAAGTGATAGGGAAAGTTTCTGTGAGCATGAAGGTAGACTCAGAAGCCATAAAATAAAATAATTGTAAATGTGTACTATATAAAATGATGCCATACACAGAAATAAACTTCATATGTAAAAACCATATATAACTGGGCCTCCTTGGTGGCGCAGTGGGTTAAGCAACACACTATGCACTATGAAGTAAACTGCAGCCACTGCAACATGAGTTCTATCGCTGCCACTGGCCGGGGGGGTGACCCACACAGTGCAGCAGACCTCTCCTGTCTTGCCCTCTGCTCCCCTCAGCAGTGTGTTTCAGTCTGCCTATTCTATTCTGCATTCTATTTCTGCTGAATCCCCTCACCAACCCCCACACACACCTCTGGCCTGTACCCCTGTTCTTGTATGAATACATAAATAAATCTTTAAAAAAAAGCATATATGACTTAGTCTCAAAGCAGTGTCTGAGACAAAGATCCATGTATGGGATTTGGGGTACTTGATTCCAGAGAGCAGGGGTGACAGAAGGAGAGCAATGTTAGTTGTTAGTAGAAAAAGTAGATACAAGGATACATCATCCAGTTGGTTACTCTGTGTTGGGGGTGTTACTCTGTCCTTGGTGATGTTCTGAGAAGATTCAGGAAATTCTCTTAGAAGAAGCTCTATTGCCCCCAGGCTTATACGTCAAAGGTAACAGTAGCCAGATTGCGTTGATTCCTTCAGATTCATAGATTGAAAAAAATGAATACAACTAAGATCCTGTTTTCTCTATCAATTCAATATCATGTCAGTAAAACCACCAAGGCGGTACCTACACTGGTTATCTATTGTTGTGTAAGGGCAATTTTTTAATTTACTACTTTTCTTAACTATTTCTGAGTTATTCCATTACACAGATGCTATTTACTATTTTTCAGTGGAACAGAACTTTGTCTCATTCCCATATTTTAACCTTTAGCCTAAAATCATTGATTAATAGCTACTATTTCCATTTCCATACCAAAGATATTTATCTCTAGGATTCAAGCAATGCTAGAATATTTATTTGCAAAGAGAAGGGACTGAGTTATTAACCCTATTGTAAATAGTAATAGTTACTATGTGGCACCTCAAGCAAAAAGAAGTGCTTTTCAAGGGACAGTTATTCATTCATATGGTTATCAGTTTAATGAGAAATACTGAATACCAATTTTGCCCCATATATATCCTAGGCATGTGGAAGCCAACAGTCAACATAAAAAGTCCTTCTTCTCCAGCTCACATTCTGGTAGTTGTTAGGAGGAGACAAAACAAAATAGATGTGTGAATGGTGATGAATGTTGATTTACTTTAAGATGATTGTGAAAACCCTTCAGTAAATGTTGTCTTTTGAGCAAAAGACAGCAGGGGAGCAGTGTTCCAGGTGGAGTGACAGCATTAATGTAAAGGCCCTAAGACAATAGTATGTTTGAGACAAAATAATAATAATATAATAATAATAATAATAATAATAAAGCAGGGTCTTGTGTAAGTAGGATAGAATGAAAAGAAGGGAAGATAGGAGGAAACAAGGACAAGTAATTAGAAAGGGACCAGAGATTTCAGAGTCTCTAGATCATTGTTAGTGATGGAAAGCCACTGGAGAGTTAGGAGCAAGGGAATGATGATTGCAGGGTGCTAGTAGGTGAGAGTTAGAAAGCTTTCTAGTTGTCCACGTGAGAGATGATGGTGCATGGAACAAGGCAGTAGTAGCAGTGGAGATAGTGAGAAGTGACTGGACTCTGGGTATTATATGAAAGATGGGCTGTTGACATGTGTTGGTAGATTTGAAACACTGTGATAGAAAGTCATAGATCAAATCAATTGGCAATGGTATTCAATACATAATCCAAGATTTAAAGAAATTCTACAAATTTTTTTGTGTTATTTTGAAAACAAGGTAGATTAACATGAGTGATTAATATAATGTCATTAGCATATCAATAAGAAAATCTGTGAAGAAAAACTAAAAGGGATGGGGGAAATTTTTAGAGACAATTATGTATTTGCTTATGGTCTTGATGGATAATGGTTTTCAGGTGTGTGTACTTCAAAGTACTCATGCTGTAAACATTAAATATATACAGCTTTTTTTTTTGTCAATCATACCTCAATAAGGTGTTTCTCTAGGAAAGAAAATAATTTGTCTATATTTTGAAAAATACATTGTTATTGAAATCACCTAACTGTATTCCCTACTCCTCTCTCTCTTCCTTTCATTTTTTTAATGACGTACCATTGTTTTATGTTATTGTTAATATTTTGACATTATTGGGTTTCTCCCCTCAGTGTTGTCACTGTAACTCACCACCAAAGCCCACTTAGTCCTCCACCATACTCCACTGTGATGTACCCCACCCTTCACCCACTTCCTCATCTCTCTTCCTCTGGATGGTTAGCCTTCAAGGGTTGGTTTTAATCTTTGTGTTTGTCTGGCCTTTTGTTTGGTTTCTCTATATTCCACATATAAGTAACACCTTCCGGTATTTTTCTTTCTCCTTCTAGCTTATTTTGCTTAGCACAATCCCCTTCAGCTCCATCCATGTTTCCACAAATAGCAGTAGTTTATTTATTTATTTATTTAGATTGCTTAGTAGTATTGCATTGTGTCTATATACACTACATCTTCTTGACCCACTCATCTGGTGGCTGCCCCCCTTCCTTGCCCAATTGGGGAGCTATGATTTAGGGATCAAATTTTGTTTCCAAATCACCTCCACTTTGTTTTTCCATTTTTTTCTCTTCTTTACCAACGGGCTCTCCATTTCTTTATTTTCTTTTCTTCCCTTCCTTTTTGTTTTTTCCACCTTAGTTTTTCTTTCCTTACAATAGTCCTGCCACACAGGAGTGATATTGCTCCAGTGCTAGTCTCAGCAGAGTCATGCCTCAGTCATCCTTAATTTGATTTGATAAGGTCATTCTATGCTATACTTTACAGAATTTCACTTTTTCCCTATAATCCCGTAGTGTTATCTATCTAAAAATCCCCAACTGGTCATGCCATTTCTTTGCTCACAACTCTTTCAGGGTTTCATATTGATTTTAGAATAAAATTCAAATTCCTTAGGAAGGTGAAAAATGGTTGCTCAAACTCTTTCAGTGCTTTTTTTTTTCTCTCCCATCTTTTTTCTAGCTACTCCATATGTGACATTTCAAAACATTTTCAGTTCCTCAAATGTACGTGCTTTCTCTCACTGCCAGACCTTAGTGCACATACTATCTGTTCTGTCTAGAGTGTTGCAACTGACTTGCTTTTATCATCTGCTGACCTCTATTTATCTTCTATTTATCTTCTTAGAATTCACCTCCACTGGGAATCTCTCTGACCCCAATCAGGGCTTTGAGCCCTACTCTGTTCTCCTGCTCTACTCTGCCCTGACTTATAGCCCTATATTATAATAATCTGTTTAACTGTCTCCAGCTGATGCAGTAAATTTAGGGGCGTTAGCCTAGTCTTATAACTCCAGGGCAACCACAATCACTAGTACATAATAACCATTCAATACATGTTAGTTAAAACAGTGAATAAATGAAGGAGAACAAAGAAAACATATTATAAATCCCACAGGGAAAAGACTTATCCTTTGGCATTGATAAGGAAGAATCAGTTTTTAGGTTGAACATGGGGAGGTTGGGCGATGAAGATGAGGATTTAAGATGTGAATTCTTGAAAGGCTGTAGGCCTTGTTTTGAATCATAGGATGATTTCACTGGATCAAAGAGTGGTTTGGCAAGCAGTTGTTAAGGAACCCTGAAACTGTGCCAACATTTCTGAGCTGATCTGCTTGAGAGTGAATAAATTTTAAGGAACTGTAATTATCATGTGCATTAGCCACCTTTATAATTGGAAAGGTAAAATTGCACTGAAACAGTGCTGTAAATGACAACATTTATGTGCTTAAGGGTTGTCTTTAAAGGCTCAATCTTATGAAGATTTGATCTGCAGGGATACAAGTCTTTCAAGTGCTTCAGTCTCTGACTTGTATGGTATTCGGAGACAGTCACCCTAGGGCGTGGCTGTGCACAGTTGTATTTTGTTTTGCTAAACTTCTGAAGCCAGCCAGATTCAAGGGACTACCAAGTATGGCAACAAAACTAGCAGAACATTGAGATGGTCACTGAACAGCTTCGATGCCCTGGCAGGGATAGACTTTCCCAGTCTGTTTCAAGTTCTTCCTTGGCTATTTGTCAGAGAAGTCTTGCCTCTCCAAGCACTAACTCTCCAAACTGCTATATAAACATGCCAGAGAATTAGGCCTGAAGACAATATAAACTGTTAGTTGACATAATAAAATTCTAAGCCATAAGACATTTCTGGGATCCTCTCTGTCTTTCCTTGTTGAAAGCAATTTTAATCAATGCTTCTTAATCAGAGAATAATGGTTAAATTGTTTCCATGAGATATTTAATTGACTTAATCTCTTGCCAATTATAAAAAAGGATAAAACCTTCAATAAATGTTGTAAAAGTACCACTTAAAGGTAAAAGAAATGGCAAATAAAACATTAATGATCATAATGCAGGCATAATTTTTCCATACAGGAAGTGTTTTCTCTTCAAAATAAACTATTAAATCTTGGTTCTTCATATTATATGTTCTAAACTCTGCTTGATGTCAGTATGAAATCAAAGCAATATATTAAATCTTTAACAACTTGAGACTATGGTATTATATGCATGTTTCATTTTTGTTGGAGCTGCATTTTAAAAGAACATGTAGGTATCAGAAAATGACATGTAATTATGTCCAGATAAAATAGCACTATTTCAAATGGGCATTTTCTTTTTAACTAGTGAAAAAAAATTATCCTCTTAAGGATAGTCTTCAAAATTAAGGTGTGCCTTTGAATATATCAAGATATATAAGATACCTTGTTATCTTGTAGACAATTTATGAAGATATTATGAATTGCAGTCTAGAAGCTAATATATATGCAATATGTATATAGCATTTCTTTGTATTTTTCAAATTAATTTAATTTAGAACCCTTGCCCCTTCCTCCCACCCTTGCCCCGTATCAGGAATTTGATTATATTTGATTTGATTGACAATATAAGTAGTATATTTTCTTCCAGTAGAAGTGAAGGCGCTGGGAATGTTTATCCTGACCCAGGTCTTCAATCATTCCCCATTGATTACTACTGAACCAGTAGTACATCCTAGTACATTTCCAGTCTATGTGCCTCTTCAAGTCCTGAGACTTTGGAATGACACATCCTTCTGGAATATTTTATGACTGTGGTTATCATGCTTTTCTGAAGCTAATAACCTACCTGGGACAATGTCAGGGACTGGGGCATTGTTCTGGTCTTTTGTGAAGCTCACATTCCCAACCTCCCTTCTCCCCAGTCCTCCACATCCCCAGCCACCTGGATGAAGGAAAGAGGATCAGAGGATAGAAAGTTCAATAATTCAAATCAGTTATCCTGCCATACTTATAATGAAGAGTATCAAAAACAATGTATATAAATATCTGTCAGTAGATAGGTTATATTACTTCCATTCAATACATCCAGTGGTTAAAAAGAAAAAGATAAATTCTTATCTTCTGATATAGAAAAATGTACAAGATAGTTAGATAGGTTATTAAGTAACCTAAGTTAATTTGAGAAATCATATTTATAGCATGATCCAGTCTGTATGAAAAAAATTAAATATGCATGTGTTGTACAAACACATGTGTACAAAAATGTGCTTATAAATGCAGAAAATGTTGAAACACATGACAAGAAATTCTAGGCAATAATTATCTCTGGAAAATGTGATTAGAAGAGGTGTGGGAGTAGGTGAATTTTATTCTTTTAGTTGAAGAATTATTGGCAGATTTTGCAACAGGAGCATTTTCTTTTCATATTATGGTCCCAATTTTTAAAAAGGTAGAAATTTGATTATGTGAATATTTTTTCATAATACAATAATATATGTATCTCTTCTATAACTTTTAAAATAAGCTTGTGTTTCAATAAGTAATAATTTAAATTTTCTTGTTAATGCCATGGGAATATTAGTAAAGGCACTTGTTGGGTAGATAAGAGTGGGAACAAAGGGGTAAAGGACCCAAAGGTGTAGGGTAAAAAAGGACTATGGGTGCATTGATGGTAGGGGTGAAGTAGTAATATAAATCTGATGAAGTGTGGCTGTTCCCCTAAATAATATACAGTGTTGTAAACCAATATTAATTCAATTAATCAATAGAGAAACACTTAGCCTATATTAAAAAAGGATACATCTTCAGAAAATTTGAAAATTTAAAGCAGTGTTTTCTGTCAAGTTTCATAAATTTAATGTTATACACCGAGAATCTGCATATATTCTTTTCTCTATTGTTTTAATGTTTTATAACCTTGTTATAATGTTTATAACTTTATTATATTTTATTTCCCATATCTCAAAGTGTTTTGGAGCTAGGAATATAAATCACTTGATTTTATTGAGATGAATATCAATGTCCTTAGGGTACATGTGATGGTATGTATTCTCAGAGATTCATCTCCCACATGTTCAGAAAAATTGCCCTTTGCCTCAGTCATCCTTATTTTCCTTTCTCATTGTTTAAGTCTGTATTTTTTTTTCAAAGATTTATTCATTTATGCATATAAGAGCTGGGGAACAGGCTAGAGTCACAGAAGGTGAGAGGATTCACCAGAGACAGAGTGGGGAGCAGAACAGGCAGATTGACTGAAACAAACGGCCAAGGGCTGCAGCTGGCGAGGCAAGAGAGGTCTGCTGCTCCATGTGGGTCCCCTCTCTGCCCGGGAATCGAACTTGTGCTGCTGTGTGGCAGATGCTTCAAAGTGTGGGCGCTCAGCCTGCTGCGCCACCAGGGAGGCTCTAATTCTGTATTTTCATGCAAGTCTTCAGAGAACAAAATTTTAAGGTTGAAACTGAAAAGAACATCCATAGGAACAAAATTAATGAGAGCATTAAATTAATTGGTGAGCACAACAAACTACTACAGAAGCATAAAATATAAGTGAATGTAAAGAAATAAGGAAGGTTGGCATGTAAGGTATGTGTTTGTTCTTCACATAAAAGGAACAGCTGACAAATTAAAATGGGATGTTAGATGGGCATTTTTAAAAAGATTATTCTGGATTTCAATGTGGAAAGTGCATTTAGCGATGATGAGAATGGAAGGTAAGAAGAAATCTATTAAGGTATGACAGTAGTTAAGGCAAATAATGATGAAAAGTTGAAATAAGCCAGTAGCTAGGGATAATAAAAGAAGCAGCAAGGTAAAGAGACATCATTTATGGTTCTACATAAAACACAGGGCATACACTTTATAAACTTATACAAATATCTTCACGATAGTTCCCATACTACTTGGGAGCTACTGAAGTGGGGGAAATTATAAATATATTGGGGAATGATTAGATGACATTCGGTAACAGTGAAAATCTTGGTGCTGTTTGAGGGATGAAACCAGGTTCTATTATTTTAATGCTATAGGGAAGCATCCTACTGGAATTGCTTTCAGAGACTGGAGTATTTCTTGAGCTCTCATGCTAGTCGTCTCTTTGACACTTTCTCTTGGAACTCAGAGGCACCCTAACTTCAGCCTAACTCAGCCTAAAGTAATCATTAAACTCAACTCTGCCAACTGTGATTAACCTGAAACCTCATTCTCCTCATAACCCAGCTTTAAAACTTTGTTTTTACTTTTGATTTCATTTCCAGTCACTACCAACCTAACTCCACAGTGTGTGTCACAATACCTCTGTCCTAGTCTGTGCCCTCTCTTTCCCGTTCAGGATCTTTTTCGCCAGGGCTCTTCCCTGTGTTCCATTATAACCACAGACAAACTACTGGAGACATTGCAGCCAGATTCAGTGTCCTGAAAATAGTGTTAGTCTTGTTCTTCTATTTAAAATATGTTAGGACCAAGGGAAATTTAATTTAACAAAATCACTTTGGAAAACTCTTTCTTATTATTGACTAAAATTGAACATATGTAATTATCCATTTTTCAACTAGATATATTCAATAAAAAACGGTGCACATATGCATCAAAAGACAGGTACAGTAATGTCTATAGTAGCATTATTCCTAATAGCCAAAAATTGGAGTCAACCTCATCTAGACTGGATATTTAAATTGTGGAATGTTCATGCGATGCAATACTACATAGTGATTTTAAAAGTCAGGTTTTTTAAAATGTCAATTTCTAAAACAGGCAAAACTCTTAAGTTATGTCAGAAAACCAGAAGAGGGTGGTTTATTTTAGGGAGCAGGAAGGAAGAAATTATTAGAAGAAGGGAGCAAAACTTCTGGGTTCTAGAAATTTAATATCACTTTACCTAGGTGCAGGCTACAGTGTTTTTACTCTGTGAAAATGAAAATAAACACTCACGTACACTCATCCTTCCATGGTCCTGTTGCCAGATAATGTCCAAATTTCTAATTGTACAAAGAACATTGCAGGTTATTGCAATCGATGCCAATCTACCTTTCCAACCAATGTAGTCAAATTTGTTTTCTATATTTCCTATCTCATTCCTTTCATCCCAGCTACACTATTGCTGTGGGCCCTCCCCTGTATCAGAGGTTTCATCTCTAAAAAATTTAGAAGCAAATTTTTTCATTAAAAATGTTTATTTGGGTCCTCCCTGGTGGCGCAGCAGGTTGAGCACTGCACTGTGAAGCATCCGCAGCACAGCAGCATGAGTTCGATCCCCGGCCAGGGTGGGGACCCACATGGAACAGCAGACTTTCCTGTCTTGCACACTACTCCCCTCAGCAGTGTGTTTCAGTCAGTCTGCCTGTTGTGCTCCCCACTCTCTCTCTGGTGAATCCTCTCACCTCCTCTGCCCCTGGCCTGTACCCGAGCTCTTGTAGGCATAAATAAATAAATCTTAAAAAAATGTTTAATTGAAACTATAAATTTCAATTTATGTCTCCCAGAAGACTGGCGGTGTCGCGCCAAACCTGCTAAATCTTTTTTGTTCTCTACTTTTGTGACAAACCAGAGAACTGCAAACTCTGAGTCTAAGTCTCTGCAGATGATGATGCAAGGTCATAGCTGACCAAAGCTTGGTCATGAAATGTGTGGGTACTGGGCTAAGGCACTCCTCAGAAGAGAGCAACACAATATGCATCTTACCAAGTGAGGAACCTTACCTGGCTATGAGATGCTTCTGGTGGATAACAGTTAAAACCACATTAATCAAAGCATTTTCAATCAAGATCAACAATGATGTTTGAGAAATCAGATCACTGCCAAAATGTGTAGTGAGAGATGTTATCACTGTAGGGCAGTTATTTTTGTGATTCTAGGTGGTCATTTCTACAGAACCAAGAATTAGTAACTAGAGGACAATGAGCACATCTACTCCATAGAGAGAAATTAATATAGAAGGAAATGGGTTTGGGTTTTGGTCAGTTGAGCTGAACTTTCAGGCAGGCTTACTATCTGATGGTACAAAGTAGAAGAATCTAGAACAAAGATTTAGTTAAATAAACTAGGCAACTGTGATGGAAGTAGTCCACAGTTAGGAGAGCAAATGTGTGTTCTAGAACAGTGAATCTCAAACTTTCTCATGCGTTAGAAAAACTTGGCGAGCTTGTTAAACACAGTTTCCTTGGTTCCACCCTAAGGGATTCTGATTCATGTCTGATGTCAGACTCAGAATGTGCACATCCAACAAACTCTCAGATAAAACGTTGTTTTAGAACAACAATCAGACATGTAGAACAAAACTATTCCCAGCCCCCACCTACCACTGTGAACAGGATATTTCATATGCTGCCTGCGTTGGTCAGATTTAGCTTAGGGACTTTGCGTGGACTAACTGCTGAGAGTGAGGACATCCATTCCTACTACTCAAGGTAGTTTGTAGACTCTCCTTAGTTTATACAGTCAGTTGGTTCCCTACTGTCCTGACCTCCATGTGAGGTTTTCCTTACCAGCCAGTTTTCTGGGATTTTTTTAAAAGATTTATTTATTTGTGCATACAAGAACTGCGGTACAGACCAGAGGTGTGGGGACGGGGTGGCGGTGAGAGGACTCACCAGAGACAGATTGGGGAACAAAACAGGCAGATTGACTGAAATACACTGCTGAGGGGAGCAGCGGAGGAGGCAGGAGAGGTCTGTTGTGCCATGTGGGTCACCTCCCTGGCTGGGGCTTGAACTTGTGCTGCAGTAGCTGCAGCTGCTTTATAGAGCATTACTCTCAACCCCTTGTGCCACCAGGGAGGCCCCTGGGATTTTTTTTTGAAGTTTACTGGAGAATTTGCTTAAACCAATAGTTTATAACCAAGGGGACATTTGGCAATGTCTGTAGACAGTTTTGGTTATTTTAGCTGAGTGAGAGAGAGGCTGTTGGCATCTCGTGGGTACAGACCAGGGATATTGCTAAACATCATACAATATATAGGACAACACCACAAGAAAGGATTATCTATTGATAGATCAATTATCTATTGATAGATTGAGAAGCCCTATCCAGAAATGTATCCACTGGATTTGGAATTTCTACCTGGGTTTTCTATGAGGTTACATGGGGCATTATGAGTAGCGTCATCTAAATTAATATTGCCTATTTTGAGGCAGTTTATAGCAAAAGGAAAATTTATTTTGCAAATTAAACCAAAAACATTTAAACAAAAGAGAAGTAAAAGGTAAATTATAAAGGTGGCAAGGGAGGTGGACAATCATTCCAGAAGATCAGGTTAAGGGGAATTCTTCTACAGGAATTCTAAGCAGGAGATTTGGGGAAGGGATGAGGCCCCTGTCTCATTTCCCTTTGTAGTTGTGGGGTTATTGCATCTTTGAAAAATACTGGGTTGAACACATCTTGATATGAAATGAATGAAAGATATTAATCCATCTTCTCTAATTGTTTTTATGGATCAGGACTCTATGGCAGTTTTTATCCTAAACTAATAATAGTCATTTCACCAGTTTTCAAGGCCTATCTTATTAACTGAAATTCTCTGAAAACTGTTTAAATCGATGGAAGGGCAGATATAGTTCATCACTGCATTTGACAAATAAATTTTGTTTATATTTGTTCTTATTCTTCCCCATCAAAGGAAAAAAATCTAATTAGTCCTGCTAATTTTTTTTGAAGATTTATTTATTTATGTATACAAGAGCTGGGGTACAGGCCAGAGTCCAGGGAGGTGAGAGGATTCACCAGGTACAGAGTGGGGGAGCAGAATAGGCAGACTGACTGAAACACACTGCTGAGGGGAGCAGCGGGCACAGCAGGAGAGGTCTGCTGCACCAAATGGGTACCCTCCCTGGCCGGAGGCAGGGATCGAACTTGTGCTGCAGTGACTGTGGTTTGCTTCATAGTGTGTTGCTTAACCCACTGTGTCACTAGGGAGGCCCGGTCCTGCTAATTTTTAACCAAATGGCATTTTACCCATTATTTCTTACTTTCAGGCTGAACTAATCTCCTTTTCTTAATTTTTTGTTCTCCACCTTAAATAGGGCAATTGTATTTATTTGAGACGTCACTAAACTTTCCAACCTCATTTTTTAATTCAAAAATTTTAGTGAGAAACAGTATTCTTTGTCATTAAATCTTTCTCAATGACTATTTTCTCCACATTTCTTCTTTGCCAGGGTTTACATTAAACACTTCACATTTTTTTCATTCCTCTGTGAGATAGGTAAGTTTGCTCATGTTTTACAGATGAAGAGTTGACTTTGAGAGTTTCAGGAACTATGTCTAAGCTTATATAGATTGAAATGGTAGAAATAAGATTCAAATTCAGATTTTTTTATTCATATGTCAGGAATTAGATGATAAACAAAAATATTTAGAGGTTAAAATAGTTTCTTTTCATACCTGACCAATACCAGCAATTCTAATATCATTTGGTTTTTAATAATGGCACCAAATGAATGTTTTAGCTAAAGACTGGAACAATACTTACCCAAAGAACAAAAGTCACTTTATTTAATGGTTCCACATCTGATGATTTTATAGCCTAGTATTATTCACAGAATTAATGGCTTAATTACCATCTCTTCATTTCAAACACATAATATTGTATTAATTATCTATGGCTATATAGCAAATTATCCCCAAATTTAGTTAAAACACATTTATTACCTCATAGTTTCTGTGGGTGCCACTGGTTCAGAGTCTCTTGTGAGGTTGCACTTAGGGTATAAAGCTGGACTATATTCTCTACTGGAGGATTAGCTGTAAGAGATTTGCTCCCATGTTCACTCATGTGGTTGTCAATAAAATTTAAGTTCTCATGGGTTGTTTGACTGAGACCCACAGTTCCTATTTGGTGAGAGATATCAATTCCCCTATAAGGAAGCTTGTACTGTGGTAGTTGGGTTTCATCAAAGCAAATGAGAGAACAGGCAAGTCACACAGATGTCATAGTCTTTTGGAAACATAATCATAGAAGTCACATCTCATCATTTTGTTATATTATATTCTTTGTAAGCTAGTCACTGAGTCTATCCCACAATCGAGGTGAGGGGATTATTTTTAAATACTGTATGGAGAGTGTTATTAAGGGCAATTTTAGCAATTGTCTACCACAAATAGTAACTAATCCTTTTATATGTGGAAGGATAGATTTTTTTTTCTGCATTTCTAAGATAATTTATCCATTTACTTAATATTATTCACAACAAAAAAATAGTTCCATCATAAAGCTTGTAGAGCCGTTAGGCAACTTGCTGCTCTGGGACATAGAACTGAGTTCCTGAATCCAAATTTGAGGGGGTTGAGGGCAATTTTTCTTAGTCCTAGTGCATTGAAAGTGAGATTTGAAGGAAACATAGGTATTATCTAATGAAGAAGGAAATGAGGAATGGGTGAAAAAAGAATGTCCCAAGCAGAAGGCAAAATGTGTGCATACATAAGGTTGGAGATGAGAAAGGACGTAGTTTGCTCAGGGGAATATTTCCATAATCAAGTATGACATAAGCATCTATACCTACCATCTTTTCAGAGTATTAGTTTTTGGTTATTCTTAAATAACCAAAATAGTTTTACAATGAAATAGTTTTACAATGATGAATTTTAAATTCAAATTTAGTATTTGTAGTCTATCAAAGCTGTTTTATAATTTTGCCCTGCGATATATATTGGTCTTAAGAATTCTGAATTTTTCCAGTTCACATGCACAAACTAAGCTACTTTCATGCCTAATTTTGCTTCTGCTCAGGTGCATTCCTATTGCTGAGTCTATAGAACCTAAATATTAGGTTCCGAGCAGATTTAACTGTTATGAGTTAATTTGACTCATTTGATTAGCCAGTCCAATAATTAATCTGCAAATTAAAAAAATCCCCTCTTCCTGACACACACAAAAGAAATAGCAATGGGGCAAAGATTAGATTATATTGACCCTCTTACTTCCTTTAGGCATTGATGGTCAATATTATAGGTTATAGGTTATCAAGGCCCCTGATCAGGGAGATCAGATTTTCTTCTTAGTATTTTAGAGTATTTAATTTTCAGGTGCATAGAATAAACTGAAACATTATTTTCTAGAAAGATTTTAGAATATATGAATTCATATAATCTATTAGGCAGTTCGTACACATTAAACTGATTTTTGACTCTGGCTTTTACAATTTTGCTTATCAGAACTTTGAATAGTCATAAGAATAAATAAAATAGAATACATATATGATATAATTGATATATAGGTATATATATATATACAGTCCCAACAGTCATCAAACCATTACCAATCTTACCCTACCCATACCTTCAAATATCCCGTTTCATGTCATTTTTGTTTTGTTTTTTTAAATATATATTTTTTAGATTTATTTTTATTTATTTATACATACAAGAACAGTGGTGTAGGCCAGAGGTGTGAGAGGATTCACCAGAAACAGAGTAGAGAGCAGAACAGTCAGATTTACTGATATATACTGCTGAGGGAGCAGCCAGAAGAGAGGTCTGTTGCACCATGTGGGTCAGCTCATGCTACAGTGGTTGGTGATAGCTTGATAGTGTTGACTTTAACCCCTGGGCTATCAGCAAGGCCCTCATGTTATTTTTGACGTTTATTCCAGACATCATCTCATTTCATCTAGGGATACTTTAGTCTACCTTTCTAAATAAAGAAACAGTCATTTTAAAAAACAGAACCATAGTACAAATCCCCCTCCCAAAATAAAGCCACCAAATCCTTAGCATCATTAACTAATTAGTACTCTGTTCTTCTTCTTCTTTTTTTTTTTTTTTGCTTTCTTTTTATAGTGAGATAGATAAACATAGATAATCAGTGCTTTTTAGTTGGCAGTGCTTTCAGCTCCCAGGAGACATTTGTCAATGTTAGGCAACATTTTGTTGTTGTAACTGGGGCTTACTACTGGCATCCAGTGGCACCTAGAAATAAGGATACTACTAAACACACAGAATAGACTTCCCACCCCCATAACAAAATTTCAAAGTGCCACTGTGGAAGAACTTATACATACTTACACAAACACATACACATAAATAGAGATATATGAATAGCAGTTACAATGAGGAAAAGTTTATAAATGAGAGGAATACAAAATATCCATGTTCTTGAAGTCATTTCAGTAACCACACAAAAGACAGATCATAATTTATGATTAAAAAAGTGAATCAGAATATCTAATTATTCCAATCAAAATGTTGCATAAATCAGATGGAATTTCAGAATTTTTTGTTAAGGATCAATGGCCAATATCAAGTAATGGAACATCTGTTCCAGGTGTGGATAAAGTCATTCAGAAAAGTACAATGTTTCTTATAGGGACTGCAGAATCAAAGGAAATAATGAACAAACTGTTTAGTAAATACAGGGAGAACCTATGCTCTGCAACAAATGAAAAACCTGGTAAAAATTTTTTTTGAATGTGCTAAATAGTAATCTTTGTTAGGGTTTTCTTTTATGTAAAATGAATGTTAATGCTTGTGACATATTTTTAAGGTGAAAATTGATATTAGTTACTTTAATGCAGACAGAGCTATGCTCATTATTCTTGTCACAGAACCCCTGGCAATAATTTACCTAGCAGCTCAGCAGTTCATGCAGATCAAAGTTGCATTATTTAAGTGTATCCAGGGGGCAGGTTTTAGCTCCATGCCTTGTACTTTAAAGAAAGAAAATATTGGTTTGCTCGTTGAGAAACAAAACATGTAACTAACTAGGTGTTTCCTGCAAATCCTACATTATTTAAACTCATATGAACTCCTTTTTTTAATCTGGGAAGACTTTCTCCACCCCACCTTAAATACTCTAAAATCTGAGGGGAGTACAACTGTCGGAATGCAAATCAAATGAACAGCAGTGTATTTTCATTTAAATTAAACCCGAATGTGAACCAGATTCAGGAAATGAAGTGGCAGAGAGAGAGTGTGTAGTTGCTATAGAATGTGCCTGGCTGCTTCAGCTCAGAGACAACTGATGAAGTCCAACTCTGAAATTTCAGGCAATTTGTATACCAAGCTCCTCCTTTTCTGTAGTCTTCTCTTTTCATTGGTAAAATTCTTTTGCAGGGTCATGTAGGGATCCCACCCCTTCTCTGTGTTTTCACTCTGCAGCTCTACACAACTTTACACCTGAATGAACGCCAAACCTCTGTGGATATATAAAGGGAACCTTGAGGAAGAATTTCACAGTTACAGTGCAGAAGCAGAGGGAAAGGAATTAACCAGCTCTTCAGCCAAGCAAATCCTCTATTCACCATGCTTCCTCCTGCCATTCATTTCTATTTCATTCCTCTTGCATGCATTCTCATGAAAAGCTGTTTGGCTTTTAAAAATGATGCCACAGAAATCCTTTATTCACATGTGGTTAAACCTGTTCCAGCACACCCCAGCAGCAACAGCACGATGAATCAAGCCAGAAATGGAGGCAGGCATTTCAGTAACACTGGACTGGATCGGAACAGTAAGTGTGCTTTACTTGTACGACTTTGTTTTTTCTTTTTGGGTAGCACTAGTTCACATTCCTGTAGAATTGTTTCGTTACTAACTAACCTGAACCATATATATTTTGCTAAACAATCTGGGAGTAATCTGATGCATGTGTCCATTGGCATTCTTCCCTGTAAAGTTAGCATAACTGAAACAGTGATTTGATAAGCAGGCACAGACTTAAGTTTTATCAAACATCTACAAAGAGAGTGTTTTCAGGAGTTAAACTGTTGCTTCTTTAAAATCATACAAAATGGTAATTTTTTTTAGGAAGTGTTCTAGATAGTTTAAGTTCAGGACATGAAATTCTGGCAGAGTATTAAAGATGACTAAACGAATTATGTGTAGGAAATCACAAGAGGGAAAAAAATATTCCTGAAGGAAAAAACATTGCTCACACAGATTTCTAAAATACATCTAGTAAAATTTTGGTGACCATCATTGTGAAAAAATAGGGATATAGCTAAAACTGCTAGAGATCCATATTGTTTCTGAAATAATTATTAACCAGGGGAAAAATTACCTAGTAATTATATATTTCTGTGAATGACTAGGGGAACATTAGTAACTTTTGAGATTTAAAATAATAACCGTACAGCAATGTTTGTATAGGGATCATTTTTTCCTTTTCTATTTGATTTTGACACACTAATTGTCCATTCAGATGGGTACAAACTTTGCTTCACTTCTTTCCTTTAGAACAATTCACATGTTATAATCAGGTTCTAAGAGAGACAGAGAAAAGCAGTGCACAGGAAATCTTACACAAATCTTTTGCCCCTCCTCCTCAACTCCACTCAACTAGGAATAGTTTTGACCTATGAAAAGTCAAAGCAAATATGACTATTGATGTCTTTCTAAGAAAACCAAGGGGTTTTAACTTTCGTAAAGATGGTTGCTTTTAAGCACACAGGAAATATCTGATGATGATTAGATTACTGAGCAATGTGGTAGGTATTCATTGTCATTGAACTGTCACTGCAAAAATGCGGAATCTTGAATCTCCATACACACAGGAACAAAAAGCTAGACAAGTTGAAATCACCCGGCTGTTTCCAGGTGCATTCCTAAGGCAGCTGCAGGAAGGTGAGCTGGAATCAGAATCAGACAAGCAGAGCACACTATGGCCAACCTGTGTTTCCTTTAATTTAAAGCTCACCCTCTACATCTGTAGAGCTATGTATTTGTGTACATATATATACATTTCCCACAACTAATGCATCCCTTTGGACTATATTTCTTACCTCGGACACAGTGAAGCACAGAAATGAAGTAAAACTCCTAATTCAGTTTTAACTGCAAGTTAGCATTCAGTATTCTATGCACCCACATCAATGTCTCTATAACTTTTATTTTTAAATTTTCATCACTCTATACTGTTGAACAGTTTCCCCTAATTAAGAAGACTTGATTTCTGTTTTAGCTTGTTACAGGCAGTTCTCCTCAAGTTCAGATAACAAAGCAATGAAAGGGAAAACTCAAATATGTCAAGATTAATTTTTGCCTTAATTACATACAGCATGTAACAAGAAACAGCCAATTAGAGAACGTACTTATTAAAGTCAAATAACAAGAATTTGCCACGACCAATATTTAGGAAAGGAACAGTATAGGTTATTGTTATTTTTTTTTGCAGTTATAAATCAGACATGTTAGGCATGTTTCTGCAATAAAATTCATGGAAATGTAGCCAAGTTGTTATGGCAACCATACGTTCCTGATTTAGGGGCTTTTATATTCTTTAAATTTTGAGTTGCAGTGACATTTTGGATTTCAAACATTTTAATATTTCTGCTTTTAAAAGATAGCTTGGGAATTTAAGTTTAAAATGTAGTTATTAAGTTTGATATGCAACGTCTGATATACAGTCAGACTTGGTATACATATATATATTATTCTCTGTAGCTCAATCATATAATTGAAACAAAACATTACAGAGTGCATATACATTATACACAATATTAAATTCTTTCCACATATTCTCAATAGATTTTTAAGACCTAATTAAAAGCACTTGCAAACATTAACTAATGAAATATTAAAGTACACTCTTTTGTAGTTCACTAAAGAATGAATATTTTCAGATAAATGTTAGAGCTGCTTAACCCTTACTGGGAAGTGAGACTAAGGTAATGAGATTTTCAAATACTCCAGTAAGAAATTACTTAATGTAATACATGAAATAAAGTAGACTAATTTTTTTTCCAATAAAAGTTATAGCCTTGTAAACTGGCAATTTTCATGAAAATATCTCTACAATTATCCAGGCAGATTTTTACTTTGTCAAAATAAAATATATGTTTACTTTCTATTTGTCAATTTGTTGTCATTTGGATATTAAATTTGTCATTGCAGATTAATTTTTAAAAAGTGTGTTGTCTCTAATGCACATTCTTTTCTCTGTTCTGCAGCTCGGGTTCAAGTGGGTTGTAGGGAACTGCGTTCCACCAAATACATCTCAGATGGCCAGTGCACCAGCATCAGCCCCCTGAAGGAGCTGGTGTGTGCTGGTGAGTGCTTGCCCCTGCCGGTGCTCCCCAACTGGATCGGAGGAGGCTATGGAACGAAGTACTGGAGCAGGAGGAGCTCCCAGGAGTGGAGGTGTGTCAATGACAAAACGCGGACCCAGAGAATCCAGCTGCAATGTCAAGATGGAAGCACGCGCACCTACAAGATCACGGTGGTCACTGCCTGCAAGTGCAAGAGGTACACTCGGCAGCACAACGAGTCCAGTCACAACTTTGAGAGCATGTCGCCTGCCAAGCCAGCCCAGCATCACAGAGAACGGAAAAGAGCCAGCAAATCCAGCAAGCACAGCATGAGTTAGAACTCACACTCTCAAAACTGGACTCACTAGTAACCATCTGCTTTACAGATTTGATTGCTTGGAGGACTTAAGCCTGCCATTGCTATTTTCTCACTTGAAAATATATGCTTTCTGCTTTGATCAAACCTAGCAAGCTGTCCTAAGTATCAGGACCGTCTCGGAAATAGCTTCCTTTTCAATTTTTTCAAAATGTATACATATCCATGAGTGCAATTTGCATTTAAATTCCATGAATCCTGTAGCTTTAATTCCTGGTGGTTCTTAAAAGATGGGTGACACTCTACACATCACTAAATCATGTTTCAAAAGAGAAAAAGGCTTCTCAGTTACCTGCCACTCCCCAACCCCACCCCCCAACAAAACCTTTTTAAAAAGGGATTTTTTTTTTTAAAGTTGTTGTCTTGAACAGTAAACACTTCAGGAAACACTTGTGTGGGTGGGTGGGGGGTGATCTTTATGGGAACAGTTTATCAGTCATAAGTATTCTCCCTTTAAAAGAATCAAAGTCTTCATGACATTGAACTTCAAAAACACAGTCCTGTAGTTTTTTACAGTCTCACCATATGAAATTATACCCTGCATGCTGACCCTCGCTTGGAATGGAATGCCAGAAATGCATGGCAGCAGCTAATAAGTAAAGTTGATTAACTATTTATTTGTCAATGTTATTATTTAATGAGCTTTCACATGTGATTTTTTTCAAAATGTTAATTTTTTTTTTTTTGTGTTTTGAAGCTTTTTCATGTACCTAAATATTTTCCCTTGTGATTTGTGGTTGATCTAGAAATATCAGAATACTTGTAGATATGTAAAATAAATATTTTAGTCTCCTTATTACGTATATGTTTCATCATGAACTTTGTCAATAGTATGGATCTCTTTAAATCAATAAGATGCTTTGTAAAGCTGAAGTATGTAACACTTTCTTGTTAAATCTGTGCAATCAGGAGGTGACTTGACCTTCAGTTCCATTGGGTTCTTTTAACAAAAATAAACACTGCAAAAAGTGGTTTTCTTTGCCTCTAACATGTATAAAAAGGTACACATTTACAGAAGTTGCAGAATAAATATAACAGAGTAGTGTAGTGCTTCCTTTTTTTTTTTTTTTAATAAGGCACATTCGAGTTTTGACAGAAATCCCTGTAGTGAGAGAGGAGAAAGGGTAAGCATCTTTTCAGTAGATGAGAGGAGTAAAAGTTTGGATGGCAATCCAGCTCTGAGTGGTTATGAGAATATCAGATTTATACACCTGTGGATGCCAAATTGGTTGCACATTATTGTCACCTGGAAAGATATTTTAAGACCCAGTGCCCACATTGCCATCCTGGTGATATCAGAATTTCTAAGAGTAGAACTCAGCTGTTTTAAAACTTTTCTAGGTGAATTCAATATGCAGCTAAGTTGGAGAAGGAAACTGTGAAGAAATCACTGACATGTTAAGGAATTTGAATACAATTTCATAACCCCAGAACCAAAAAATATAGCAGGATAAAAACAAAATCTAATAGAAAACAAAATTATCCAGTTTTCAGTTCTGACATGTTATAATAAGCAACATTATCATATTCTTGAACCTGACTATACAGTTAAATGATTGATGTGTCAATTCAATCAAATGGTTGATCCTATCACTCCAAAAGAAAAAAGAATCTCTACATTTTATAATAATGCTACTGATTATATCATGAAATAACATTAGTCTTAATAACCAAGTTTTTAAAAACCATTTCATATTATATCATCATATTACCACTTGGGAAATTGTAATAATTTACCCTAGGTGGAATATGTCAAAAATTTATATTTGCTGTGTCTATTTTATTTGTTCACCCACAATATGGGATATTTAACATAATATAGAAAGCTTAAGACACTATGGTCATTTCTTCCTTTTCCAAAAGACAACACTTTTTGCAGAAGGTCTCAAAAATTATTCTGTACTAAGCTCTAAGATATATAAAGGGCTCGATCTAAAATGTTTTTTCATAATAAAGAAGATGATATTGCTGCCTTTTACTAATAAAACAACACAAAGACCGTGGTGATAATAAAATGTTAAAAATAAATTTCAGTGTTGATTTGGCAACTGTTGTCAATAGTTGATAAAGAAAAATGAAATGGACTATAAGAAGTTTCTAAAGAACACTTTTTCTAGTCTCTGCTAAGTTAAGAATTGGATCCTTTTCTCACAGGGATGTTCAAATCACTGATCCATTTCAGGCCATGTTACATTGGTGATGCATTTATTGCATGGTATTTAACATCAAATGACAGAATACCTAAGATAAAATTAGGCTTTCAGGAAGTGAAAATTAAAAGTGGACAGAAAAGTAGCTTTGTGGTTATTATTTAAAATGCTAAAAGGCTCCTGTATCTAAATTGCTGACTATATTTCAGATTTTTTTTTTCATTTAACTTACATGTTCCAATCTGATTAAGTGCTGCATAATTGTATTTTTGTAACTATCATTTCAAAATGGTGAACTGTGATCATTTTAGCAGTATCTGACCTCTGGTTTCCAGTCATAGAATCTCTCCATGAAAAGTCACATATCACATTTATTTTAGTCACTGTGAATAAAGTACTTTTCCGAGTGGCTTGATAGAATGTGTATATCAACAACTATATCTATCAATAGGCATGTAAATATAAATGACAAGAATAAAAGAAATATTAATAGCATAGGTACAAATAAATAATACATAGTATGTTAGGCCTAAGCTAAATAAAAGTTAAGTGGAGCCGTGACGGCGCACTGGGAATATGGTGATGGGAACTCCATGGGGACTACAATTGATATCAAATATGTATAAATACACAAACTTAATTAAAAAACTAAAAAAAAATTTGTAAAAAAATATGTTAACTACAAATTTTTGTATTTATTCATTTATTCTAGCTACAAATAACCAGTAGTTGGCAATACACTGTTGGTCATTTTATTTTACTGTATATTTTTCAAAAATCAAAGAAACCTAGGTTTTTTCTATAAAAAAGAGGAATTCTTTATCAATCCTGACTCATCAAATTAGTAAGGTTTACCACAAGTTCTTGCTTATTCACCCTATGTGCTACCAGAATAAATGAACTATCTATTTAGGATGATATTTATTTTGATACTCAGTGGAATATTTACACTAAGCATTTGTGAGTGGAAAGAACAACGTTCAGCAGCAGCAAAAACAGGAAATTTACAAATCACTGAATAAAATCAAAGCCTTGACAGCTTAAATTTAATATGTTGCAATATATTCTTTATTAATAATTGCCATGAAATTTAAGGTATCAAATCTAGTTCACCATATTTGGAATAAAAGAATCTAGGTCAAAATCTTGAAAATATTTTTTTAGTACTAAAGTGCCAATTTACTGCTTACCCCATCAGCATTTACATACATCTTATAGTCATATAGTCATAACAAAAAATGAAATGCATAGCAAACCTTTCATGGAATTCTTGTAGAAAGCTATCTGGAGTTCAGTGGGATAATAACTTAGGATCCTTGGTCCTGGAGAGTAGCATTCTCTTGTTGCAGTGTTTCTCTTCTTCAAGGGCAGATAGAGATGACTTCCATTTGGTTTCATTGGAATCTACCAAAATAGAACTTCATGTTGAATTCAAATGAATCTAAATTTGTGAACTAAGTAGACTAAGTTTGACCACTGGAAATCTTTATTACATATATAATGGGAGACTGCTAGACTTAATATCCCAAAATATATTCTCCTTATCTGAGATTGCTGTTTTAAAGATCTATTTATGCATACAAGAACTGGGGTGTAGGCCAGAGTTGTGGGTGGGGGGTGAGAGGAGTCACCAGAGACAGAGTGGGGAGCAGAGCAGGCAGATCTACTAAAATACACTGCTGAAGGGAGCAGCAGACCAGACAAGAGATATCTACTGTACCATGTGGTTCAGCCTCCTGGCAGGGATCAAACTCATGCTGCAGTGGCTGCTGATAGCTTCAAAGTGTTGAGATTTAACTCCTTGTGCCACCAGGGAGGTCCCCTTGTCTGTGATTTTTGATTCCATCATTTTGTCCATAAGAGTCCATCATTTTATTCCTGACTCAATAGCAAATGCTGCATTGAATATATTTGCCTCCATAATATACAAATTGTCTTGAAGAATTATAGAACAACGACTACTGTAGAAACTCCATTTGGAAAATGTTTCAACTTCTAGTTTTAAGAACTGATGAGAATAAATTAATGTCTAGCTGACTGCATAATAATTTCCAGTGCAGATTAGACTGAGTGATAGTTTATGATCTGCATTAACAAACCTGCTAAAGGATTTATTTCCTATTACAAATGAAGAGCTAAAGAGTTGGAATGATTTATAAAGGAACTTAAATATTTTCCATTGAATTTTAGTAACTGCAAAACTGTAAAGGTTACCTTGTATTACTGATTTTATTTTAAACAGTGGGATTTGGTGCTTGAATCTGAGACACAATGTCTAAGTTGAATAACATCATCAGTGATGCAGACATTCAAAATTTACTGTCATACAATTTGTTCAATAAATGGTGCAGGGAAAACTGGACTGATACAAGCAAAATAATGAAGCTAGACTATTACCTCTCACCATGCACAAAAACCAACTCAAAGAGAAGCTGCAAGTGGCAAACAGGCACATGAAAAAAAATGTTCAATATTCCTCATAATCAGGGAAATGCAAATTAAAACTACCATGAGATACCACCTAACCTCAATAAGAATAGCACATATTAAAAAAAACTAGCAACAGCAAACGTTGGCAAGGATTGGCAAAAAAGGAAATCTCCTATACTGCTGGTGGGAATGAAAAATGGTCCGACCTTTTTGGAAAGCTGTATGGAGGTTCCACAGCCTGTTAAAAATAGAGCTACCATATGACCCAGCAATTCCACAGAGGGATTTACCTAAAGATCACAAAACACTAATTCAAGAGAATACATGCATGCCTATGTTTATTGCAGTATTATTTATAATAGGTAAAACTTGGAATGAACCCAAATGCCCTAAAATAGATGACTGGATCAAGAAAATGGAATATTATTCAGCAATCACAAAAGATAAACTAGTGACATTCATGAAACACAGAGAGAACTTGAAGGGATTATATACTCAGTGAAATAGGTCAGAAGGAAAAAGAAAAACACCAGATGATCTCCCTCATGGGACATCAGGGGATCAAAGAAAAAGTAAAATAACAAAAACAATAAAAAACCCATTAAGATAAAACGAAAATAAACAGCTACTAAACTGAGACATTCTACAGGGAAGAGGGAGGGGCTGGGATCAAGGCAGGGATGGGAAGAGCATAAGGGACTATGGTGATGGTACACGGGTGAATAGGTAGTGGAAATTCTATGGGGACTACATCTAGAAGAGAAAGCAAACATTATAAGAAATAAATAAAAAATACAGTAAAAAACCTCCCCCAAACCCCCCAAATTTATTGTAATTAAAAGTGATCAAGATTGTGACTAAAACTTATTATTAACTTATTATTAAAATATAAGTAACCAGGGCCTCCCTGGTGGCACAAGGAGTTAAATCTCAGCACTGTGAAGCTATCTATGTCCACTGCAGCATGAGTTTGATCCCTGGCCAGGGAGCTGGTCCATATGGTGCAGCAGACTTCTGTCTCCACTACTGCTCCCCGCCACAGTGTATTTCAGTAGATGTGCCTGCTCTGCTCCCCACTCTGTCTCTGATGAATCATCTCATCCCTTGCATCTCTAGCCTGTACCCCAGTTCTTATATGCATGAATAAATAAGTATTTTTAAAAAATATAAGTACCATTTTTTTCCCAGTAGAAATAAATCCTTTTTTGGAAATTTATTTTGTTAAATTCACATAAATTTAAAAGTATTTTATGCTACAATATTGTCAAATTTCACTATAATTTCCGTGAAACAGCTGATAAATTTTACTAACCAGTACATTCTCTGTGTTCATTTGCCTTGATTTCTCTCTTAGTTTCTTGTTTTGTTTTTTAAAAGATTTATTTTTATTAATATATGCATACAAGAACTGGGGTATAGGCCAGAATTGTGAGGGGGTGAGAGGATTCACCACAGACAGAGTGGGGAAGAGAGCAGGCAGATTGAAATAACACTGCTGAGGGGAACAGTGTGATAGGAGAGGTCTGCTTTGCCATATGGGTTAGCGCCCTGGCTGGGGATGGAACTCATGTGCAGTGGCTGGTGATAGCTTGATAATGCTGAGATTTTAACCCCTGAGCAATCAGGGAGACCTGAGTTCTCTCTTAGTTTTTATATGTAGTTTATGTGATAAATATTTCTTTGCTTTTTTTTACTTCTTCAAGTTCAGAGCACTTAAAAGAACAAAACAAAACTCTTGTTAGTCAGATTTCTTTATTGCAAATCAAACCCAAAAATGTCAAATGCACTTTGTAATTTAAAGAAGAGTTGCCATCTTACTGCTTGTTGACATTCTATTTCCTAAGAGTAGAAAGAGTTATTTTACATTTACCCTGTGTCTTAGGTTGACATTTAAAAAAATGATAAACAATAAAGTTTTTAATTTGAACTTAAAAGAGAAGACCAGACCTGGAATATGGTTTAGACTGTACCGCTACTAATTTGATGAATGAATTTACACTTGCATCTTAAGCTTCCAAAACTCAATTACTTTATGCATAATATAAGGGAGCTGAACTAGGTAATACCTAAAGTGTCTTCTAGTCTCAAGTATCCATGTTCTATTATTCTGAACAATATGATCATATTTTTAATCTCACTGATACCCTCAAAGGCAGATTTGCCTAATGTTATTCTCTAGTTATAATGATGTCTTCACAACACAAAATTATAAAATTTCAGCATAAGATTTTGATGAAATTAAACAATCAATGTTTAATGAGATTAAACGTTTTGATGAAATCGACATTCCATCATAAACAATACTTATTGAGGCAGGTACTGTAAAATGTAACTGGAGATCCAGCTCTTAGCTCAGGACACAGTTTGTCACCAGGAATTTCCCATTTTTTTGTCTAAATAAGAGCAAATAGCAGGAAAATGTTAAGGACCATGGAAAAAGTGAGACAACTTCATAGAAAAAAGATTAAAATTTGTATAAAAACTCTATTTCTCTTAATATCTAGAGAAAATAAGAAAATTTGTTATAACCTTTTAGAATTAGGTTTTATTATAAAACAATGATGCTATGCTTCTGTTAAAAATTTTTATTTTGAAGATAATAGCTATGCATATTTTGATATAAACTGGGTGGTAATACTTCCAGTCAAAGTATTTTATGATATTTGAAATTAACTTATTAAACTATTCATCATTTAGCAGCTGTTGAAAATCTAGTCTGTGCCTATCAGTTTTCTAAGAACTCATTGGTGAACAAATGGCAATCCAATTAAGAAAATAATAAATGCCCTGCAAAATACAAGTGTAATTATATATAATATAATTTTTAAGGGAGACTCATCGGGCTCCATTTTTATGATCCATTACTTATGTTGTATTATCTGGACTTAACACAGGAAGAAATTATTTCAGAAGTGAATGTTAATCTCTCTATGAGCATTTGAGGTAGATTATAGGAAATAATAAAAGCCTATTGGAAAAAAAATCTTTATTTATGATTGTTAAGTCAGTCAAATAGAATATACAATGAAAGCCTTTATTTTTAAGCAGACATAATCTAGTTACTGAGTTCCTGAAAATAATCTACTTCCCTGAATAATGTTGTTAGAAATTTTACAGATGCTATAAATAGTATATTTTGCTCTTTAATTATTGAAATAGTCTCATTCTCACAAGTTGCTGTTTGCAGCCCACTTTCTTTTAAACATTGATATTAAACAAGAATATGCCTGTTTTCTGGTAGTTTCCATATCTTAGGTGAAGCCATTTTATTGCTGGTACAAGTAAAGGCAATAGTAGTAGACAACTTCAGCAAACACAGTATGCTGAGACTTGCTTACCCAAGACACAAATTCTGTAACTAATATTTATATAGATATTTTTAAAATAATCACATACCTTTGAAATAACAGTATGGTAATCAATCTGCTCTGGAGAGGACATGTGATGATAGGATGCTCTGCTTGACTAGCATACGGTCAGTTTACAGCAATCTCCAAAAATAGGGAGAATTTTATGTATCCCAACAAATGACAGAGTGATATCATGCAAGCCATACTGAAATTGTATAAATTAAAAGCTCAGTAATTAACATATGTTTGAGGATAACAACTTTATAAAATACTTTAATTGTATTTCTGTAAATATATATTATATCCCCATCTTTAATCCATGTAATAGGGAAAATCCTAGAGACTGCCTCCAGCAGATTTTGGCAAAGAAAGAAGGCTCTTTTTTGATCATTGTGTTCTTTTGGAGTTAAGACCTTTATGATTCAGTAATAGTCTTAAACTAAAATAGGTATGGTTCCTAACATGCTGGGAAAAAACATTCTATTGTGTTTTATGATCTCATTTATTACCAGTAGTAATGATAAGCATATTCAATAGGAAGATGACAACAAAACCACAGCAGCTGTATGTTGAGCTCAACTGAAGAGATGGAAAATGCTGATGACAGGAAGAAAAGGCTTGTAAGGACACACAATCAACACCATAGCATACCTCTGGAATGAGTTCTGAAAAGCCACAGTCTCTGAGGACTGTTGCCCAGAATAGGAACCTTCAAACTCTGCGTAGTTACAAGACTCTCAGAAGCCCTACTGCTATCTTTCCCTGGTAAAAACAAACAAAAAAACCCAAACTTCTCTCCAACTATTCTTTAACTACTGATAGCTAATATTTTACAACTAGATGATTTTCATGAGTTCCTCGCTACAAACATCTGTGAAAGGAAAATATATCAAGTTTGGTTTGCCAACTCAATGTGTATTGGGATCAATAAGTTCAGTGTTCTGCAAAGGAATATGGTGGGAGGGGGTCTATTAACAAAAGTCCCATATTAAAAATGGTAGCTTTAAATCTGTCTGCACATGCAGCGGCAAAATTCCACCCCAAATTTAAATGTTTTCTATGAATTTTCCTAAATTTTTAGTATTAACAGATTTTTGGAAAATCCTGTCCTAAAAAGTGTACATATTTGCTCATTTGGGGGCCAGTGTAAGATAGTCTAAGGGCTCATTGGGCACTTAAACGAGCTCTGAGTTTGGAGTTAGAACATCTGAATTCTAATCAAGTCTGTTACTTCTGAATCGCCTTGAAAAATTCAGCTAAGTGGAAACTGAGATCTGAGTTGATGTCTTTATATTAGCCAGCATTCCCATGGGAAATAGAAAACACACTCAAAATAAATTAGGAAGGATTTATTTATAAGGGAACTGATTTTAAAAGTCTAAGTGGGGTGGAGAGGAAACACAAGGCAGGGTGCTGGAGAACAAAGCCAGCAAAAGCAAAACTATTATAAACCAGATACTAAGAAAAAAGGGAAGAATGAGGTTCTGGGGGCCTGCAAGGGGAGAGCACACATTGAGAAGATCAGTGTTCTGTGCACTTGTCCAGTTTTTCAGTTACTTGCAATACCTGGGAGCCAGGGGACTACATCCTTGCCACTTGCCTTTCTCCTTTCTTCTCTTATCTGACCTCCAGACATGGGTCTATTGGCTAACCTCACTTGGAGGCCATGGACTGGGGAACTTGTCTGTGTAACCATCCTCAGGACAAAAGACAGGATGGGAAAACACAGAAGGCGCATATGGAAAGCCATCTATAAGTTGCCTTACACAATCCCCTTGGACATTCTTGTCTTTACAACTTCTGGAACAATGTACTGTTTTCAGTAGATAATGAGTTATTACAGAATCTCTTACTTTATCCAGTTCTAAAATGTAAGCATTAAAATGCATTTCAAGGTTCCTTTTAGTATTCATCTTCCCATTTCATTATTTTATACTTAAGATGAGAATCTGTAAGAGATATTTGAGAGAAATTCTGAGAATTTTTGGATGCCCTACCTTAAGGTTAAATATATTACACTTCAAGAAACAAATTGACCTAGTGAAAGACAAAAAAAAAAAAAAATTCAGGGCCCTCCCTGATGGCGCAGTGGGTTAAGCAACACACTAAGAAGCAAACCGCAGCCACTACAGCATGAGCTCGAGCCCTACACCCGGCTGGGGAAGTGACCCACATGGCGCAGCAGACCTCTCCTGCCTCGCCCGCTGCTTCCCCTCAGCAGTGTATTTCGGTTGATCTGCCTGTGCTGTTCCTCACTCTGTCTGGTGAATCCTCTCACCCTCCCACACCTCTGGCCTGTACCCCCGTGCTTGTATGCATAAATAAATAAATCTTTAAAAAAAATTCAGATAACATTTTTGAGTAATATCACATGAAGCACAGGAAACAGAGATGCATGTTTACTAGGGACTGATAGCCAGTGAAAATTTATCACAGATTTACAGTCTGTGCATGGTGCAGGAGATAGATATTGGGTATTTTTGTTATGGCTGCTATTAGAAGCTTAAATAACAATCATGTCATTAGGCCCTACAATCTAGCTGAATTACAAATCAGCTCTATTTGGAAGCTTGTTTCATCAAAGTCCTTCAGACTTTGAGGTGGTATATTAGTTGAAAGAAGGAACCATACAGATCATAAATGCATTACAAATTAACTGAGGACCACTCAGCAAATAAGATAATCATCTCCTAAAGACATTATCCAGAATAAAAATGTATACTATGTTAACCTTAGAAAAGAAAGCACTTGAATTTGGCCACTCTTAAACTTGCTTGCCATTATATTCTATGGTGAGAATAAAATTAGAGGACTAAAACCTTGAGACTGACTATCTTTGAAGTGTCAGGGGAAGAGGTAGCTGCATAACTCCTACTTGTAATTCCTACCCATGATGCTGTACCCTCTGGCAGTCATCAGTAAAACCATGAACTACACAAAGTTGTAGGAGGACATCTTCATGATCCATTTGCAGCTGGTCTTTTCATTTGAGACAGTGGTGATCAGATCACAGTTTCATAGAGTGGGACGGATCCAGGGAATGATGACAGCAGGATGCCAGTCACTTTAAATACACTTCAAAGCCAATCTTGAAACTTGGCTTAGGTGTGGAATGATGGGAAATGAAGTACTCAGCTTTCAAAATTTCAAAGACTCACTTTAAGGGCAAAGCACTACATAGATTAAAGATCAGGAGAAAGAATGAACAGCTGTTTCAGACTTTGCTTCATGGTTATACTGCAGAGCATCGTCTTAGATGTACAAAGGACCAGCAGTACTGACAATTTGGCAATTTCTTTCCCACCTACATATCAATGCATAAGAATGACACATATAGCTAGACTAGCTCCTTTCTCTCTTACTCCATTCCTTTATGCTTAAAAGGCCATATGCTTGGGTGACAGGCATATTGGCAATTTTGCATGACCCAAACTAAGGCTCTAGAATGTTGGGATCATAAGAATGGGAATACAAAGAAAAAATAGAATGAGGTATTCATTCAGACTTCGCTTGTATTTCATCTGGCATATTGTTAGATAGTATTACACAATGAATAGTCAAGAACCAGAATATCTAGACTTAAATTCTGACCTTGCCATCAATAGTTGACTACTTTTAGCAGTTTAGGTCTCAATTTCCTCCTCTGCAAAATGCTATAGTACTTTCTACCCTAGAAGAATTCCTTTATATAAGGAACATAGTTCCATTGTTGTTACTGCTATGGTAATGTAGAAGAAGGCAGTGTACCATATAATTTTGGAAAACCTGTGTAAGATTTTATACTTTTTATTTTAACTATATGTCTAAGCATTTCTCAATCCACTGTTGCTTCCCCCTAAAGTGTTCTGTATAAGTAATTGTGCATTATAAATTACAGTCTCCTTTATCATTACAACCTAAATAATCCTTTCCATACTTACTAATTTGCCATATCTTATTTTCCTACTTTCCAAGATGGTTTATTGGGGTGGATAAGGTGGCAACGGGGAAGAACAGAAGGCAAACATAGATAGAAATAAGAATAAAAATTTTTAACACCACTGTAAAAAGCAGTAGCAAAATTCTAGGGAAATGTATCTGGAAATAAATTTTATCTTTGGGCTCTCAAAAAAGATATTTAGAGGCATAAATAGAGGCTTTGTTGCTAAAGAATCTTTCAACATAGTTTAGTAGCGTAAAGAAGGGCTGAAACTTTTACACCACTATACCCTTAAAATACTTGGCAATTTTGTGTTTGGTCTTTTAGAAATAATATATTCCTAATTAATGTTAGCATTTAACACAGATATGAACTCTCCATTATGGCTATTTTATATTAGAAAAGGAAGGTACACCAAAAACATTAGAATTTTTATTTCTATCCATGAGAAATCTTCATGTCTTTTACTACTTTGTAATAGAAATAAAATATGGCAGTAATTTTGAAATAGTAGCTGGCTATTAAGCTTTTTATTTTTTCCTTTTTTGGGTGTGCTTTTCATGGCAAAAGTATTGTCAAACACAAATTAAAGCAGCTTTGACTGGTGACTGTTTCTATTACAACAGCAGCATATAAACCTTCTATTTGGGATTAGAAATAGAAATAATATTATTATTGCATGCCTATTTCATTTATTGCCTTTATAGCCTGAACCATATAATTGACCACTTAGTAGCACTAGTTTTATATATATATATATTTTTCATTAATTAGTTTGAAGTTTTGGAGGGGTCAACCATATTTTTTTACTTTTTGTATAGCTCCATTATATAATAGGTTGACAATCTCTTGACAAAGAATTACTCTGATTTTTCCAAGCCAGAGAATCCTCTAGAGTGTGAAAAATTGAGATTGACTGTTGCTATGAGACAGGCACAGGCTGCTGAGATCTTCAGAAAACTACATGTCCAGAAGAATCACTCTTAATTTTCCCACCATGGAAATGTCCCCCAAGTCATGACAAGGATTCACAGTTGGAGCTCTGTTTCCTGTCAGCGGACCTTGCACAATCCCTCATCCCCGCTGGTTGGGGTTGCACTGTAGCAAGTGAGCACTAAAGAGGCACTTGTGAATCAGTACAAAAACAAGGGCCTCCCTGGTGGCCTAGGGATTAAGTCTCAGCCCTATCATCACTGCAGCCTGAGTTCAAGCCTGAGTTCCATCCCTGACCAGGGAGCTGGCCCACGCGCAGCAGACCTCTCCTGTCTCTCTTGCTGCTCCCCAGAGCAGTATATTTCAATCTTGTATTCAAGCAGTGTATTTCAAAGCACTGTATTTCAAGCCTGTTCTGCTGCCCCTCTGCCTCTGCTGAGTTCTCTCACCACCCCCCACACCTCTGGCCTGCACCACAGCTCCTGTATGCATAAATAAATAAATAGGTCTTTTAAAAAATAAATAAATAAACAAAAAGAGTTGGTGAGGTTTGCCTGATAGATGATTCAATAAAAAGATTGGAGATAGGGCCTCTCTGGTGGCGCAGTGGGTTAAGCAAACGTGCTATGAAGCAAATCGCAGCCACTACAAGACGAGTTCGATCCCTGCTCTGACCAGGGAGGGGACCCAGAGTTCGATCCCTGCCCTGACCAGGGAGGGGACCCACATCGCGTAGCAGACCTCTCCTACCTCGACCGCTGCTGCCCTCAGCAGTGTACTTCCGTTGTTCTGCCTGTTCTGCTCCCCACTCTGTCTCTGGTGAATCCTTTCACCCCCCCCCCCCCCCCCCCCCCCCCCCCCCCCCCCCCCCCNTGTCTCTGGTGAATCCTTTCACCCCCCCCCCCCCCCCCACACCTCTGGCCTGTACTCCAGTGCTTGTATGCATAAATCAATAAATCTTAAAAAAAAAAGATTGGATATATAGACATATATCCATACAGATATCCTTATATACAAACATCCAGGGATGTTGAGAAAGTCTTTTGTTTATGTGGTGTTGTAGATAATAATGTTTTTCTTTTTTTCTGACAATTTTTTCAGGCTCATTATTTGAACTCAGTTTTCTTAATTCTGTAATTCAGTCCTTTATGGAGGTGAAATTAGCATACCAAAAAGGTTTTCGAAAGTCAGACAGATGACTAGTTATACACACTGACTTTAATACAAAGAATCATTGTCTAATAAAACAGAAAAATCTCAACAATGTAGATGAAACAAAGTAGGTTTTTGTACAAGTATAAATGATGCAAGTATTCTGTGATATGCTTTTCTTTATTAAAAATAGGTTTAATTGTGTCACGCAGTTCTATTGTGGTTGTTTCATTCCTTTTTCTGAGACCTAAGATCCTTCTAAGGGTATTTGTATTAAAAATCACTTGCAAGTCATATCCACAAAGTTATCAATATTTCTATTTAACTTGATGAAACTACAGAGTTTAAAAAGTCATTGACTTTAGCTGTCAGTTTTTGTTAATTTTTGAAAAAGTTGTCTTTTTCCACTGAGACTTGTGATTTGATGGACAGTAGTTCTGGCCAAAGGTGAATAAGTAGTTTACTTCTACATGAGAACTAGTCTGTCTTTGGAAAGACAAAGCATGACACATAAAATGTGTGAGTTAGTAAGATTAGATGCATGAAAAAGATTCCAAAGGTGGATTCCCAACTCCACTTCTAAACTCTATGACATCATAAAAGTTACAGCAATGTTTAACTTCTGTTTCTTCACTTTGCCTAAAATGTTCTGTTTGTGACAGAGAATAACATGTTACCTAATTTTGTAAATTAAATTCCATGGGTAGTTAATGTGTGTCAGGAACTGTCACATGGATTATGTTTTTTTTTCTATTCTGTGTAGTCATGAACTGTATTCTACTTGAATTTCATTGTAATTACCTTTAGATTTATAGCAAGACTAAGAATTCTGAGCTTGGCCTTGAAGGAGAAGGCACCCTAACGCAGAAGAAGGAGTCCCTAGTTAAAACCACAGGAAAACCATGAAGGGATTGTTTATAGTATGTTTATACAGAGACTGAGTTCTCCAAAACTCTAAATGTCTTGCAAGATAGGGTATCACCATGGACCAGAGTTCTGGGATTGAAAAGTACACATTCTCTTTTCCTTGGGGCAATAGTTCTTTAAAGTGATTCTGAAACTAGAAGCATCAGTCTGACCTGAGAACTTGTTAACTCAAGTTTGTGGTTGATCCCTAAATGTATTGAATCAAAAAATGATTTAGAAAACTATTTGAACAGGTTTTCTAGGTGATTATAACAAATACCTAAGTGTAAGACCTAAGCAGTCTTAAGATCTATTGCACTCCCCCATTTTGCTAGCAGGTACCTAATGCATCATTAACTGATACCTGATAACAAATACCAAGTAACAAATCAATAATTGAAATTGTTGAATTACTCATAATGTATAAGCTAAAAATAACTAATAAATTAACAACTAATAACATGATGCTCTATCACTGGGAATAGAGACATCCAATCAACCCTGTTTTGTTGTTTTTCAATAACTTGGCTATTGCAAATAGTGCTTCAGTGAACATAGGAGTGATTATATCCCTTTAAATTAGTGTTTTTTGCATATTTGGGTAGATGTCTAGGAGTGAAATTGCTGGATCATATGGTGTAGCTATTTTTAACAGTTTGAGGAAGCTCCATACTGTTTTCCATGGTGGTTGGACCAGTGTACATGCCCAGTCACCAATATATGTTGATCCATTTTTCTCTACATCTTTGCCCACAATTGTTATCCCCCTCCTTAAGAAAAATAACCAAGAGTGGTTTACAGGTTAGAGTGGAAGACAAGTAAGCAAACAGAAAAATGGTAATAAGTGCAATGAAGCAAGAAAAGAATGTACAACAAATATTAATAAAGAATAATGGGGAAAACACACTGAAGAAAATGATTCTTTGTGAGATGGCCATAGTCAATATATGCAGAATCTCAACCACTTGAAACTATCATTTGCCTTCCAGTAGAGAGAGGACCCATTGAAAAGAAAGGACCCCTTCTCTATTAGAGGATGTTATTTACTGGTTAGTTGATCAATGTGATTTTTCAGTGATGCAAAATTATTCAATGCTCTGTGCATAATTTTGCTTTAAGGACTGGAATTATTCTATCCATCAAGACTATTGCACTCCCCCATTCTGCTAGCATCTATTCTCTTTTATATACTACCTACTCTAGAGGAGGTACTGTCAGCATTTTGAGGATATATAGTGGGGTAGGTGACATTAAGTACATCTGGGAAGCTAGTACTTTGACTTCATTAAGAACAGGCATAACTTAGACCTACTAATTAATTTCAGTAGTTGACCTCTACATACTGCTTAAATCATCCTTCAGCCTTCAAAAGTATTTTTTCTTGGCTATATTTTTAGGCATCTGAAAAATTTATTGCATATGTTTAGTAATAAGAGTAGAATCTGTTACTTAAAAAACTTTTAAGTTCTACTTGAGTCCAATTTTGTCATCTATCCAAAAGACAGTTGAATTATACCAATCAGTCTGTGAAATTATCCTAGGATAGGAACATGAGTCAATAACCAAGCCTTCACCATAACTTTTTCCTGTAATTAATTTGTGAGCAAAAATCTATTTTTTATAATTACAACAACTTTAAAATCACAAAATGTGTCTAAAACATGCTGCTAATGTGTAATAGGCTAAGCTACCCCTAAGAAATGCAAACCCAATTGATTAGAAAAAGATTGATTTCCACTCAGTCTGTGCTACCAAAATTCCCTGGCATGGTCACCAGCCCCCTCCATGTTGCTGTCAGGTTACATCATTTACTTGAGAATCAACTGATCTTGACAAATTGAATTCTCCAGTCTGGTAAAGAGACAGCAGTTTGAAGTGCTCTTTGAAAAGGGCTATTTAAAATCAATTCTTGACTATCCAAGATCTAATTATCATTTTTTTCCCTTTTAAATTCAGTACTGCCTGTTCTCATCCCTTCCTCCTTGCCTCTTGGCCAATTCAGTTCCCATTCATTGGCCCACCAGAGGTGAACAGGGCGAGGAAAGAGAAGATAAACCAAGTAGTCTAGTTAGTGTGAACGGCTAGACACATGCAGGATCCCTCAGTATTCTTGCTCTATGAGACTTTGTAAAGATAATACTCACCTGCTTCAGAAAAGTACTACTTAGGAGGATGAGAAAAACTGCATCTAAAACTTGAGTCATAGAGCAAGCGAATTTAAATAATACAGAAAATGTGAGTGTTTTCTAATCTTTAAATTCATGATTCAGTTTAAAAGTAAATATAATAACATCTTGAATAGTTAATTTAAAAAATTCACTCTATAACCATTTGGCTTGTGTGTAAAACATTTTCTTGGCCGTGGATTTGGAAAAATAATACATAATTAGTCCGAGGAAATGCATATCCTTGGGGATGGATGTATTTATGTTCAAACTTAGTAATTATTTTTTCTTTTCCTCAAATGTAAAATTGTCATCTGCAGAAAAATAGAAGCATAGATAGAACTGGGTTTTAATCAAAAGGATTCTCATTATTTATATACATTTAAGACAAATATTCATACACATCATCATAGGAAAGACATTTAAATATGAGGGAAGTCAAAACACTGGAAAAGAATCAGCCCAAACTTCAGTGTTTTCGCTCTTTTTGATAAAAACAGAAGTTGGGGAAAACTTAGTGCATCAAACAAATCAGTGTTTGGGCGATAAATTTAACATTTAATTTTTAATTGAGGATACATATCCATGAGATATTTAAAGCATTCATCTTCCAAGTATTTATTGAGTATCTGAATGTAGTAGGCACTGTTATGGCACTGGATAATGGGAAGATAAAACAAACTTTATATCCACAGAACTTTCCTTGTTGGACACAGTGACTAAAGAGTAACATTATGGGACAATCTAAAAGGATCATCAATAGAGAATAGAGCACAAAAACTGCTTTGCTGATTAACTGCCAAACTTTCAACGCGTCTGTGGGTGGCAGGTTGATTGCCTAGACAGGCATAAATCAAGCCCTCTCTCCAGTACATGCTCTACCTTTTCACTGATAAAAAGTGCTTAGGGGGACACAAGTTGGTACTGGTTGGAACCCCTCAAATATCACTACCTTTTTTTTTTTTTTCAAAAGCACAGGCGGGTTTGCAAACAGAAGTACCCCATGCTCAAAAAGCCTTTTTTCAAATAATAATCTATACAGCACCTTGATAGACACAGAGGGGAGTGCAACAAAAGCACAGGCAAGGAGTTTAGCACAACTTATCAGAAAAAGATGATAGAATCACAGAAATAATCACCAGTGTTACCAGAGAGCTTTCTTTAGAGTTCACTACAAACTTTCATACATATATAGTTCAGAAAACTCTTATTCAGAAAAGCACACTGTCTGATAGGGTAGCAAATTTATATTGTTAGGAACTGTTTATAGAGGAAGGAATTGTTTACAGAGGAAGAAACTGAGCTCAGCAAAAACAAATCATAGATCCAGAGATAAAGCAAGGGTTATCATGGTTCTTTTTGTTTTTGAGCATTTGTTTTTTCTCCATCATATCCAGTTCTTCCATGTAAGAAAGTGAATGGTATGTAAACCCTCATTCATTCACTTATTTATACATTTATTGAATATATTCTATTTGTCAACCACACCCCTGTCAAAAGTCCTGGGAATACAATAAAATGAGCTATTGTCTGTTTTCAAGGTGTTTACAGTCTGGAGATCTTTATTTCATAAAAAAATTCTCATCTCCCAAGTAATACAGCCATCACTATATTCTTTACAATGTATGGCTATTAGTTCTATTCTGCAGATACGTAAATTTAATGACTCACCTAAGATCATAAAAATAGTAGAGGCCCAGAGACTTAGACATTATTGAAGTGCTAATATGAGGACAGAACAATAGAACATTTATTCTAAGGATTGTTGTACATCCATAACTATAGCTAAAAAACTTTAGAGCACACAATAGTGACAGATATTTTTAAAAAAATTAAATACACTATCTAGGCTACTATATTATGTTAAAACATTATAAGGACCTCCCTGGTGGTGCAAGGGGTTAAGCACAATACTATGAAGCAGCGTCAGTCACTGCAGCAGGATGGATCCCCAGTTGGGGATGTGACCCACATGGCTCAGCAGACCTCTCCTGCCTCTCCCACTGCTCCCATCAGCAGTGTATTTCGTCAATCTGCCTGTTTTATTCTCCACTCTGTTTCTGGTGAATCCTCTCACCCTCCAACACCTCTGGCCTGTACCTTAGTTCTTGGATGCATTAATAAATAAATCTTTTTTAAAAATTATAAAAATCAGAAAAAGTTAAATTCAGAAAGGATGAAATAAAAAGTAAATGCAAATTTTATTATTTACTTTCTGTACCTGAAGGGATTATCCTGCATGCTTTTTCAGGTACATACACACCTTTCTTTAGACATTGCTATTATAATAGAAGATTGGCTTACACCAAGTACAAGGGTCAGTCAGTGTGGGTGGGCAGTACAATAGAGATGATTCATGCTTTAAATTCTGCTTGTCTGTTATGGGTGAATAGTCAGCAAATGAAAAGTGTAACCTTCTGACTCCAGTCATAAATGTTTCTCTCAAATGCTAAGGAGAGCACATTGCTTCTACTCATACTGTAGATTTTTTCTGTGTTATACTTTTTGGATTTTTGACAATCTGACAATCAAGAATTTTGAATGTTAATGACTATAAGCATGAAAATGTTGAAGAAATGAATGTCTGTAAGGAGGAGAACTACTTGAATTTTATTTCATTCATGTGACAATCACATAAAACTCAATTAAAAGGGGAGCCTTTGAAACTTAGTCACACTTTATTTCAATTCTCAATTAGCTATTAACGTAATTTGTGCTGTTGCAATAACTACACCACTTTATGAAAACATTCAGTTTCCATTCATGAAAAAGAGATCACTTTCCCTCCCACAATAAACTTTTTAGTTGAGCTCCATTTTATTTACTTTCATATAATTCCACAAACTCCTCCTTCACAGAAAAACATTTTCCACTTCAAATTTTTGGTAATATTGAAATTTAATTTTTAGATGTTAGCTCAATGAATGATTTTTACCAGGAAAAAAATAAGCAAATTTTAATTCACCCTTTCTTTGAAGGAGCTAAAACATGTAACTTAGGTAGATACAATCATTTTATTAAAATTTGAAAACCAACACATACACACACTCTTATACTCTTCTAAAATTAGTTAACAATAAACTGTGGAATAATAAATGATAGTTTCTATGTGAACCATTGTATTACCCAACTTCAAGAGCTTACAGTATATTTTTTGGGTATGGTGTCTCTTAGAATTTTGCAACGCGGTTACTCTGGTCCCTAGGAAAAATTATTAGGGCAATGAAAAATGAAAATGTGGTTTTTGTAATGGTAATGATGTCTTTGTGTTATACTAGGGATCTTTGGGGAACCAATTGAACATACATTAGACTTTTAAAAAGCTTTTTCAAAGTTCAACAATAGAGACCATTAAAAATTGAGTCACTATGCAATAGTGGGAATATTTCATCATGCACGGAGATGATCTTCCATTTTTTAAAATTTATATTTCACTTCTATTCAAGAAGAATTGTGGTGACTTATGTCAGAAATCTTTTGAAATAAAAATTTTGAAATAGAAAAGGTTGAAGTCAGATAATAAAATGAAGAAGAACTAATATTTGGAGAAAAATTTAATTTATATTTCAGGTGTGAGATAAAAAAGAAATCTTAGTTTCTAAAGCATAGCATAGTTGTCAATTTTTTTTTTTTTTACTTATTCCATCTCATTTCATTATCTAGAAGGTTGTTGGGAAGTAGGTGCAGAGTAAGGCAGTGCTTTAAGGCAAAGGCAATGACATAAAGACTGGCAGAGGTAAGTCCACAGTTGAACATGTTCAGCAAAGTTGATAGTGAGAGACCCAATACAGGAGGTAGTAGGAGAAAGGAAAAAGGGTCAAGAAGGAAAGAGGCCAGGAGAGTCAAAGACAATAATAATGGAATGGAAATTTGCCCAGAACCAGGATTTTTTAAAAGTTTTTACTTTATTTTTGTAGTTTTACTGTTAAATAATCATAGATTTTCACGAAGATAAGAGAATAATTGCTGTGCAAAGATTTTGCAAAAGGAGAAATTGTTTTCTTTTCTCTTTTGAATCTTTTGCCAACATTTTGGGCTCTTTTAAGAAATAAATGATAAGAGGGTAGAAGAAATACAAAGTTGGGTGGGGATGGGGAGTGCAGACTTCAAATCAAAACAAAACAAAACAAAACAAAAAGAATACCAAGGGAAAAAAAATGAGAAGGAAGGGATACTACCAAATATGTTTTATGAAGTCAACATTGCCCTAACACCAAAACCAAACAAGAAAACTACAGACCAATCTCTCTAATTAACATTGACGCAAAAATTCTCAATAGACTCTTAGCCAACAGATTCCAACAATGCATCAAAAAGAATTCACCATGACCAAGTAAGAGGGAGAAGGATTAGGACAGGGGTGGAAAGAGCACAAGGGACTATGGTGGTGGTGCATGGGTGAAGTGGTGGTGGGAATTTCACAGGGAACTCATACATTGTACAAATATGAAAGCTGATGTAGTAAATATATATTTTAAAAAATCCTAGAGATCTCTGGCTATAGAATTAAGGTTACCAGAGAGGGAGGGTGAGGGTAAAGAGTAAAGTGTGGAGCGATGACATACAACTGAAGATATGTAATCCCATAACCCTGACTCACATACAGTATTATAAGCCAAAGTTGCATCAATAAAACAATTTTTTAAAGGTGGGAAAAAAAGCAAAAAAAAACCAAATGTTTCTGAAGACTAGAAAAAGGAAATCTGGAATCTGTTGGAATCTGTTGGCTAAGTGTTAATTGGTACTCATGTTTAGGTTTATAGTCACTGGCATATTTAAATTCTTTCATTTACTCATTCATTTTTTCATTTATATCTTAAGCCAATTACAGGTAGCTGTGGTCACAAATGGAGGAACTTAATTTCTATTTAACATACTTGTATTCACATACAGCCTTAATAACCCAGCGATCTCATTTCTTTCTCTTTGCAACATACCACATTTATTTCTGCAGGAAACATTGTCCTTCTGTCACATTATCCAAACTGTTACTGTTAGTTATTGCTCTCCTAACTGGATTAAGCAGCATCTGCCCAAACCTTGTTTCTTTCTCTTCCTTCTTTTTGCCCTCCTGTTCTCCCTCCTCCCCTCCTCGTTCCCTCTTCTTTCCCTCCTCCTCCCTTTCCTTTTTTTAACCTAGCCTAATAATTGCCTATACTAGAGAACAATAAGGCACATCTTTTAAATAAAAATGAAGTTTGTTTATATCCTTGAACCTTTGAATATCACTGGAGAGACTGTATTATCAGAGTCCCAGTCTTGTCTCTTTCTTAACCCATGTTACCCATTTTGCCGCTCTGTTGCTCCATCATAGCAAAATTCTTTTTGATCAGGAATTGGCTCTCTCATGGCAAAGGCATTGTAAGGCAATGATATCCTACATTCAGGCTTTATTGGGCCTCTCATGCCTATATTTACTCTATGGTTGACAGGAGCTGGGTGGGGGTGATGGTTGTGGACATAATGCCACATTCAAAAGCTTACAGTTTTCTTATTCCTCAGAAAACAGATGCAATTTTGAATTCTCTGAGAGCATTTTCTTCTTAAAACCTCGGTCCCCCCCCATTTAAATTTTGTTTTAGTAATGATTTGATGTTAAATTATATAGGGATAACAGCTGCCAGTATCTTTCTTTGCAGAGACAAAGGAAATCTTTCCTTTCTAGCTGTTGTTCTCCTTGATTTCAAAAGTTATTCCTTTCCACAGATTATGAAAATTGAGCACCACCAATTTTAGGCTAGTCATTTGTTTCACAGATATTCATCCACATTCCTTATTCGTAGAGGTTATTCCCTCACTTTAGTTTCTGGAGTTATATAGCATTTCTCACTCAAATTGAGCTGAGAGCAGAGTTCTAAGCAACAATTTCAATTCTGTTTAAATTATGGTCAAAGACATGGCATTTGGTGGTTCTCAGAGGTGAGGTGTTTTTAAAAGACAAAACTGTAGAAAAGCCCAAAGGAATACAGGCATACCTCACATGTATTGGCACCATTTCCCATAGTATGTATACATTTCCTATCTCTGTGCAACATCTAATTAAGGCAAATACTTTTTAAAAAAGATATGCTGCTACACACCTAATAGACTAAAGTACAGTGTAAACACAACTACATTCACTGGAAAACCAAAACATTCATATGACTTACTCGATTCACTTCATTATGGTTGTCTACGACCCAACCCACAATATCTTGGAGGTGGGCTTAGAATTTGATTCGCCATTTTTCTACCATTTTTTTTCTTGGCAGTTAAACATTTCCCCCTTGTCTTTCTCTATGTTTAAATTAACAAGGAAACAAAACAGACCATTTTTTAAAAATATTTTTTTATTTATGCATACAAGAGCCGGGGTACAGGCCAGAGTTGCGGGAGGTGAGAGGATCCACCAGAGACAGAGTGGGGAGCAGAACAGGCGGATGGACTGAAATACACTGCTGAGGAGAGCAGCAGGCGAGGCAGGAGAGGTCTGCTGTGCCATGTGGGTGTCGCATCTCCCCCCTCTCCCCCAACCAGGGATCGAAATCGTGCTGCTGAACTGTGGATCCTTCACAGTGCAGCACTCAACCCACTGTGCCACCAGGGAGGCCCTAAAACAGACCATTTTAATTAATTTCTTATGAATTTTTATACATGTTTTACATATGACTTACATTTTGCTTTAAGCCTTGAAATTAACTGCATGGGATATAAAGTGATTTGAGGTGTAGATATTTTATTTAAGTCTGTTCCACTCTGATGTTGTTTTTTGAGTCAGTGGGTTTGGAGTGCAGGGTTCTTGGGTTCACTCTGGGAAAGGTTTCACCAGAGCCCCCTGTTCAGCAGCACACGGTGAGATCCCAGGCGAGTTTCTCCACGAGGCAGAGACGTTAGTTATTTTAAAGAGCAGGTTTATTAGGGAAAGGAACAGAAGAGTAAAGGATACTTGCATAGACACAAGCAGGAAGGAAGACGTCCCCTGAGAGGGACAGGTTTGCAGAGAGGCCTTTTTTGTTGCAGGCCGGTGGCCTTGAGGAGAGCTGCCTTCACTGAGGGAGGTCAGTGAAGAGAAGCCGCAGCATGGAACAGGTTCTGGGCAGGCAGGAAGGCTGCTGCCCTGCAGAGAGGAGAGCTGGTGGAGAGAAGCACCTGCATAGTCATAGGTGGGCAGAAGGATCCCTGCCGCTTTGTGGGGGCAACATTAGGTTTTTATCTTCTTTTGCTAGGGAGGGGCTCATCTCTGTCCAGACGGCTTATTCCCCAATCTTAATATCTTCACCTTTAGGTCTGTGTTCTTGACACTCCCTACAGCAGTCTGATCCCTATCTGGGTATTGCACTTCTTGATCTGGGCGTTGACCCCTACGGGGTCTTAGTTTCTATTCTTTTGTCATTCATCACACACCAACATTAAAATCACCTAAGGAAGCCTGTTAAAATGCAGATTTCTAGGCCCACTCCAGACCTACTGAGTTCAAAATTCCTCTCAGAAATTTCTCAGTATGAAGCTGTAGTAGTTTCCAGTTGCTCTAACAATTATCACAGCTTCTTTCTTTCAGAAAGCCAGTAATATATTTTCTAAAATTATTACATGATATGTAACTTATTATATATAAAATATGCAAAAATTCTATATGAATATGTTACAGGGTAGTGGGAGGGGCACCCCAAACCCCAAACCTGCCCTCTCTAAATGGGTTCTGCCATTCGCCACATCAAGACAAACGTGTAAGGCCTTTAATGGAAAGGAACTTCAGTACAATTAGGGTACAATACCGAAAGGATAAAGAATATAGTTACTAAGTCAAGCATCCAAAGTTACCCATCTCCTTGAGGGTAAAAGTCCAGCCAAATAGGATTGGCCCAAAGCAAGGCCCAAAAGCTTGCCACACATCTAAAGGACCTTTTAGTAGAGACCCACAAAAAAGGGTTAGAAAGAGTTAGACAAACATGGGAGGAAAAGTGCAAAATCAAAATTAAGATGAAAGCTGCAATTGTAACTTCCCCACGGGTCTCTCATCCACATCTGTTCCAACCAGTCCGAGACCAAAAAGCAAGCGCAGTTTCTTTACATGTCCCTTTGTTCCATGTGCCACCTCCACATCTCCTTGCTGCTCTCCATCCTGCTTCCTTTTTCCTCCCTTCTGTCTAACCTGTCCTCTCTGCAGAATCTTCTTTCCCTGCTCAGCAATACCCACTTAGGGCAGAACTGGAATTCTAAAACTTCCCCCTTTCCTGGGGACCACCCTGTTACATATTGACAATTGTCCCCAGGTGATCCTTATGAAAAATTAAACTTTGGTGCTGTTAATATTGCCTAATTTATCATTAATTTGTAAGGCTAAATATTCACCCTTGTTTCCCTTTTTAGCTACAGAGGAAAAGCAAAGTGAATGGTTGAGACAGTTGATAATTAACTTTGCAAGAAATATTAGAAAGTGAAAGATAACAATCTTGTTGTCATGTGTTTTGTTTGAATTATCCAAAAAGAAACTTTGAATCAGTGTCCCTTTTTTTTTTATAAGAATGAATTAAAGGACAAAGGTTAACAGAGCTTACCATTTATTTACATAAGATACACAATGAGAAAACAGGAATTAGAATTCACAGACTGAAATACTGGGCCTGGCCCATGGTAGAATTATAATTTATTTTCCTTGGCTCCTATTTCAACAGAATTAAAGGGTAAACCATGAAGCAGCTCATTAGCATTTCTAAGCAACACCCCTACTAATCTCTAGAAATGCTACTAAAACAATAAGTGTGGTTAGGGAGGAGGGAAATGACTGACAATGCTAATTACTTGAATTAATACTAGAAAAATTAACACAAATTGATCTAATATTCTCTAAAAATAATTTTAAAATATGTCCAAGATAAATCACGCAGCATATATTGATATATAGAAAAAGACAATAAAAAGAATGTTTTAAGCATTTCAGATATAAATATGCTTATTTCAGATATAAAGCCACTACCATATAAAAGGTACTTTTATAGTTAAAAAGTAAAGATTTGCCAAAGTGAAGTTATAAAAATCGTGTTACATGTCTAACAAAGTTATGCTTTCAACAGTCACAGTACGATATATTGTTATTGACAAAGTGTTTATTAAAAATACCCAGTCTGCTGAGGGTCTAGTTAAGGGACGCAGGAAATAAAACTACAGACCAACTACAGATCTGATGAATATTGATGAAAAAATCTCCAACAAAAATACTAGCAAATCAGGTTCTCCCCGGTGGTGCAGTGGGTTAAGCAATGCACTATGAAGCAAACTGCAGCCACTGCAGCAGGAGTTGGATCCCTGCCGCAGGCCAGGGAGGGGACCCATATGGCACAGCAGACCTCTCCTGCCCAGTCTGCTGATCCCCTCAGCAGTGTATTTCAGTGCATCTGCCTGTTCTGCTCCCCATTCTGCCTCTGGTGAATCCTTTCATCTCCCTGGACTCTGGCCTGTACCCCAGCTCTTGTATGCATAAATAAATAAATCTTTTAGAAAATAGTAGCAAATCAAACTCAATAATGTAAGTATTGTTCATTGTGATCAAGTGGGATTTATCCCAGTGCTAAAAGGGTGGTTTAATATATGTAAATCAGTCAGTGTGATACATCACATCAATACGAGAAAAAAAATTATAAGATATTTTAGTAGATGCAGATAAAGCATTTGATAAGATTCTGTATCCATTTCTGATAAAAACTATAAATAAGATGCAAATAGAAGGAACTTACCTTAACATAATAAAAGCCATATATTCATATAAAAGGAAATTTTTAACCAAGACCAAAAAAACACTAATTAAACACAGACACTTCATATGTTTATTAAGAATTTTTATTTCATGTTTTAGAAAGTATTTTAGACTTACTCAGGTATATATTTTAATCACATGTTACTCTTATACACTCATAAAAAAGAAAATAGAAGTAAACTATATTGATATATAGTCAATATATATTAATGATGAAATACACTTAATGTTGGAAAACTGAAATCTTTCCCTTTAAGATCAGGAACAAGACAAGAAAGTCATCATTCCTATTTAATTTAATTATCTGCTTTAGTTAGAGCAATCAGTGACAAGAAATATAAGGAATCCAGATTGTGAGAAAAATGAAACTATCTTTATTTGCAGCTGATATAATACAATATTTAGAAAACTCTAAAGACTCCACCAATAAACTATTAGAAATAATAAATGAATACAGCCAAATGGTGGGAATATTATTCAGCCCTAGGAAAGACAAAGTGTGGTCATTTAAAGCAAAATGGATGGAGTTGCAGGGAATTATGAAAGTCAGAATGACAAAGATTAATAATGAATGTTTACATACTGGATAAATTAACAAATCAATACTCATAAAAACTAGAGGACACTAATAAATGTGAGGGGGAGGGAGAAAGGGTCAGTGGAGTACAAGGGATGGTGGTCGGGCAAGAACACGAGCTATGGTTTTTGCTTGAAATCCTTTCATTAACTTTTTCTGGTCAGTAAAACTAGCAAAGATTGTTAATGTCAAGGAATTTGATGCCACTGACAATAGTGCAATAGTATTGGAAATATTCAGATTCACCAATCCTTTGCTACACAGAGGAAACCATGGGAATTATGTGGGAGAATGAGTCTATAAATGAGTACAAAAATATTTCAGAAGTGCCAAATTCTGAATTTCAAGATGTTTTGGGAATACCCTAATCAATATATTTTACTTCTACTTTGTATAAGAGTCACATGTGATTAAAACAGCTATATATAAGTAATCCAAAAATCCTTTCTGGAATAGGAAATAAAAGTTCTTAGGTAATGAATATATTACTTCAATTTCCATTAATTTATTCAATCCATAATTAATTCAATAAATATCTACCAAGCTTCTGTTACATTCTAGGAGCAGGGCACACAACACAAACCAAAAAAAGGGAGAAGGATGGAAACTATTTGTTAGTGAACACAACAGAGTTGACTTATAATACTGTACATCTGAAACTTATAGTATAAGCCAATGATACTTCAATTAAAAAAAGAAAAAAGAAAAGCCCTGCTGTCATGGAGTTTACATTTCAGGGATCTAATACAAAATGCTGACACTCCAATTTCTTCACAAACATTTTCATGGTAAACATTGCTAAACAAGAACAATACTAAATAAGGGCAAGATATGTTTCAGGCTATTGGTTCCACAATGTTCCTGCTCACCAGAATCACCTGGGGATCTTTAAGAACATTCCAAAACCCAGGCCAAACACCAGACAAATTACATCCCCAATTCTGAGGTCTCAGCACCTTCAAGTCCCCCAGCGAGTCCGATTTCAAGATAAACTGGAGAACTACCATTGTTTGGGTTATTGCTGTTTCATAATAACATCTGCTCCTCCATTGCCTAGGAACTTAGTGAAAGTGATATAATCAAGGTGCCTATCTTCATTCCATCCCGTGACTTGAATGCACATTCTTCCAAATGTCTTCAAAAACAGGACATTCAAGATCTCCACTGTATAGTCACGGCTGTTAAGTTTAATGGAAGCCTTAGCTATGACTGACCCTTGCAGTCGAGGTGATTTTTAGTTAAGCTGGGGAGAAGCGAAAAGCCGAGAAAGTCAGCCCTCCCGGGGGCGCTGGGCCGGGAGCAGAGGCCACAGACACACCAGGAGGGAAGAGAGGCAACCGGTTTGTCCCCTGAGGTCCCGCAGCCGCCCGGCCCGAGGCGCTAGGGTGGGCGCTCTCTGCGCGCTCTGCGCCCCTGCCCTCCTGTCCCTGCACCCCGCGACCCCGGCGGAGGATACCCGCGGCGGCAGAGCCTGTAGCCCTGCGCGCTGCTCGCCGCCATGGAGCTCGGGCTGCCCGGCGCCTCTGGGCCCGCGGAGCCGGGGCCTTGCTTGAGCAGCTTGCCCGGCGCGGAGCAGGAAGCCTCGGCTTTCTCACCGAGCGCGGTCGGGGCCGAGCCAGGGCTCCGCGCGCCGGTTGTGGCCGCAGTGTTGCCCGCGGGGGGGAGCGGGGAGAGGATGGGCGTCCCCACCCCGAAGCAATTCTGCCCCATCCTGGAGAGGCCGCTCATCAGCTACACTCTGCAAGCCCTGGAGAGGTAAAGCGGCGCCGGGCGCGCTCCCGGTCCCGGGGTTCGGCCTCCAGCTCCCAGCACCCCCGCCCTAGGGCAGTCCGCGGCGCTCTCGCAGACTTAGTCAGACCACGCGTCAGACTATGCCCGCGCCATTGTAGCGTAGATCGATTTCTGCCGGCCTTTCCGAGAGACATTGGCCTTGGCGATGTAACAGATGGACGCGAAGCGGGGGGCTGCCCGGCAGAGCTCCTTAAGCGCCTGAGCCTTTGACGATCGCGGGGAAAACCCCGCGTGTGGAGGTGGACTGAGGAGTACATGGCTGGAACTAAGAGATGCTTAGTTCTGTGGCCCCTGAGGGGTCTCCCAGGGAGACACGGTTTAGGAGCTTCTCGCCCCAGCTTGTGAGAGTTGGAACTTTTATGCCCACACCAAGTTTTAAGGGCCTGTCTTCATGTTATCCATGAATTGAAACCTTAATTGAACCCCCTCATCAACCACATCAACCGCAAACTTTAATTGAACCCCCGCATCAGAGACAGACTGCTTATTCCTAGGTGCTGCAGGTGTACCGAGGAGCACAACTTAATACAAATCTTTCAATGGGGAAACATATTTGATTCTTGTAACCAGGCCAGTGGTAACATCTGAAATTCATACAAACACTGAAACAGTTTCAGGTCTTTCTCATCTCTGTAGTCTTGCATTTTCCTGGGTAATTTGGGAGGGGAGGGTGCTTTGGAACCATTACTTATGAATTCTGCACCTAGTATGCCAGTGTGCTATTGTATTAGCACACTGTTAAGATATGCAGGTAATCCTATGGACCTCGATGGGCTCTTGACTAGTAACATCTTTGGATAGTCATTAGATGTAGAAAATTGTATATTCTTTTACCTTTAATTTTCCTTCCTATAAAATCTCCTGCATTACTTTGCATTTTTTGTGTCTTCTGAGGCAGCCTAAGATAGGCAAATATTAAACAGAAACTCACTTTTAAAGTAAAAGAATGTTCTGGAAAGGCCTTGTTCATTGAAAACAAAGCAGAACACTTGCTTTCTATTTACTTAATTGATACCAGCAGTCATAAAATTCTTGTAGTAACCAAAACCTTTATTTTGAAATACTTTATGATTCAGTTTTGTCTCCATTAAAATTCCTCAAGAATGTATGGAATATCATTTATATTTTGGTTATATCTCAGGAAATCCTTGGAAACCACATTTTAAGGGTACATGAGTTGGCACTTCTTGGCCGTTTGCCACAGAAACCTCTTCCTTTTTGGTAGTAGATGGGCTTCACAGACTGTTGGTAGTTTGCCTATGTCATTGCATTCTGAAAAACTATACAAGTTCAAATAAAGAAGAGAAATAAAGTATTTTGTAAATTCCTATTTTTGGTCTTTGGAGGAATTATCTGTGCTTACTTCTTATGGAGGGTCTCTCAGTTTTCCAAATAAGAATAGGATGTCATGCAAGTCAGTCATGTATGTTACATTAAGGAAGTGTCAGTTCTCCTTATCCTTCAGAACTGGAAGTATATGATATCCAGAATTTGACTTCAAAGGCTCATTGTATTTGTCCTTCATAAGTTAGAATTTTCCATGCTTAAGCTTTTGCTATGTTAGTAGTGGAGGGTTGAGAACTTGTGAGTAATCTTTATTCGTTAGTTATTATCCGACTGAGAAAGATATTAGTTGAAAAATAACCTTATGCATTGATTTGTATTCTGTAATTTTGAACCAATATGAAACTAATTAGGATCTTGGAAAGAGAGGATCACAGAAGTCCTAAAATGGAGTAGGGAAATGTAAAGACAGGATCTGTCTTGTTTTGTGCCAATGCCATTTAAATGTGTTTATTTCCACTTCTTCATTGACCCATCCAAAGGGACTAAACATGTATGGTTACATAATGGAAAAATGAATGACAGGAAAGGTAGAGCAGAAATAAGAAAGATCAACAAAACACTGGAAGGAGAGAGACGAGTGGTAACCAAACAGATTGAACAAGCTCAATAAAGCAGAAACATAAGCCTTCAGGTGGAATAACTGTGAAGAAGCAGCTACTTGAAGCCAAAGGAACTTAGAAAGGGTCAGGAATTAAAGCGCCATGTTATCTCTGAAGATGAAGTAGAGAGAGCCAAAAAAGATGACAATTGGTCACAGCATTTAAAAGGAATAGTTTGACTCCCAGACCCCTGTCAGAACAGCGGAGATTTACTTGAAGCTCAGAACCAGCATAGGTCATGGCTAGGTGAGGTGTTCCATGGCACAATAAGAAGTAAGACCTAGACTGCATTTTGGAATGAAGGGATCCTTAGCCTCTAAGGAAAACTTAAGGATGTTTTAAAATTGTCAAACAGGTTACTTACTGAAATGCCTGGTCTGTAATTGAGAAGTTGGAAGAGACATTGAGAGAAAAATCTATTTATAAATTGACTTGGTCTTTTTTTTTGGTGATAAAACTGGAAAAAATACACATTTTTCTAGTTTAGCCAAGTTCTTGAGTGCCAGTGATTTTCTTAGAAAGCCAATTATCAGATTAAATGATATACAAAAGATCTCTGAACTTTATAAATCTGAGACCTGTTGACTAAAATCTCAGTTAGACAAATTGAGTTTAGAGTCTATAAAACTGGTATGTATATTTATTGCAATTAGCCATTGTGTGTGTGAGTGTGTATCTGTAGACATGTATATAAGTGTATATGTCACATGCTATATTTAAGTTTATGCAACTGATAGTTCAGATTGTACATTATGGGTATAACTGAAAGGACCATATGCATTAATAACTAATTTCTGGGTTGTATTAGGTTTAAGGGTCTTTCAAAGAAATTGATTAAAAATGTTTTTAGGAGTTTAAAAGTTTTCTTTTTACCTTTAAGAAGACTTTGAAGTAAATGATTGAGTTACAGATTGTAATTGAAGAGAATTTTTCTTATTTTACTGATAAGAACTGAGAGCAAAGGTATTAGTCCTTTATATAACTATATATGACCTGTATTTCTGAAAAGAAATGTTGCTCCAAATAAAGAAATGATGTGACAGTGGTATTCTTTAGTAGAGGCATAAAACTCTGGTAATTAAATCATAAAATCCACTCACAGCTGATCAAGTCTTTTATCCAAATTTTGCTGTTTTAAAATATATTCCTGAATCTCAAGTGGGGAGTAAAAATTCCTAATAGTAATTACTTTCAATATGGTTTCAAATATTTAAGGAAAAAGTTTCATTAATCAGCGTTAATTATACTGGAATAGCTTTTAAAAAAAGTGAGAACAAAAGCAAGTCAAAGACACAAACTTTAGCCATGTTTGTTAAGATTCATGATGATGGTGGGCTGGTGGTGTGGGAAGGGCTATAATGTTACCCATGTCTTGTGAGATTTGAATTTTCATATGTGAAGGACACTACTTAAGCAGCTTATTCCAGGATGTGGTCTCATGGTCATCTGAAACCTTATTATAAATTGACATTCCATATACATTTTTCAAAAAAGAAAATGTGTTGTCCCTCCAATACAAAGCAGTCCAGACTTTGTGATAGTATTAAATATCTTTGTATACTAATATGGTGACATTCTAATTCATGTTTCAGTTCCTTTTTAGTTTGCTTAATATTAGTGTTCATGACTGATATAATTCCAGAAACATTGAAAGGAAAAACCCCATTTTGTGGGTTTGTATGTTTATGTTTCAAAAACTCTGGATTTTAAAATTGAGTTTCTTCTCTTACTACTTGTATACTTAAAAAACAATCATCCTACTGTATTTCTGGAAAACTGTGGCACATTCTGTTTAAACAAGATAGATTAGAAATTAAGATATAAATGTTAATACAAATGAGCAGTGTAATTGCCTAAATTAAGCTTACATACTAGAAATGGTATAGGGAAGTTGTGAGAAATATTTAGGGGAAAGAATTGATGAGTTTTAGGGATTCATTGTATTAGGGACTCAGAATAGGAAAGGTATTTAGGATGCTTTCAATTGAGTGACTGCTCACACACACACATATACACACATACACATACATATATGACTGACTTTAAAAAAAATGTTTTCATGATTCGTTAATACAGGTCTGAATCTGAGTCAAAGGGAGGAATAGGCCTTTATTTTGTACCAAAAATTACAATAGGACTGTATTTGTACAGGCCAGTTGATTAGATTTTTATTTAAGTTCCCTATGACCTCCTCTGACCTCCTTTAAGAAGACAAGAGCTAGAACCAAAACTAATTAAGTTGGAATTGACAACTGGAAGTCTTCTTGCTGGTAGTAAGGAGACTTGAAATTGTGAAGGCAATCAGGACTCAGCCTCCCGACACCATTTTAATACTTGGCTGCAGAAATATCAGGGTGGATATGGAGAGATGGAAATCTATAAATTATGACTCAGGGACAGTTCAGAGGCTTAATTTCCATGGAAGCTGTCAAGGCAGTGAGCAGCAGCTGCCACCATCCCTTGGGGCCAAACTTCTGCAGCCTGGATGAGAGAGATTTAGAGGAATTAACAGGGCTTGATTTCTCAGGTTTTATTTTTTTTAAGTGTTTATTAAAAACACAACACATTTAAATTAGTAAACTGACTTTCTTAAACTCAGCAGAGTATTCCTGTAAGTGATACTTGTTCTGGAAGAAAATATTTGAGATATTCCTTCCTCAAAATGAATATAAAAGTTAGGGAGCTTGAGGTTAGATTTATATTTACCTATAAAATGTGCTAGGAAGATATAATCCTGTTATAGGGCGTCTGGTGTGGACTTGCCTTGAGTTAAGGAGGTCGACCAAATCCATTGATTCAGCAAATATTCAGTAGACACTGTGTGAGGTACATAAGGTCTTTTTCAATCCCATGATTCTGTCTATTTAAATCTTAATACTGTAAAAATCTTTTAATTCTATAACCAAGAAAGAATGTGAGTAAATCCTTTGAAATACAAAACAGCACTTATAAAGGCTTGTAAGTATTGGATATATGCTTGGCTTTTGAACAAAATAGCATGGTAAACCCGTTATCTCTTAAGAGTGGTCTAAAACAGTGTTTCCACACTTTAATATTACTTGCTTTAAGAAGTACAGTTTATATCATGACTCGGTGACAGACATATACTTAATATATGTACATGCATGCATACATACATGAAAGGAAGTCTCTCAAAAATCTATACTTACTATTTTTGCTATGCATTGTAACTTTCCTATTATGCCAGTTTCTATTTAATTTACCCAAAAAATGTTCATCTAAATTGATTCATAACACACTAATGAATTCTGAAATCTGCAGTTTGGGAAATCTGCAGTTTGGTTTAAGTCATTATTTTCTGTTTAGAGTCTCATAGAATTGTGTGAAACATTCTAAGACCATAGCTATATCTATTTGTTATTATTTACATCTACCTTGGCTACTTTCTGTTTAATGTACATAGAAAATTACAACTATTTTAAGGCATTCTTGTAAAAGTGGAATTTGTCTTGGGAATTTATTAATTTATTCATTGACTAGATACATGAATGATTACTCCATGTCAAAACAATATCCCACCTTTTAATACATATTTCAACATTAATTCAATGTAATAATTTTCTATCAAGAAATAGGAGCAGAATGTCTTTAAATTGGCTTTTAACTTATTTTTTTTTCTGGTGAAAGATGCTATGAAAAGTAATAGAGATGGTAAGCTCTGGGGACAAGTTAAATTTTGCCTTATGGAGCAATCCTACCACTGATTTAGTTGAAAAGAGTTCTAATTAGCTGGCCTGTACACAATACAGTTCTTTTGTAATTAAAAAGCAAACATGTTACCTTTATTTTTTTTCTACAAGTTAAGAGCAGTTTGGCTGTTATCTCTTAAGAGTGGTCTGAAATGGTATCTTCCACCTTTAATGTGACTTGCTCGAAGAAGTGAAGTCTATATCATAATTTTTCAACATTCCTTTATTCATTTTCAGGTATTTAATACCTGTGAGGTCATGAATTCTGTTAGTCTTCATTAGTGTATCATCAGTGTGTGACATTTGTCTGGCAGAGGTTAAATGCTTGCTTGATAATTGCTGAATGAGTAAATGAACAAATAGATGCCTACTTTTGAATTATAAGACGTTAAAAGAAATGTGACCATCTTTGCCCACAAAAGCAGCACAGTTCTGTGGTTTATCACTGATAATGAAATGACATGTGGGAGATACAATGATGTAGACTTGAGCTTTTTGCTCTTGGATTTTGTGACCTCCTTCTCTATGACAGTGTTAGTGCATTTAGGGTGGTTAACAGTGAGAGCTCCATAGCCATACTGGGGTGGGGGGGGGGTGTCCGATCTGGTGTCTTCATTTCCTAGATATGTGATTATGAGCAGACCAGTATCTGTAAATGGAGATAATGATGTACCTCACAAAGCTGATATGAATTTATGTGAGATAATTATAGGCAAAATGTTCGACTATGCATGGCTCCTAGCGGAGACTTCAGACATCTTAGCTGTTCTTTCTGCTATTAATTTTACTAAAAGTTTGGCACATGCCAAGGCCTTGTGTATAGATTTTGCTTCCTGTGAGTTGGCAGTCTGTTGTGGGAGCTCGAATTAAAACAGTACAGTTTCATGTCTGATAAGACTTTGTGGTGATAAGAAGTCCTAATGCAGGGATATCCTACCCAAAATTATAGGGAAGACTTCCTGAAAGAGCCCATATCTGAACTGAAAGTTGAAGAACAAGTAGGAATGGATAAGGGGTTTTGGGGATGGGGGCATGATCACCATGAGAGGTGGTAATAACAGGCAAAAGAAGCAGCATATGCAAAGACCTGGTTGTGAGAGAGAATGGTTAGTCAAGTAAGACGTGCATAAAAGAGACCCTTTTGTGGTATAGGAGGTAGATTGAGGTGGTCAAGTATCGAGGGACTTTGCTCAAGAGGCAGTAGGAGATGGCCTCATGTTTGCATTTGAGAAAAATCAGGTGGAAGTTGTGAGAATGGATTGTGTTGGGATGAGATGCGAATGAGGAGATCAGCTAAGATATGGTGCAATAAATTATGGGAGAGATGACTACCTGTGCCACAGGTATGCTTGTGAAAACAGGACCTTGGGGATCCTATATTTAGAGAGGCATTGAGGAACTTTACTTACTAAGGGCTTGCTAAGTATAGTGTGTCAATTGTAAGTTCTATTGATTGTTATATTTGCAATGAAAAGAGAGGAGGTTACAAAACAAAAAGCAACCTACACTTAGTCTCTTATTCCAGAATCCTTTTAATTGCTTCATAGATATTCTTTGGTATTCTGTGAATATAACGGCAATATTTCTTTACTTTTGATTAAAATTCCTTTAGATGTCAGATAAAACATTAATTCTGGTCCTACAGGAGGAACCTTAAGACTTAGAAATTAGAGTGAAGAGTCAAATGCCTAGAAACAAAATAACAACCTCACATTGCATGGGGAAGATTATTTTTATTTTGAATCTTTGTAGAAAACCAGGATAATGAAGAGAGCTTCCTGCATTTTTATAAAGCTTAACATTATGCTGTGTTGTAAGGTAGTACACTGCTCTTAGTAGATAAAATGGACCAAGTTACTGATTAAAAAAAATGATATCTACTAGGTTTTAGGTGTAAAGCAATGAGAAAAATAGATATTGTCCTTGTAACCATGAAGTCTGTATTCTAGAAGATGAAATGGAATGTTGTATTTGTAAAAATATTTTTCCTGTTTGAAGTATTTTGGCATAAGATGGTAAAAATAAAGTGTAATGTATCTGTGTATCACTTAAGTTTCCCATATACGAGATAGTAAAGTGTTGTGAGGATTACATAAGTTAGACTATGAATGATACTTAGACATTGTAAATACTTAATTGATGTTAGCCATTTTACGGGATATTTATTTTGTCACTCTTTCTTACTGACACCTATAGATGACGACTAATTTATCTCTTAAATTCCCATCTGCAAGCTCCCTTAGCCAGTTTGTCTTCATTATCTTGCCTAGACTCTTGCAGCAGCCTCCTCCCTTGCCTTACTGCATTCTTTGTCTTCATCCTATTTTCTTTCTTGAAATTAGATTAACATTTATGCCCTCGAATTGCTGTCCTCTTGCTGTTGTAAAAATATTCCATGAACTGAGCCACTGAAAGCAGTACAAGTTCAGTATCTTACACCTTCTGAAGTCCAAAATAAGTTTCACTGAGCTAAAGTAAAGGTGTTGACAATGCTTTATTCCTTCTGGAGAGAGCATCCATTTCTTTGTCATTTCCATATTCTGGAAGTCCCCTGCTTCCTGGACTTGAAGTCCTGTGTCACTCTGACCTCTGCTTTCGTTGTCTATCTTGATTCTCCTGTTTCAATTTCGCATCAGAGGTCATGATTTTATTGGAACCACCCAAATAATCCAGGATCATCTTCCTATTTCAAAATCCTTAACTTAATCAACATCTGTTGATGTAACGTTTACTGGCTTTGGGAATTTGGAAGTGAGTATCTTTTGGGTGCTATTCTGTTCTACATCAGTTCCTATCTTGTCATAAAATAGTGCTTAGAATATTGGGTAAAGTGGTTGATTTTCTTTTTTCAATGTAAATGCCCTTTCCTATGTAAGGCTTTTCTGTGACTTATGGACTAAAAACCCTGGTAGGTTTCCATGGTCTGGCCCAGCTAGCACTTGGTTGAACTTGCATTTTGTTTATGGGCTCTATTCCCCCTTGCTCTCAGAACTCCCACTACTTCTTCCTGGCCTCTCAGCACCGGACCATCTCTTCTATTTACACCAGGCCCCTCTTTTTCCCTCTAACTCCGGTTCCTATTTTCCCTGTGTTTACTATTTGGATGGAAGCAACTCTGCTTGCTCAGGCAGCACAATCTTGGCCATCTATGTGCGGGTCAGATACTCGACTTGCCTGTGGTTCTGGAGCCTGCACTTCTCCTTCATAGCACTTGATCACAACTTGCAATTATTTATTGGTGGTCTCACTTGCTTCATCTCTAAACTCTGTGAAAGCAGTGACTATTTCCATTGTATCCACAATAGTAATCATTTATTCTGTGTTGAATACACATTGGCTAAAGGAATGAACTTAAAAGGAATAGCCAGTATATCCACAGAGTAGCTACTGGTTTTGTTGACACGTGTGGTATCATAACCACAGGCATAATGGGATATTCTGTTATAGTAATAGTTTGTTCAATAACAGAAATTAGGAGATTGTTAATTACTGAGTAAATTAATGAAGCATTGCTTAGTAATTTTTAGACCCCTTTTCTATCTCTTAGGTTTAACTGCCTAGCAGTGACCTATAGAAGATCTCGCAGGCTAAGAATTCCATTGAATTTTAAAGTGACTTCAGGGGCATGTTTCCTGGTTTGGGCCTGTTGCTGGTACAGCGTTGAATCTGCATGGACATTAGTCTCTGTTAGCTCTGGTGCTTAAGAGAAGTCTGACAAATTTCCTTAATGCAGTCATCATTTAATTCTGTGTACTTTCGATAGTTAAGTTCAACAACTAGATCTTTACGAAAACGTATTGGATACAGCTATACACACACAAAAAAGAGGTTGTGTGTGTGTGAGCATGCGCCTGCTTTAATAGATTAATTCCTTTTGTGTTATGTTTCATTTTAATGAGTATGTCAATTTTGAGCTTGATTCATGTTTACAGAAATTTAGTTTCCCTGTTTAAGCTGTAGTATTCCACCTTGATGGTGACAAAGTTTACTTTAGGTTAGTTGTTCAACTTTGTTGCCAATCTAATAATTATCTTGAAAGAGCACGCTTTTGGAAGTCAAAAGTGCTTTGAGCTGTTCTATTGAAAAATAATTTGAAAAACAATTTAAAGGCATAGTCTTGTCACATTATTTTCTTTCAATCAGCTGGTATTCTCTTCACCTTCAACTTCTGTCAGAAATCTTTGATCTCTATGTTTATGTCTAACCTCTCAATGTATTTTACATTATGTATAGTAATTTTACACTGTATACTGTGAAATTCTATGAGGCTATTTTCCTATTTGTAGTATGAAATACCAAGATTAAATTTTACCACCCTTTTTATTAGCTTTGATAAAAATAAATAAAACTGACTTTTTGTTAATTTTGTTTTTAATCTCCTTATGAAGATATATTAGTACTTATTAGATACCCACTTTTGTCATTAGCTTAATTTCAGTTTAAGAAGCAATTTATATGAAATGTATGCATGCTTTACTTTTAGGGTATGTTGGATAAAGCACATTGTCGTGGCAGTTACTGGAGACAATATGGAAGCAATGAATACTATTATTCAAAGGTACCGGCATAAACGCATCTCAGTAGTGGAAGCTGGCGTGACTCGTCACAGGTCAATTTTTAATGGACTAAAAGCACTGGCCGAAGATCAGCCCAGCTCCAAGCTCTCTAAGCCAGAAGTAGTGATTATCCATGATGCTGTGAGACCATTTGTAGAGGAAGATGTCCTCCTTGAAGTTGTCACAGCTGCTAAGGAACATGGGGTAAGTACGTACATTGATATTTCCTAGATGGATAAAAGGGATAAGCACTATAATATGATTGATTCACTTGCTGATTTTTGATAGAATTATGTCTAAATGTCATTATTTTTTAGGAGTGATCATCTAGAGATGTCATGGTAATTTGTTTTAGGACGTATATTGTATTATAGACTGAGACTGTTCTGGAATTTCTTTGCCTGTAGTCATTTATCATAATGGAATGTGAGCTCTATGGAGAAAAATGTGCTAGTCATTAGAGTATGGATGCAAAAGGACCTTAACTGTTACCTAAAATAAGAACTCTTTCAAAAGTCTAAGGTACATAAAATTAATAAATAATAACTTATTGTATTCACATTTTGTCTTTTGAATTTTCAGAGGTTTATTTTCTAGCACAAAGAGCCAGGCAAAAATTTCACAATTCTTAAAGTAAATTATCATAAGATGACAGAGAATTCTGTTTTCATTATTTCATCAAAATTAACACAGGATAGTATAAGCCTTATTGTAATCTCTGGAACATCTTTTGTTTCTTATTTTTTAAAAAAAATTACCTAGTAGTATAAGGTACTAGACAATAAATTTAAATTTGTATTCTGAATTTGAGACAATGTGAAAAATATGTTGTATATATTTGGTTTAATATAATAGAAAAAAATCTAGAGTTAGACAAACTTAGATCCTATTCTGAGTTTTGCTAGTGGTATATGTAGTGTGTTCAAATGTTTCAATTCTTTGAGCCCATATTCCTTATTTATAAAATGCAGATGCTAATATTTTTAAGGTTATTTTTAGGATTGGAAATACACATGTTCTTTAGACGAATACTGTAACTAAAAGTTCTATTTCAAGAAGAATTATCTAAAATAGTTTCCTCCACACATTGTAGACCAATGGAAGGAGTCATCTAAGCCTTCATAACTGGTGGCCAGGAAGTAATAAAATACCCATTTTTGAAAGATAGTCTGATTTCTCTATGAAGTGTTTTTGAATTTTATTTTTTTCTTATTATTGATAGATCTTTTACTGAGGTAATATTGTCACTTAGGGGTATAGACTCACACCTCTTCAGAGTATGTCACCATAATATGAAATTTCCTAGGAGCAAAGAACCAAAAATTCTCTACCTTTTCTTTGCCTTGCCCCTTTTCCCTGCTTTGGCTCTCCACTGTCAACCCTGCTCCTCTGGTCATATCAATTCTAAAGTCAATTTTCTTGGGTTTGTTTATTAGTTAGGTTTTGTCTGTTCCTTTGTATTATTTCCTAATACCTCATGTGAGTGAAGACACCCAAGTATTTCTTTCATTTACTTTTTTCACTTAGCTTAATCTCCCCTCCAGTTCTCTGCATGTTGCTGCAAATGGTAAATTTCATCTTTTTTTTTTCTAGATAACTTAGAGTTGTTATCTAGGAGTACAATTTTTGGACCATGCTCTGAATCTATTTTTAATATTTTAAGAAACAACATAGGGGCTGACCAATGTATGCTCCTAGCAACTGTATAAGAGGGTTCCTAGTTCTCCACATCCTTGCCAACATTTGTTGTTTCTGCTTTTTTTGATATGGGCCTGAGTAGGTGTGAGGTGATATTTCATTATGGTTTGGATTTGCTTTAACTTGATCTGTGATGATGAGAACTTTTCAATGTGCCTGTTGACTGGCTGTCCCTGCTTAACTCTTATCTTATTGTTTTTTTTTTTTTTTTTGAGTGTGTTGTTTTCTTGCTGAGTCTGTGAGATTTTTTTTTTTAAAGATTTATTTACCCATGCATACTGGGGTAAAGGCCAGAGTTGCAGGAGGTGAGAGGATTCACTGGGACAGAGCAACAGAGCAGGGAGCAGAAAAGGCAGATCAACCAAAATACACTGCTGAGGGGAGCAGTGGGAGAGGCAGGAGAGGTCTGCTGTCCCTTGTGGGTCCCCTCCCTGGTTGGGGATCAAACTTGCATTGCTGTGCTGCGGACGCTTCACAGTGCGGCGTTCAACCTGCTGGGCCACAAGAGAGGGCCATATGAGATTTTTGTAGATGTGGGATAGGAGTCCCTTCCTTGTCAGATGTATGATGTACAGATATTTTTTTCCATTTCATTAGGGTGTATTCTGTTTTTTTATTATGGTTTCTTTCTCTGTTTAGAAGCTGTTCAGTTTGATGTAGTTCATTTGTTAACTTTTGCTTTTTTTTTCTTTGCTGAACTGAATCCCCAAAGACATCCCTGATGTCAACGTCATAGTGTTTTTTTTTTTTTTTTAAATAAAAGATAGTGTATGTAAGATAGCATAGTTTTTAGAGTCATAAGCAATCGACTGACTCAGTATGACTTAAACCAAAAAGAAACCATTGGGGCTTAGAGTGCAGGAATGCTCTTGGGAACTATTCCCAGTTTTGTAAGTTTCATTGAGGGCCATATGGGATTGTGTGAGATTGGTCAGGTAGGTCACTATAAGCAGATCATTGATGTCACTGATGAACTTGGCCTTGAAGTCGTTAGGAACTACTCTTGGTATTTGGCTAACTAGACTTAAATCAAGAAGTGACCAGGGCATTGTCTGCTGGACTCCCAGATGGTACATCCTCTGCATATTGCAATACTGTGCATAGGGCATGCTGAATGTGAGCCAGAGTCCCTCCTACTTGCTGCAAGTCACTTGAGACTCCAATTACTTGGTTGGGCAAAACAAGTCTTCATGTGCAGGTCAATACATTAAGTGCCATAATACGCATGTTTCACCATCAGAGGTGTGAATATCACCCTCATGGCCCTCCCAGGGATACCCATTAAAGTGCTGATTTAGGCCTTGATGCTCACATGGCTATGCTAGAGACTCTGCCCATAGCAAGGTGAGTGGGGTTAGAGACTTCAGCTGTAGTGCTCATGTAACAACACAGAGTGCTCTATGATGTTAAGGTTTAGCATGTATCAGTCCCACATCAGCACATTTGGAGATCTTGTGCAATTCATACATGTTCTTAGCAAATTCCATATCAGCAGCCATCACACCTTAAAGGTGTCTTCTTCAGCACTGAGAAGCAGTTTGCCCCCTCTGAGTGCTTCTCAGCAATAGCCTGATGACTTGGGTAGTACCCTGCCTGTCACTGTCTGGTCCATGCCACAGTTGAGAAAGGGCCCTATAGGAATAGGACAAGCAATGTGGACCTGGCCAGGTGCTGCTGTGTAGTTGCTGCTGCCATGGAGGCTGGGCCTGAGCCTGGAGCTGGGGCCGGGCCCGCAGCAGGGAATGGGGCTCTAGTGGTGACTGAACACTTGCCCATACTGTTCATGTCCCATCTTGTTGAGAACAGGTGGGATATTTGCCTATATTTTCTTTATATATATTTATGCTTTCAGATCTTACATCCATCTTAATTCATGAGTTAATTTTTGTGTATGGTGTAAGATAGTGGTCTAGTTTTGTTCTTTTGCAGATGGCTGTCCTTTCTCCACTGTATAATCTTGATAACTTTGTTAGAAATAACCCCACACAGGGGCCTCCCTGGTGGTGCAGTGGGTTAAGCAACACACTATGAAACCGCAGCCACTGCAGCATGAGTTCGATCCCTTCCACTGGCCAGGAGGGGACACACATGGTGCAGCAGACCTCTCCTGCCGCACCCGCTGCTGCCCTCAGCAGTGTGTTTCAGTCAGTCTGCCTGTTCTGCTCCCCACTGTGTCTCTGGTGAATCCTCTCACCTCCCGCGACTCTGGCCTGTACACCAGCTCTTGTATGCATAAATAAATAAATCTTTAAAAAAAAGAGAAATAACCCCACACATATATGGACATTTAAATTCTCATCTCTCAATACTGTTCCATTGGTATGTAACTATTTTTATTGCAATGCCATTATGTTTTGATTAATTACTGTTGTTCTGGAGTATAGTTTGAAATCTGGAAGTGTGATACCTCTGATTTTCTTTGTCTTGGCTGCTTGAATTTGGACCGTTTATCTTGGTTTTCTTTGGCTGTTTGGGGTCTCTTAATGATGCTCTGTAATCCTGAGATGTCTGTTGTATCTTCTCCTTCACATTAGACTTTTCTCCCTTTTTTTTTTTCCCTTAGTAAACCAAGCTAGAGGCTCTCTATTTTCTTTTAAAAGTACCAGTTTTTGTTTTTATTGATTTTTCTTGCATTTTTTCACTTCTAATTAACTTTTGTTCTAATTTTTATTATTTATTTTTCTAGTTCTTTAAGATGTAGTTACATTATTTATGGATTCTTTATTATTTTTGGAATATTTATTTATCCTTATATTGATTTTGGTCTGTATTGCTGTATACTTACTTTTTTTACACTGCTTTTCTTGTATACTATAAAGTTCTGGCAGCTTGTATTTTTTTTTTTAATCTCCAGGTATCTGAGAATATACCTGATTATTCAGTCCTCATGAATTTATTTGACACTTCTGCATGCACCTGAGAGTAATGTGTACTCAGTGGTTTTTTTTTTTGCATTCAGTGCCCCATGAATGTCTATTAAACTCATCTGGTCTAATTCCTTGTTTGAGGCTGTTGTTTCCTTGCTGATTTTCAGTCTGTCCGTTGATGTAAATGGGGTGTACATACATATGTACACATACATATATAAATGAGTGTTATGTCTTCCTGGTGGATAGGTTTGATTAGTTATTATATGATGTTTTTCCCTGTCTCTTAGATTTTTTAGCTGAAAGTCTGTTTTATTTGATGCCTGTATGGCTATCCCTGCCTTTTTTTTGGTTTCATTTGCTTGTAGGATTGTTTTCTACCTTTTTAGTTTGAGCAAATGTATATCTTGGAGTTCAGATGAGTCTCCTTTGCACAGCAGAAATTTTAATTTTAATGATCCACCCAGTGTCATTCTGTGCTTTTTGATTTATGTTAAAGGTGACTATTGATATATGAGGGTCTGCTATTGCCATTTTGTCTTTAGCTTTCTGGTTCTAATTACTCCCTTATTCACTTTTTTTATGGATTTGCTGTTCAATTTAGTGTTGCCAAACTCCTTCAGATTTTGTCTGGGAATCCCTTTATTGCTCCCTCATATGAAAGAGAGACTTTCTGTCCACCTAGGAAGTGTGAATGTTTTCTTTGTTGTTCTGTGATGTTTGTGGAGTGTTTCTGTCTCAATCTCATTTTTAGGATTCTCTCAGCCAAGTATCCCTTTAATTGACTGTTGGATGTTCCTCTTGGGAGTGAAGCAAAGAACCTCATCTGTGGCCCATTTTGATCATGTACTGTATTTTCTTTGTCCAGAAATTGTCCCTTATTTCAGCTCTTCTACAACTTGAATTTATTTTAAAAGATACTTTTATAATAATTCCGTAAATCAAATGAAGCATTTTTAAAATATGAATTATATATGGTATTTTAATGTAGTGGACATTGTGGTCCAGGAACACTAATGATCATAAACTTGTCATAACTCTTGTGCCTTTCCTGTGAATTGTTCCTCTCTTCTAGGTACCACGCTGGGATCACTTACATGGTAAGGAGGAAAAATAGACCAAAGGATTTTTAACTTTAAGGAATCATAGTAAAAATTCACAAATTTTAGAAAACTGCTAGGGAACAGTAGATAATTTGGACAGATAGTTGAAAATTCTAATGCATATTAAATGTGCATAAAATTATGCCTGTTTGAAAAATTTTGCTCAAGTTCACTGTAAAATTAACATGTATTTGTAGTTTTTTTGTTGAGTGTTAAAAAGATTATTCATAAGAGGTTGTCCATAAAGTGATTCTTTTGCCTTAAAGGCTGAAGAGGTCTTTTATCTTGCTCCAATTAATATGTAAGAATATAATTTTTTAACAGGTGACTTAATATAAAAACATTAAAATGTATAGCAGTGGTTTGAAGATTTCTTGGAATTCCTTTCAGACTATTTTTATTAATTAGTATGCAGTTTAGTAGGTTCAATCACATTATGCATCATGAACAAAACTTTATTTTAATGAATCTGCAAATCATTCTGATTAAGAAACTATTTTTAAGCAAAAATTTTATGACTTATTTTGAAGTAAGCTTCAAAAATATGGTACTTTTTTTCAAATACTGCTTGTTTTTCATAGTGTTAAGGTATACTTTTCAAGAAAGTATATGTTGAGCATATGTTAAGGATTTTACTTATTAATGAGAAACCAGACAGATGTTACAAGACAAAGTAACACAAATTTACGTAAAGGAATGTTAAAATGAATCTACAAATATGTTACTTTTTTCCTTTGTGGTGTCACTGGAACATAACCTACTTGAACTTTTATAGAAGGGTGATTTTGCTTTTCTATCTGTTGTTTATAACTTATGAGAATTGTGCAAAACTTAAAGGCAATGAAAGACTAGATTCAACTAAGCTAGAATGGTCTTCTATAAAGAATTCACACTTACCCATGGGATCAGTAGTATTTTTGACTATAACTTTCCTTGCAGTTGTTAAGTTCACTCAGTAGTTTCAGGAAATTGGTTACTACTTCCTGCACACTCTTACAGTATTCCAAATTCTAATTGAGACTTGTACTAGAAAATGAAATTCTTGTATTGGTGGATGAATTAGCATCTCTTTAACCTGTGGCAAATAAATTGCAAAAGATTGGACTGTGTAAAATGCTGTCCCAAGGCAAGAAACTAGTAATGAGTTTGCTTAACTTGTGCTTCTTCACAATTTTTTTCTATGAGTTCCTTTGAACTTTTCCTATGTCCTTTTAAAAGGTATTATATGATAATGACACAACAAAAACCAAAAATGAAAAGAGAAGGACAAATTGGGGACACTTGGTGGGGAGGGGGAGAGGGAGGGTTGAGGGCAGATGGGAGCACGGGGGACTGAAGTGGTGGTGCACTGGTGATATGGTGATGGGGAATACATGGGGATTACAATTGATGTCAAATATATATAAATAAAGGGAAAAAAATCAAATCAAATCATATAGTGTTAAGTTACACACTTTAATCCATAAATAGCCCAATGACATGAAAAATATGTCAAAATGTTTAAAAGATATGTCTCATTTGTAGTACATGAATTGACATCTATGGTTATCAGTCTCTTGGAGAAGAACTGTCAATGTTGAGAGAAAATGTTGAAATTAAGTTTAAAATATGTATCAAAGGTGGAGGCAGTTACAGTAGAAATAATGATATGCATGAGTAAGTATAATTGTCAATAAAAAGAAAATCAACACACATACACACAAAAGGTATTATATGAACTTAACTATTAACTAATTCTTTTTGTTTTCATAGCTCTTACTTTTCAAGCTCTACTTAAAGTTCCTTTTTAGATAAATATTTTCCTAAAATAAGTTAGACACTGTGACAGCCCTTTGTGTCTTTGATATGATATATGTTAAAAAAATCCTGATATTTTTAACTTAAACATTTAGGTTAAAGAAACTCAGATTGGTAAAGATATATTTAGGAGACTCAGGAGACTAAGATGTCCAAATTTAAGAGTACTTTATCTTTAAAGATGAAAAGACTTCTATTTTACAACAATTGACATGCTAGATATTTTGAAAAACTGCTTGCATTTTAAGAAATCGAGAAACCCAGGAAAAATTTTTACAAACAGCTTATTTTTAGAAGTGTGCCTTCTGAAAGTACTTTAATCTGGAATAAAATTGGTTTTTTTGGATTAAAGTTATTTTTTTTGGATTAAAGTTATTTTAAAGTTAAAAATATGTTTTCCCAGAAAACCCCATCAGAATAATGAAATAGGATAGTTAAAAACCAATTAATTAAGATGGAAGAAGGTACTTTGGATAAACAATAGGCTTTAGTTTTAACAAGTGAGACAGTTCTTATATTTCTGAATACTTATGAGACCATTGTTATAAGGAAAATGTTGGGAAGAGTGAAATAAATTGAAACATTGAAAAGTCCAAAAAACATGCAGTAATTTTTAGAAGGACTAATAAATTATTACTGTAAAACTGCTGGTAGTAGCATGAATTGAAAATGACCTTACATCAGCAAAGCAACATCCTCAACATTTGTTCATGAGAGAAGACATTTCCTTAGTTACTTGCATCTCTTTCTTTACTCAGCTCTCTGTTCTTGCATGCATAGTCAAGTTATCTTCTCCCTGATCAGATTTTCATAGTAACAAGTCCCATTTATTGCTTCTCCTTCCTCACCTCCAATTTATTTCTCAGTATATAGCAATCTGCGTCTTTTCTCCTCTCTGACTACTCTGTCCAGAATCACCTGTGATTTAGTAATCCAAAAAGTAAATGTGCATTTTTAGTATTGTATAGTGATTTGTCTGGTCTTTGTCCTTGGACCCTTGCAGGGATGATTGAAATCTTTGAAATTTTCCCAGTAATAATAGGGTCTTTGCTTTTTTTGAGCCCCTTAAATGACCCCTGAGCATATGCTGATAAGATAAGATGACTCTGGATGGGTGCAGATCACCAAGCCAAAGGTGTGATAGATGATTGGAACTTTGAACTAGTCCAATATCTGGGAGGAGTGATATTAGTCTGGAGACTGAGATCATTCATATTACCTCCTGAATTCCAGATCTTTTATTGTCAACTTCCAAATGAACAGAACCACTCAAATTTGTCTTTTCCAGTATCTGTGGGATCATATGTAGTAAGTTTGAATTCATTAATCTCTGACTTCTTTCCTTCAATTTGTTCTAAGAGAGATTCTTTGAGTTTTAATAGGGAAAAAGATGATCAGATTTGAATATTAGAATGATGACTGTCTCCATGAGATGGGCAGAAAGAATTTGAGGGGAGTGAAATGAGTTTGGAAATTGCAGAAATGATCCGTCTGAGTAGTGATGTAGGCCCACCTCAGCAGCAAAATAGAGAGGAATAGAGAGCTTGTTATATATTCAGTGATATGGGAGCCATGCGGTAATGAGATACATGTATTTTGTGTGCTTTTAGTATTTTTTTCTTCCTTCCCTGACAATAGACTTCATTATGGATTCTCTTGAAATGTCTGAGCACCTCTCTCTTCCTGACCTCATCCCTCCAAGTTTCTGTGAGATTACAGCCTAGACGCTAACTTGCTTGCTATGGCTTTTCACACTCACCCTTGAGCACTGGGTTAACAGTTAATTTAATAAGTGCTGCATAGTGGGGTATCTAATCCCAGTTTGGGTCTTAGCTATCGTGTAATCAGAGTATATTAAAGCCACTTTCATGGTTTATTTTTACTTTAGCTGGAGCTTTTTACATCTTAGTTAAGTCTTGGCTGTATTTTGTTTGTTTATCCTTAACACTCTCTACGCAGTAAATGGTACTTCTTATTGCTTATTTCTTAAAAAAAGACCCCTACACAAACTTCTGTCTATTTTTACCCCACCAACACTTAAAGCAACAGGTTGTTTTGTTTTGTTTATATGAGAGTAGGCTCTACACTGAACTTTCTTTTATATTTGGATAGTGATGTGGCACAGTTTTTTGCAGAGTGACATTTTCTGTAAAACAATTCTTTGTTCTGGGGGACTGTCTTGTGTGCTACAGGTGGACAGCTCCTCTGTTCATCCCCCATCTATCTATTCGACACACTGATATTGCCAATAACAAGCTTTAAGTAGGACATTATTACAATTGCATCCATATGGACTTATCCTCATTCTTTTTCTTAACATGGTGAGTAATTATATTTATAATTTAGTAAGTAATGTCAGTTTAAAAATAGCTCTGGATATTCTGTTTTTTTTTTTGAAGTTAAACTTTTGTCATGGTAGAATGTCATGGAAAACTTAAAATCAAAGGTTTTTATAGATATTTCTTGTGTAGGAGGAATATATATTTCTTCATTTAACATTTTTAAACTAGTTGTTAGAAAAATTTTGAGTCATCTTCTAAAGGGGGAAACAGTGGCATTTATATAATAACTAGAAGCTGACATGGGATGTGTTTTCTGCTGCATGACTATATTTAGCTATGATTAATAGAATTTTGGAAATTCTACTAAAGCTACTATGTGTGTATCAGGAAGAAATATTCATTTCTACTGCCCATTTTTACAACTTTGTACAGTATATTCTGGGCATGGAAAAACACTTTGCAGATATTTGACTTGAATTTGGAAATTAGACGTTACGTTGAACTGACCATGGCTAATAATCCCTTTTACTTCATTTCTGTTGGACAGTTCTGATTGTGTTGAAGGGCACTACAGTTCACTTTAGACCTGGGTGGAAGTCTAGTAATGAATCCTACCTTGATCTTGGGATCCTGTATCATTTATTGGAGAGAAACTTTCATCTTGAGTTAGTCCTAGGTCTAAAGACTAGACCTTTTGAGAAAGCAGTAAGTTCTGATTTAATGGGACATCTTAGACTTACTTTGACAAAGGTTTAAATGCTTCAGGCACTTGATGATAATTCCTTGACTGCTATGGAATGAAGTGAAACTTGATCTGTTACTGATGTTAGATATTTGTGTGAAAATGTTGTTTTGTGATAAACTTGTTTTGCTTAATGAAAATGATGTACCCATGTAAATGTTCTATGATTTAACTACAAGTGTAATTGGATAACTGTATGGATCAAGGAAAGATTAGTCTATTTAGAGATAAAATGAAATATGGTTTATTCCATATCCAAATGTATATTCTGAGTATATTAGTTTGAAAGTAAATGGTATTACCTAAGTTTTCAGGAATCAAAATTTAGTATGTTAAATCAAGATTTTCTTATTTTTTTGCTGCATCTTTCCTTTGAAATGACACAAGTTTTTCTCTAATACCTAGATTTCCATACTGTATTGATTCTTAAATTGGTTTTTTTCCCAAAATAGGATATTGGAAATATTATAAAAATGTGTAATATTTAAAATCTCAATTGCCAATGATTACTTTTGAAGATCTGATTTATTGAGTATTCTTTCAGTAAAGAAAACCCAGCTAACTGAAATTATAATTATTTGGTTGGAGAGTTTCTGGTATACATTGTCATAAATAGCTTGAATGCAGATGCCTGAGGGGGAGTGCATGTTAGGACCTGCTGTATGGATGGATGATACATATTGTTCAGTTTTGCTTTTAAAAGTATACAGTAGAGGTGGGTTAATTATTTCATATTGTATGATTTGTTTCTACAACGATTCCCATGTGGGGACATGCTTTGATAGATTAGCCTGAGATGTACATAATCACTGTGGTGCTGAGCTGTTAAGCTTCATTTAGGGCTTATTAGGCTAATTCCCAAGGCGACAGTGTACCGTGTATTTGATAACTTGGAAATTTTGTTTCATATCATAACTTTCTCAGGTAACTGTATTTTGGGGGCAACTAACTGACTTTGTCCATACTTATGTCACATTTTGATAGCTTTGGATTTTGGAGAAGATGATCAAAATGAGGATTCCTTGCATATTTTTGAACAAATGTCTCTTTTTATGGAAATGGCTATTGAATATATATATACCTTTTACCATTAGGCTCTTTCTTATATATTTATATCAGATAATTGGATGAGGTAGAGAACAGAAGATTCAACAGTGAATTTATTTATGCTATGACCCTTATCATGAGCCTTATGCTTAATAAGACCCCTGGAAGCTGGTGCCTTCAATTGGTAAATTTTTGGAATTTATCGCTCCTGCTATAATGGCATATCAAATAAGGATGTTTTCTTCTCTCTTGAAGATGAGTTTTCAGTAGTCAAGATGAGAGTCCATATTCTAGATATTTTATTCTTAAAAATAGTGAAAACATGCAGAGAACTTTTGACAGATCCATAGCCAACACCTGTTCTAATTAACAGATCATTATTAGTAATAAACTGTTTACTTTCCCTGGTCTGTCTTATTTATTCTTTCCTAGACAGATAAACATTACCCTGAATTTTATTCTTCCTTTCTTTTCTTCTCAGTTTTGTAACATGTTTGTTATATTTGTATGATTTTCCCCCCCATTTTCATTTAGTTGAATTATTGACGTGTCTGTATGACTTTTAACCTAGATCTTGCATATATTTTGACATGTTATGCTGCGTGCTATATTTTGGGAAATTTTTTCATTTTAACTTAGAGCTACAGTTCAGGAATATAGCTTTCTATGTAACAATTCATCTATTTGTTGTTGATGGACATTTGTTTTCTTTAGTTTTTACTAATAGAGATTTTATTAGAATGAACATTGTTAAAAATTTCTTTGGTGCACATGTGCAAGGATTTCTCTGTGTGAAGATATATGTGGCTTATCAGTTTTACCAAATGATGCTGTTATTTTCCAAACTTGTATAAAATAACACACTCATCAATAGTGTCTAGCAAGAGTGTAGACACCATCACTTGATAGTTAGACTTCCTTTTTTCCTAATCCAGTTAGTGGAAAATGTTTTCTCTTTTTGCTCTAAATGACCATTCTTACAAAAATTTTGGGTTTTGTGTTCTCATTGAATTATACGGGCAAACCTTTTACCCTTCTCTCTGTTCTCAAATACAAATATGTGGAAGTTACTTTTATATTTTGGATTTAGTGCTTTGCCAGCTATATATTACATACTTTGTATTTTCCCCCCAATTTTAATTAGTACTATTTTGTAATAAATTTTTTTTTTAATTTTAATTGGTCAAAATTACTGTCTTCATGCAATTTTTTTTGTATGTGGTCTAAGAGAAAGGAAAGATGGTGACATGCTCCTATTTTGGAGATGGTGATAGTAGAACATGAACAGATGGGGGTTCTTTTGAGGTTGATGGAACTTGTTGATAGATTAGATATAGAATTTGAGAGAGAGGTACAGAATCAATGATGATCTTCAAAATTTTTAGCAAGAACAATAATTCCATAATGGGGAATGCTATGGAGGAGTAGGTTTGGGATGTGTAGTGTGGGTAAAACAAAAATTTTGACTTCAATATGTTGAGGTATGTATTTTCATCTGAGTGCAAAGGTTCATGAAATACTTGGATATTCATGTCACTGTCAAGAGAATTTTGATCAAGATATAGAGATTTGGGAGTGCATTTGAAGCCACGGAATTTAACGAGGTCATCTGTGGAAAGTATGTATCTTTTTTTTTCACATGTAAAAGCATTTTATTTATTTATTTTTTCCTTTATTTATATATATTTGACATCGATTGTAATCCCCATGTATTCCCCATCACCATATCACCAGTGCACCATCACCTCAGTCCCCCGTGCTCCCGTCTGCCCTCAGCCCTCTCCCTCCCCCTTCCCCACCAAGTGTCCCCAATTTGTCCTTGTCTTTTCATTTTTTGTTTTTGTTGTGTCTTTATTGTTATTATTATTATTACTATTATTGTTCTTATTCCTTTCCTTGATCCTTATTTGGTTCCCTTGTATTCCTCCTAGGGGAGGAACCGTCTGGTATTTTTCTTTTGCCTTCTGACTTATTTTGCTGAGCATCATCCCTTCCAGTTCCATCCATGTTCCTATGAATGCATCTGGTTTTTCTTTTTTGATTGCTGAATAGTATATATCTTAAGAAGAGATGTCTGAGCTCTTGAAACATTTTACCATTTTAGAATGAGAATTTAAGGGTTTAGCACTTAGAATGTGGTAAGATGGAGGGTTTCTCTCTCTTTTTTTTTTAAGGATTTATTTATTTATGCATACAAGCACTGGGGTACAGGCCAGAGGTGTGGGGGGGTGAGAGTATTCGCCACAGAGAGCGGGGAGCAGAACAGGCAGATCAACGGAAGTACACTGCTGAGGGGAGCAGTGGGCACAGCAAGAGAGTGACTGCGCTTTGCTTCATAGTGCGTTGCTTAACCTACTGCGCCACCAAGGAGGCCCAGATGGAGGGTTTCTAAGTGAGCAAATGCTTTCTGAGGATGTACAGCTTTCTGTTGGATTTGGCAATTTGGGGGTGATTGTGATTTTAGTAGTTTTTTTTAATACTTTTTGAAAAAAGATTTATTTATTTATGCATACAAGAGCTGTGGTACAGGCCAGAGTCATGGGAAGTGAGAGGATTCATTAGAGACAGAGTAGGGAGCAGAACAGGCAGATGGACTGAAACGCACTGCTGAGGGTAGCAGGGGATAGGCAGGCATAGGGCTGCTGCACTATGTGGGTCCCCTCGTCCCCTCCCTGGCTGGGGACTGAACTCAAGCTGCTGTGCCACAGATGCTTCACAGTGCTGTGCACAACCTGCTGCATCACCAGGGGCCCCAGTCAAAATGCATTTTTGTAGAGATAAAATCCTGATTGAAGTGGGTTCCAGAGAGCATGGGAGGACAGAGAAATTGGAGAGAGGAAGTAGTGCACATAATTCTTAATATTACCTAGGGGTTATTAAAAACAATCAAAACTCGAGTGGAGATAACTGGTTCTAGCAGAAGAAGCGGTGCTCAAAAGAGCACAGGTTTAATGATGGGTGATAACACAGAATTCTTCTATGCTGAAAGAGACAGTCCAGTAGAGGAATTCAAATTGAGGCAGGATAGAAAGAAGTCTTGCTCTAAAGAAGTACTTTGCTACTTGAGAAGGGTGCCGGTAAAGAGGAGATGGGGAGTTTTTAGAGCTTAAGTTTTGCACTGTTTGTTTGTTTCTTAAATATAGATTTAAGTATCCCATTGAAGCCATTGTAAATATTTTTTCCCTACTTTTGGGTTGCTTATTGCTAGTATGTACATAGTATGATATATAGAATTGACTTTTATATGTTGATCTTGTCTATGCATTCCTGATGAATAATTTTGTTTGCTGTAATTTATTAGTAGATTCATTAGGATTTTCTATATACTAGTCCATGTCATATGCAAATAGAGCTAATTTTCCTTTTTTTTGGGGGGGGAGCTTTTAAATTAATTTTCTTGCCTAATTTCCTTGACTTCAGTACAACGTCTAATACATGTGATGACAGTGGACATTCTTGTTTTTTCCTGATGTTAAAAGGAAAACATTCAATCTTTTCACCATTAAGTATAATGTTAGCTATGGGTTTTTCATAGATTCCTTTTATCAGGGTGAGCAAGTTCTCTTCTGTTCCTAATTTGTTTCCATTTTTCATGAAGGACTACTGGATTTTGTCAGATAGTTTTTCTGCATCTATTGATTTTGTTGGGTGTTGGTCCCTTATTCTCTTAAAAGGGTGTATTACATTGATTTTTGTTACATTAAACCAATTTTGTATACCTGGTATAAGTCCTACTTGGTCATGCTCTTTGATATTTGTTATACGTGACCACACTTGATTTGTTAGTATTTTGTTGAATATTTTTATATCTGTATTCATCAGGGATTTTGGTCTGTGGCCTTATTTTTTTGATGACTTTGTCTGTTTTTGGTATTGAGCTAATAATAATCTTATAGAGTAAGTTGGGAAGTGTTCTTTCCTCTACTACATTTTGGAATAGTGTGAGGAATTGGTATAAATGGAAACACAATTTTGGTATAGTGAAGCCATCTGAGCCTGGATTTTTCTTTGTGGGAAATTAAAAAACTTTCCAATTTAGTTTCCTTATTTGTCTCAGGTCTACTAAGATTTTTCTGTTCTTTAATCAGTTTTGAACATTTGTGTCTTTCTAGGAAATTTCTTATTTCATCTGTTACCTAATTTGTCAAAGTATACTAGTTTATAGTTTTCTTTTATATTTTTATTTATGTAGAATTGGTAGAAATATCATCTCTTTCATTCCTGAATTTACTAATTTGTCTTTTTTTCAGTCAAACTAATCTTTATTTAATGGCTTTCTCTTGTTTATCTGCTCTAATACTCCTTTTCTACCTAGTGCTTCCTTTAGCTTCCTCCCACTCTCCCAAGTTAGAAAATCAAGATTTTGACTTAAGAATTGTCTTCATATAGAGATTTATAACTGTAAATTTCCTGTTAGGACTGATTTTTAAATGTATTACCTTAAGTTTTAAAATATCTTGTTTAATCTCAAAGTATTTTCCATTTCCCTAGTGATTTTTTGGTGACTCATTCATTATTTAGAAGTATGATATTCAATTTTTTATATTTGCAAAATTCTCACATTCCCTTGTTAACTTCTAAATTTACTCTATTGTGATGAGAGAACATACTTAGTATTATTTTAATCCATTAGAATTCATCAAATCTCGCTTTATGAACACTTGAGAGTAACGTTTTCTACTATTGGCATATTTAATAATTGTCTGTTAGCTTTAGTTGGTTTAGAGTATCTTTCAAGTCTTCTTATTTCCATGGTTATATCTTCTGCCTAGTTGTTGCATCCTTTATTAATGTGGGTTGTTGATGTCTCCAACTATTATTGGGTTTTTTATTTCTCCTTCAGTTCTATCAATTTTGAATCTTATATTTTGGGAATCTAGTATATGAATGCTTATAATTCTTCTTGTTGGATTGATCCTTTTTATTATAAAACATTTTTATCTCTATTAGTACTTTTAATGTTTATTTCCTCCGCTATACTAGTGTAGCTACTCTAGCTTTCCTATGTTTGCTATTTGCATTATGTATCCTTTTTCATCATTTTACTTTCAGTATTTGTATCTCTGAATTTCAAATGTGCCTCTCCTGTAGACTGCATACAGCTGTTTTTTAAAAATCCTGTTTGGCAGACTCTGTCATTTTATTGACTAGCTGAGTCAATTCAAACATAGTATTACTATTGATACAGCTGATTTATGCTTCTGTTTTTTGTTTCATTTCTTTATATTCTCACTGCTTTTTTTAGCATTAAGTGACTATGTTCTATGTAGCATTAATTTCTTTAATTATAGTCTCACTTTAATTTTTTGTTTTTTTTTTGTTTTCTTAATATTGTTCTAGGGTTTAAAATGCCTAGCTCCCACAGTTTCCTTCAACTATGCTACCTTAATGCCAGTGAGAGATAGAAATGTTACTCCTATATGTCTATTCTCTTTTCCATTTCAGTGCTATTACTGTTATGCTTATTACCTCTATGTATGTTAGATATACAACATTTATATTTATTACTTTATATTTTGAAACTTATAGAAGCTAAGAGATCAGTACATGTACAATTAGAGTTTATCATATTAACTTTCTAGTTTACTATTTTTAGTTATTTTTTTGTTACTGTAGATTCAAATTAGCACCTGTTTTTTTCCTTATTCCAATATACCTTTAAACCTTTCAGCATTGTTGTGTTTTTGTAAAATACATTATATTTCGGTAGGTTAGTGGTCAATTAATTTACTTAACTGTCTTTTGTTTTATATAATTGCTTTTTAAAACAGTTCATATAAGAAAGAAATATGCATATATACTGTTTTTTATAATTACATATTACCTTTTCATATTACCCCATATTTTTTCAAGTGGATTTGAATTAAAAGTCTATGGTTGTTTTAGCTTGAACTTTTTTTTTTTTTTTGGTAGGATCCAGTGGCTGGCAAAGAACTCTTTTGGTTTTTGTTCATGGTCAATCTTCATTTTGCTCTCATTTCTCAAGTGTTAGTTTTGCTGAACTTAAAAAATCTTTGACAGATTTTTTTCTTTCAACAGACTCTATACCACCCTTTGCCTCCTGGTCTTTGTTGGTCTAGAATCTATTGTTAATCTCATTGGCATTCTCTTTTAATAATAAAACATTTTTCTCTTGAGGTTTTCAAGATTTTTTTCTTTTCTTGTACCCTTAAGCATTTTTTTTTTTTTGGTATGCATTGTCTAGATGTGGATTCTCTGTGTTTACACTATTTAGAGTTGCTGAATGACAGAATATTTTCCCTTAACCTTGGGAAATTTTCAGTTACTCTTCAGGTATTTTATTTTGCTCCTTTTCTCTTCTCTCCTTCTGGTACACCCATTATGAAACTATTGCCATGCTTAATGGTACATTTCTTTGGGATTCTGTTTTTTTCTTTGTTCTAAACAGTCCATAATCCCTGTTGTTCTGACTTCAAGTTCATGGATTCTTTTCCTCTAGGGAATTGTTTTGATTTTTCTAGTTTTCAACTCTAGAATTTCTAATTGTTTTTAAATTAACATCTGGGTCTTAAGATTGTTGCTATTAACGATACTGTCATCATACCTTGTTTTACTTGCTTAATAATGGTCAATTATTAATTAATTAATAATAAACATGCTAACCCTATTATTTTGAACATATTTGTAATAGCTGATTTAAGATGTTATTTGCAAAGTGTGGTATCTAGACCTTTTCACAGGCAGGGTTTTTTTTTTTTATAGATAATGCTTTCTTGCTTGAATGCACGTCTTTTTTGGTTGTTGTTGGAAATAGGATATTTTGGATAATACACTTTCAGCAGTAGTGATAGTCTTCCTGCCATCTTTCCTAGGTTTTATGGTTGGCTTGTTTGTGGCTTTGTTACAGGGCAGAGAAAGGGGCACCCCAGAACCCCCAAACCTGCCCTCTCTGAATGGGTTCTGCCATTCTCCGCATTAAGACAAACATACAAGGTTTTTAATGGAGAGGAACTTTAATACAATTAGGGTACAATACAGAAAGGATAAAGAATATAGTTACTAAGCTAAGCATCCAAAGTTACCCATCTCCTTGAAGGTAAAAGTCCAGCCAAATAGGATTGGCCCAAAGCAGGGCCCAAAAGCCTGCCACACGTCTATAGGACCTTTCAGTAGAGACCCATAGAAAAGGGTTAGAAAGAGTCAGACAAATCCTGGAGGAAAAGAGCAAAATCAAAATCAAGATGAAAGTTGCCATTGGTAACCTCCCCACGGGGCTCTCATCCACATCTGTTCCAACCAGTCCAAGGCCAAAAAGCAAGTGAAGTTTCTTCACATGTCCCTCTGTTCCATGTGCCACCTCCACATCTCCTTGCTGCTCTCCATCCTGCTTCCTTTTTCCTCCCTTCCGTCTAACCTGTCCTCTCTGCAGAATCTTCTTTCCCTGCTTAGCAATACCCACTTAGGGCAGAACTGGAATTCTAAAACTTCTCCCTTTCCAGGGGACCACCCTGTTATAGCTTCTCTCTTCTGTGTCAGTGAAATCTTTTTCCTCTATCGGATGAAGCCTGTCACTTTTTGGAAGTGCAGTCTTGGACTATGTTTGTAGTCATTTTGGGATGTTAGTTGTTTTACAAGGCTCTTTGTTCTTTCCCTGATCTGTCTTGTACTGTCAACCTCTGTTATCACACATAACTGATAAGCTGAGTTCATTACCTGGTAGTTTTTTTTTTTTTTTTTTCAAACAATGAGTAAGGCATAAATTGTTCTATAGTTTTATCCAGTTAGGGTCTAACCTCTTTGCTCGGGGTGGATTTTTCAGGTCATTGTTTCAGGTTTTGTTCTGATTCTCTGTATGCTGTCTCTTTCCTTGGTTGTCTGATAAACTAGTTGGTCTATAATTTGACCTTTTTCTCATAGCTACCAGCATCCTCTTAATTGCTTACTATGGTAATTTCCATTTCTTTTGATAATGCATTTAGGCTTAAACTTCACATTTTGATCGAAGTAAAATGCGTTTCCTTGAAGAAAGATTTCATAGCTTTCTGTTCTAAGAATTTTTCTCTCACCCTGTGAAATCATTGTACCATTGACCTGGAGGTGTGGAGAGGTATAGTGTTTTATTTCTATTGGAGTTGTTGAGCAGGCTGACTGAAGTGACTGGGAACAGAACTGGCGAGTAGAAAGTGGGGCAGGATGTTATGAATTTCACCCCCTCATTTCCATACCTCAAACATCTGATTATAGCTTGTGAATGTGGGGATGCTGGGAAGGAGGATGTAACATTGCCATTGTGTATTGAATGGGATGAAGATTGGAGGACACATGGGTGGACTTCCCGTGTCTTTGCTCTTTGTAGTCTTAGTGCTTTGTTATGTGGCTCTTCAGAGACAATGGCAGCTATCTTGAACTTTGGTTGATTTTCCAGCTTGATTGGTATGTTTTGAACTTCAGGTATCTTTTTACCTGGGTCCTTGACTCCTGCCCTACCTATTGCTTGTTTTATCTTATCTTTGTCAGAAAGTACCTTAGACTTTTTCTCCTGGTATTTCAGATCTGGTCCATGTCTGTTTGGCTAGGCATTCACCCACAGGGAATGGTGGTTTTGGAGTTTGATTGGGAATCTATATATTGAAGCCCTTCTGTCCCCTACTCTTTTTCTCTCTCTTCACCAATTGAATGTCTTTGAACACACTAGAGTTTGATTACTTCCTTTTATTTGTGCAGCTGACAATGAATGCCTAATACAGGAAACATGTGTTTTTGCCTTTAACGGTGTAGTCCCTGGTGAACCCTTGTTTTGCATGGAAGCAGAATGATACCCTTTCTAATGAGTAGGGTATAGTATGGGAGCATTGGAAGGCTTTATCTTTTTGCCTCTCATTGTGTGAAACCTTAGTGTCTGTTGGTTATCTGTGACAGGGTTGTCTGGACCCTAATATTCTCTACCACGAGGCAGATTCTCTGCTCTATGATTGAAAGCTACATGGAGAAAAGATCTCCCTTCTCTTGGACAGTCTCCCCCTGCCTCTGTGTGCTAGGGGAAGTAGGAGCCCCGTATTCTTAGCCCTACCTATTCTGAGGAAGCTTCAAGCACATTGAAGTTGGTGGGGGATGAAGGAAGTACATAATCCTGGCTCTAGTATCACAGGCTCTCTGTTCTTACCACTAAGATGTTGAAGACTTTCTTGAGTAATGTTTCTTAATTACTGAATGCCTTTAGGACAATTTTCAAAGACTTTAAATGTTTGGTTTTTAAATAATTTTCACTAGCTATGGTTGTTTTGCTGGGGAGAGTCTGCAGAACTCCTCTTGCTGACATTTTGGATGGCTCATGCTCTCTTCTAAATACTTCTTTATTACATGGTCTGACATAGAATGTCAACGGTATCCGTAAGTAGTTAAAATGGAAATCTGATTTTTTCCTTTGAGCTATGTATGTCTATGTGTGTGTCACATGTGTTTCTTGCTTGCTCTATCTTCTAACCTCTTGATAGTGTTACAGGGCAACCCTAATATAAAATGGGTTTCCCTCACTGGGTCCTCCACCTGTGCGCTCAGAAGACTTATAATAAGTCCCAACTTCAGGTACATGTGACAAAAGTTATTAATGGGTTTTATTTTACGAAAGAAGGGGAATAAAATAGTAATAATACCAAGGGAAAGAGAGGGATACAAATCTGTAAATATCCTGCCAGATCTTCTCAGCAATGGTGTGTTGAGAGCTGGCTCCGAGTCAAGTGAAATGGCTTCAAAGGAAGAGCGATGGCTCCAAAGGAAGAGAAGATGACTCCCAAGGAAGAGAAAGCCCAAGGCTCATCTCTGGTTTTATAGCCAGCCTGGCTGCTTAACTCCACCCTCAGGTCCCAGTGATCCATCTTATCGGATTTGTGGTTCTGGAACACTAGTGGTCTGGAATGGGGGTTGGAGTCCACACACCCATCTGTGTAATCCATTCAGGAGGGTCTTTCTCCCTAAGAATATGAGTTAAGCTTGCCCTGTACCTCCCTTTCTCTAACTTGCTAATCATTCCCCACCCCCCCACCCCCATTTCCTCTTTGTCTCCTCATTTTTGCTTTTATGCCTATACTCCAAATTCTACTTGAGCCATGGAATGGTGGCAAAAAATACCTTGGCTTTAGTAAACTAGTTTCTGAACTGTCTATCTTGCTTGGATATTGGTCTCTTTAAGAATAAATAAATTTGTTATATTTGTACATTAATTTCATGTGCACTATCATGTAACAATTATGTAAAGATAGTACATTTTGCATCAATAAGGTGTGTTAACTGCCTATCATATTTTAAGGCTGCTTCAGTGATGGAGCTGTGACCTTCAATACCATATCTCAGTGATACTCTATTAAAGATAAGGGGAAAATTATCTGATAGGACAATATCTGTTTACATAAACTTTACATGTATCTATTAAAGGAGCAGATCTTTCATTAGAGCAACTGGAATCAATGACTGTCTTGCCTGAAGAAGCTTTGATGTAAGCCTGTGTATGGTGGGACTGCTTATCACAGTCATTACAGCAAGGTGTAAATATTGTTTGGATTGTTGTTGAGTCTCATTTTTGGACTATTATGGAATTTTTTCTTAATTATGTAATGTATACATTAAATTACTTCACAGCACACTAGTAAGTATTCATATATATTCTATTTTAGTTCTTTCACAATAATTTTTCTTTCTCCCACCCATCTTCAAGGAATACATACCCATATATCTTAGCATCTTTTTTTAATATTTGACTTCAGTGGCCTTTGGTGACAAAAGTTTTTTCTATCTCTAATTATAGGGAGCTGTAATATCATGAGATGGTAAGTAATTTTTGAAACAAATAGACATTTTTTCATATGTTTGGAGGTAGTTTTTTGAAGGATTAGGATGTTTTAAATAGAGCTTGAGATGGAGTTCAAATTTTTACTTTAAATATTGTCTAGGTGAAATTTATTTGCCTCTGTTGTGTTTATTTTACAGGCTGCAGGAGCAATTCGACCTCTTGTGTCTACTGTCATCAGTCCCTCTTCTGATGGCTGCTTGGACCATTCACTGGAACGTGCCAGACACAGAGCAAGTGAAATGCCACAGGCTTTTCTATTTGATGTGATCTATGAAGCTTATCAGCAGGTAAGAATATTGGCTTTTGGAAAAAGCTGTTGTGTGAGGAGTCCCCAAGACTAACTTTTCCCTTGGAAATTTGCTAGAAAAACTCCTATGATTCAGCATATAGTTGTGTTCCTGGCTGACATTATAGTGAAGCAGTAAGAAAACACAGTTAACTCAAACAAGCAACAGACACAGGTGGAGTCTTGGAGCAATCCATGATGAGTCTTCCTTCTGTCCCCCACCTCTCCTGAAGGGCAGACAAAACACACCCTCCACCCAGCAGCATGTAGGTGATATTTCTATAAAGGGGAGCTCTTTAGAGACTCCGTATCTAAGCCCACGATAAGAAGTGGTCTCTTTGATATCTTTTGTTTAGCACATACAAAAATTCATAGTCTTAAAGGAATGCTGATGTGTAGCTGCTTACACCATATTGTTTATGCAAATGGTTGAGACTAGTGTTAACTAGTCTTTCTAGATAAGCTGTTTGTTGGGAATGCTGTGAAAGTCAAGTTGGCCATGTGCTGATTGAGAGCTGCCTGGTACTTAGGTCTTTCCAAAGCAGTTTCAGACTTTCTGCATGCTTGCTTAGATGTTTGCTAATTAAAATTTAAATTAAAGGTAAGTAACTTTAAAATATCAAATACTTTCTTCATATTTAGATTATACTGGACTTCCTCTGTTTTTAATACATGATATAGGAACATTTTTATACTCATTTAAATGTTCCTACTATCATTTGCATATTTATTGATTAAATAGATATTGAATATTAGGTATTGAGCTTACCACATACTTCCCAATGATATGCATACTTCCAGTGGTAAGTTAAAGTAACTAACCCAGGACTGGTATAATGTTAGGCAATCAGTAAATAGTTTCTTCCAGAATAGATTATACAAACTCAGCAAGAACTGATAGTAATAATAAAATTAAAAATACACATCAAGAAACTAAAGATAAAATTGAAGAACACAGAGATAAACCACAGTCTAATTACATTAATAAACCACAAAGAACAGAACAAATAAAAATTCTAAGAAATAAGAAAAAAACTAAAGAAAGTAGAAAGTGCTATATATTAAAATTTAAAAAAAGGCAAAAAAAAAAGTTTTCTTAAGGTCCTGTTTTCTGCCTAGCATTAGGGTTATTCTTGAAGTTGGTTATAAGCTGTCACACTTCCATGCCATATTGTCAGACTGTGAGTCCTGTCTAGACATGGACTGTGTCTATTAGTTTTTAGCAACCTGCTTGACATATTAGTAAGTACATAGTCAGTTTGTCCAGTTTGTCCCTTAGCATCTGAGTGGTTGTGTAGCAGTTTATGGCCAAGAGAAAAATTTTACTTTAGAAAAATTGTGCATTGATGAGAAAACTATGGTGCAATATTCTAAGGACATATTTCATCATGAAAGAATATAGATAATTAAAATAATAATAAACTGATTTTATTAATATTTTTCTCATATACTATATATTTTGTTTTGTAGATGAATTTATAAAAATGTTTATTAATTCTGGTGGTGGATGCTGTGTCAGGTAGCTTAAACTGGGAACTACTTTTCTGGGTTATATTTGCCAAAAGAATAAGATGAATGATATTTAAAAGGCTGAAGGGAAAACAGAAACTATTTTTTTCCTTAAGGTCATTTTGACTTTTACTTTCAGATAGAGTAACCAATATACACACAACTGCCTTGTGAGTTCCAAACCATCCTCTCTGTCTCTAGCGTCACTGTCTAGTTTGTTTTCTTGGCTGATCAGTGCTGATCATCAGCTAACTCTGGCTTATCACCACACTCTAGCTGGGAACTCACTGAAGCTGTTGCTACACAATGCCAGCTGTTCTGTAGGCCTCTCCATGACTCCCCTCTTAGACTCCATTTGGTGCCTGGATGTGCTCTCTTAATCTCTCTAATCTTTTCAACCCGCTTCTCTAGTCCTCGTAGGTTCTAATTCCTACCCACCTCCCTACTCTCCCCCATGGACAAATTATGCTGCTTTCCTGACAGATCGTCTAATTTAATTGTGGATTGTGTCCATACGATGTACACTTGGATGTACAGCAACACTTACAGATTTTTACCATTGCTAAATTATTTTTTTTAACCACAATTAGAACAGAATACATTTTCAGAAGATACACATGTCTCTTACAAGGTAATAATTTTCCATGGTGTTTGGTGGCAAACTTGTTTGAGTTTGTAGCATGGCTTTCTTTTTAAGTGTTTCACAAAGTGTTGCCAAAATAACTGAAAGTACAACTTTACTTTTAGTAGTTCGGACCAGGTTTTGGTTTGTTGATCTCTTGCCTAGAACATTTGAAAAGTGACACATAATGATATAAAAAAGATTATGAACTCTTATTAAAACTGGCATGTTCCATGGTTAGAACCACCTTTGTTGTAAAGAATAGCTGGTCTGAAATGGGGTTGTGGGATCGACCTTTCAAACAGGTACCCTACCTCATGTATTTAAACATTATGGACTTATACAGATGAAAATAGATTCTTTTCCCTATAAATGTTTTAAAAATTTGCCATAATTTTATGGACATCATTATTTTTGGCATTAATTTAGAAAGTTTGCTATTTCAGGTTATGACCTAGAGATATATTGATAATTTATGGGCAATTAGAGGAGACATTTTCACTTGCTTTTGAATAAAAATTTCTTCTAACCTTTCAGCTTAGTGTAATTTTTTTCTCAGAGAATATTTAGGACAAGGGTTTATTGTTTGTGAAAATTATGTGCACTGGTTAATGCCAACATGACTATACATTTCATAAACCTCCCAGTAGGTAGTCTGAAACAAAATTGTTAACAGTTATTCTGCTACAGTATTCTCTAAGTTCTATGTCAAATTGTTACTCAGCTTTTGGCTCCTAGTAATGAAAGAATAGCTTAAATAGTCAACCTTCTACTGGATAAGTTAGAACCCTGTGTGTATGCTCTCTCTCTCCCTCCCCCTCTCTTCTCTCCTTTCCCCTTCTCCCTCCTTCCTCCCATCTGAGAGACACAAACATATATACAGAGTAAGATGTAAGTATATTTATTTATGTTTGTATTTTTATAAAAGCGATGAAGAGTTAAAAAAATTTGGCCAAAGTTGAGAGGGATTCAGTCTTTGAAAGAAGGAAATCTATGGGTTAAATCCAAATTTATATGGTTTGTCATTCAATAATTTATTGCCTCTCTCTAAATCTGTTCTTCACTGACTTCCTGGATTCCATGGATACTTACTGTTTGTCAAGAAATTTTAAGATTCATTATCTGATAATGCTTAAGGGATATTGCTTCAGGAGTGGATTTTCCTGCTCTTCTCATTTCTGGTATGTTTCCATTCCTGCTGGCTCCACTGCTGCCACTGGTGAGTGTGTGTGTGTAACAATAAATGCCATTCACTCTCTACTAAGTTTTTGATACCAGTTCTGGCTTGCCATTCTCTGCCTGCCATCTTTTCTCTGCTGACAGTCTGGTGGAGGTTTTCTAATTTGTGAACCCTGACCTGTAGTTCTTTGCCTGCTAACCTTGAGTCCATGGCAGACTAGCAGTAGGTTTTCAGTTTGTTAGTGCCTGTATGCAGTTTCACTTTCACTGGCTTCAGGCTCCTGACCATCTGTTGGAGGGCCCCAGGCTTGCCGCTCATCTTTCATGATAATCTTTGGCCAGGGTCAAAGCATTAAACTATTCCCCCACCCAGGAGATTGCAGACATACACTCTCCAGTGAGGTTTGGATCTCATCTTTGAAGAGAAGTCCCTGTCTGCTCTTCATATATATTTAGGGAAATTCCCTCAGACTCAGAATATTTTTTAGAGTTCTCTTTTATTCATTCTCAGTACTTAAATCATTGTACATAGGTGTGAATTACTATTCAAATTATTTTTTAGTTTATGAATCTGAATGAAAGCTGAATGACACATATACTCCCATCCTCTTCCAGGGCACTTCTCATTTTCTGTAGGGGCAAGGCAGAAATCTTTTATTTGATTTTGGTCTTGAGAAACCAGAGCATCCAGGAGAGTTGGGTACTGGGGAAGATTTTCTAGAATGTACGGAGCCACAGAGAAGTGAGGCTCTATATATGAGCATATAAAAATTCTCCTCAAAGTCTCTGTATGCATGGGGCAAAGTTCCAAACAACACAGGGAAAATAAAACTGGAAGCCTGAGTGAGATGAGCTGAGACTTGAGCAGCTACTTGCCTCAGGGGAGACGGTTTGGATTTCCAGTCTTTGTATGTTAAAGGGAATTGGTAAACTCCTCTAACTTTTCATTGATAAAATAGGATCCTATTCCCATTTTATAGTACCACTCCCAGGAAACACTGGAAGATAACAGAATCTGTAGTTGTAAAACATATCAGTAATGTCCAGTATATAGTTTAAGATTATTAAATATTAAAAAGGAGGTGAAAGTGATTTACATTTAAAAAATCACTCACTAGAAAAAGGCTCAGATATTGGAAATGCTAGTATAGGACTTTTTTTGTATTTAGGTAAAGTCTTATTTTATTTTTATTCTGGTAACTGTGCTGTACATGTTGCTTGTAAATTAGAAGCATAGCCCCTCCACTCTCAGGTGTTGTTACCATACTGTACTCACCACCCAGGCTTTTAAAATAACTGCAATAAATATGTTGAAACATCCACAAAAGAAGATTGATACCTTGTAGGGGTATGGTAAGAAATGAGGATAAGGAATTTCTTATAAATATGGGAAGCATAAAAGGAAGAAACAAATAGATATCTGAAAACTGGAAAATAGGATCCCTGATTAAAAAATGTGCTGAATCTGTTGTCAATGAGCAACAGTGGATTGAGGGGAGGATCCGTGACCTGATGAGAGACTGGATTCCAAGAGATTAAGGTTGGAAGCTACTAGTCTTGTGACAGTCTAAGTCTGGGCCTAGAATATCACCACTTCTGTTATACTCCATCAATCAGAGCAGCTTAATAGCCATCTTTCCAAAGAATCTGTGGTAATCTTTAACCCACCAGACCATCATGTTATGGCATCAGCAAATGTGGAACTGGACAACTCTGTTTTAGTTTCTGCTGTGTAGTCATTGTTTAGTAATTTCCTACACTTCTGAGTCTTGATATTATTGTCTATGAAGGAGGAAGATATCATCCTTGCTTGGTTGTTGGGAAGGAAATAGCTAAAATCATAGAAAATTAATAGAAGTGCCACATTATTTTGATTAATTTAATTATTCTTTGGTTCAGTTTGTTCAGTCCCTAGTAAAGTGTTTTCATGTATACCTGCAGTTAATTATATAGCCTTTAAGTTTTCTACTTTTGAGATAGGTTTAGAATAACCCTAAAAGTTTTCCCTGAAATTTTGCTTTTTTTTTCTTGTTCCAAATTATATTTTGTTCATTTTAGGGAGGTGGGGGAGCTCCCTGGTGGCACAAGGGGTTGAATTGCAGCACTATGAAGCTGTCCAAATAATATTTTGTTACTAATCATGGATAAGGTGTGTAACAATACCAGTGAGGTATTGTTGTTAATATAACTGGTTAAATAACTTGATCTTCTAACGTTAAGTATACTCTATTAGTGTGCTTTAGGGTCATCCTTATGCTGTAATACTAATTGAATTGACAGCTACTAAAACCACTGTTCCGGTGAATATACACTTTGTTGGGTTTGCCTGCTCTGCCACTTTGGTATCTGAACAGCCATTTCTCCCTTCCTCATGCCTGCTCCCTGGTGATGGAAGGGGATGTTCTAATTTCATTTCTGGCTTTGTGATGTTGAACAATAATGGTTACAGACTATAATTTTTCTGTGTCTATATTTGTACCTGTATGTGAGGGATTTGGAATAGATGATTTCTAGAAATTCTTCCTAGCTCTGAATTTCGTATTTAGAGACAGGTTAATGGCTGGATAAGGCAATGATTATCTGAAAAGAACTGAGAGTAGAAAGTGAAAGGAAATGGGAAAGACATTCTTTTTAGTGCATTAAGTTATGGTATATACACACCATGGACTACTACTCAGGTATATAGAAAAGAAGCTCTTGACATTTGTGACAACGTGGATTGAACTAGAGGAAATTATGCTAACATATATAACTAAATTGTGTTCAGTTATCTGAAAAGAACTGAAAATAGAAATTGAAAAGTGATGGGAAAGTAATGAAAAGACATCCAGGAGTCATTTGGTTGGCTATATGAGTGTAAATAGGCATGAGATATAAATGCAGCCCAAATAGACTTTGCTCATGGAATGAATCAGGTAAAACATATTTTAAGTTGTAGTATTAGGGACACTAGTTAGATGAGTCACTATGAGTATTTTATAAATTGTGTTATAGAAGAAAAGTGTTTGATATTTCAGTTTTGAGCAACTGAAACCTCTCAAGGTTCATTTCATTGGCAAAAATACTGACCTTTGTATGCAAGCTTCAATAATAATCCTTTAGTTTACAAAATTAAAACATATAGAATGATGTCAATTTTCTATTCTGTGACACATTTCTTTAAAATTATATATAGCAATGAGATATTATATCATTCATTGAAACAGACAGAATAAATTCCCATTACTTGGTTTAGATTTGCTTTCCCTTTGCACTGACTGAATTTCTAATTTGGTGGTCTGTTGTGCCTGAATTTCCATTTTGAGCAGGTATTTTTCTTTTTGACATAAGTTATTGGCATTTTTTAAAAGATTTATTTTATTTATGCATAAAAGAATGGGGGTACAGGCCACAGGTGCGGGGTGGGGGTTGAGAGGATTCCAGAGACAGAGTGGGGAACAGAACAGGCAGATTGAAACACACTGCTGAGGGGAGTAGCGGGTGCGGCAGGAGAGGTCTGCTGTGCCATGTGGGTCATCCCCCTGGCCAGCGGGATCGAACTCATGCTGCAGTGGCTGCAGTTTCCTTCATAGTGCATTGCTTAACCCACTGCGCTACGGGAGAGGCCCAGTTATTGGTATTTATTTAAAATTGAGATAACATTGGTTTACAACTCTGCGTATGACTCTGATTTGTAGGATCACATCATCATACTCACCATGAAAGTACTCATAATCTCCACCATAGTTCATTGATCCCCCTCCATATTCCTTATCCTGTGGCATTTTCATTTTTACAGTCAGATTTCTGTTATGTTATTTATTTGATCTTTTCTATATTCCACATATAAGTGAAATCATCTGATTTTTGTCCTTTTCCTTATAACATAAGTGAGCATAGTTTCTTCCTCTAGTTCTATCCATATTGTCACGCATGGCAATAGTTTCTTTTCTTTCTTTTTTTTAACACTTGTGTAGTATTCCATATCTGTATATATCACATCTTCTGTATCTTCTGATCTGCTGTTGGGCATTTGGGTTGTTTCCTTATGTTGGCTATTGTAATAGTGCTGAATTGAATATAGGAGTGCACATATCCCTTTAAATTAATATTTTTACATCCTTCAGATAGATACTTAGAATTGGAATTGGAATTGGAAATATTTTTAATATTTTGAGAAATCTCTATTCTGTTTTCTATAGGGGCTAGTCCAGTTTACATTCCTACTAATAGTGTACGAGAATTCCTTTTTCTCCACATCCTTTCTAAAACTTGTAGTTCCTGGACTTTTTGATATGGGTCATTCTCACAGGTGTGAGATGGTATCTCATTGTGGTTTTGATTTGCATTTCCTGAAGTGGTGGTGAGCACTTTTTTCATGTGCCCATTAGCCATCTGTATATCTTCTTTGGAGAATTGTCTGTTTAGCTCTACTTGTGTAGACACATCTATCTGTGCCTGACTACTATGTGTACTGGGAGTTTGTATAGAGTGGGGATTAGTGTAGTGTACTTCTCTTTCTGAGACTATTAGGTCATTCACTTCCTTTGCTACATTACCATGGAGTTTTTGACTCATGCAAAGGGAAAGAAAAACTAGTTCGTGGAATACCTATTCTATAGAAGGTAAAGTAATTGTAGGTGATATTTACATTTTGTAGTTGAGATCCTTGCACAGGGTCAACATCTATGAAATAGTGAAAAAAAGATAAAAATTTATGCTTGGGTACAGTACCTGTTATATCTCCTGAAAGTGATTATTACAGTAATGACATGTTTTATTCTAACATATTTTGATGATATTTGCTTATAAAAAGAATGATTACTAATGCAAATGATTTTTTAATAAGGGCTAGTACTCCAGGACGAAAAAAACTATTTCATTAGCTTAGTTTTTTAGAGCAGTGCACTTTCATTAGTACATTGCCTAAAAACCTGTGTGGTTTTTGTCTTTCTGGTTTAACTTTGTGGTTTAGCACTTACTAATGCTATGTATGTTTTTGATAGGGGAGTCAGTGTATTTGAAATGTTAGAAGTAAATAGGATGAATAATTCCATTATTTTTTGATAACTATAGCTCATTGAGGATGGTCAGGAAACATCTTTTATTAAACTTAAGTGTTTAATGACACTAAATTTCTTTCTTTAGTGTCATTAAACACTCTTTTCTTACCTACAATAGTCTTTAGGATAATAAAAAACTGCAAGAAAAAAATTTTGTATTACCTACTGCTAAGAGTAACTTAAAATTGTAAGACTATTTCAATACTTTTTTCTTTTCCCTTTCTCTTACAGTAATCTTAAACTTCTTTATAAATTAAAGAAAAAGTGAATATTCAAAGTCTCTTATGCTGTTAAAGAGATGTTACATCAGTTCATTGAGCTTGGTTTTCCTACCACCAAATCAGGAAGTCACATGGATATTTTCCCTCTCAGAAGCATAACTAGACTAGAACTAATCTACTTACTACATACTTATTTTGATGGAGTGTGGAATGTGTAAATGTCCTTTGTTTTAAACCATATTATAAATCATGTTGTTTTATATCCTGGTGGTATATAAAGTAAATTAATATGAGGGAAAAACGCTGAACTATATATTAAATGCTGCATTTTAAGTTAATTTTTGTTTTCGTTACTTTTCATGATTTTATTAACGCAAATGAAGGGATTCATTAATTTGTTTTATTCTTGCCACCATACTTCCTTTTCCAGCACTGTCATTACTGTCAAATCATGTACTTACAACATGAACTGACAATTATCTTCAGTAAACATTTTTCCAAAAGGTGAATTTAATTAAAAAAATTTCACAATCAAATTTAAATGATAGTTAAATTACTCTTTTTCTGGTATAGCTACTTGCTTCTTGACTCTAGATTTTTCTGGAAGATAAAGTGCTAGGAAGTACCTGAGGGGGGAAATCCAATATTGTACAAAAATGAATAATGATGTAAAAAAAAAGTTATTTCTAAAAAAAAAATGTGGAAGGAAGACTTACTAGCACTGTGTTTAGATTACCTCAGAGATAAGAGCGACAGGACTTTGAAATTAGACTGTTGTGCTTGGTTCTTCCACACTAATTATGTGAGTGTAAGCAGGTTATTTAACCTGTCAATCTCAGTTTCCTTATCTGTTAAACAGAGCTAAATGTAGAATTTTTCTCTTAGGGCGAGAGGGAAGTTTGGATGAACTAACCCATGTCAGACGCCTAGCACAAAGTCTGACATCAGAAATCTTTTCAGCTGTAATGTACAAATATCCCCAAACTCTGTGGAGTGAAACAGCAGTTGTTGATTCCTGCTGACCTTTCTATAGGTTTTCTGGGTGCCGGTTGACCTAGGCTGGCTGAAGGGATGACCGTCTTTATGGCAGTCCTTGCCACGCATGTCTCTTTGCTGAAGGTTCTGTTCTATGCATGTCTCTTTTGAATTCCGATCTCAAGAGGCAGCACCTTTTCTGGAGAATTTGTTTTTTCAGTAACATGGTACCAGAGAACAGTGGAAAGAAGTGATTCTTCATTAACAGCAGGCCTGGAATAAACAGATTGCCACTTCCACGTATATTCCACTGAACAAAGCAAGGCGTGTGACACGACCAACATGGTGCAGTCAGTTCTGTACATATCACACACATGCAATGGGGCAAGGTGTGGTATATCTTTCAGCTACAGGAAAATGAAAATAAAAATAATTTCCCCCAATACTTCAGTCTTCTTTAGCTGTTACATCTGCTTGTCTTTTAATTTTTAATCTCTTTACATTCTTTTCCTTTTTTTTTTTTAAAGATTTATTTATTTATGCATACAAGAACTGGGGTACAGGCCAGAGGTGTGGGGGGTGAGAGGATTCACCACAGAGAGCAGGGAG